>CM069897.1:5017119-5030731 GCA_036034705.1 Thielaviopsis punctulata
GCAGCGGGGTGGAGGCCTGTAGAGACAGGTCGAGGACCCCTGTTTTTTTGGAGGATATACCCCAAAGCTCCCCTGTAAAGCTGAGCCGGCGGCCGACCAAGACATTCTCCGAGGTATCCAGTCAAGCCTTTGTCATCATTCTTCATGTGCGGCTCGTCGGTTTAGCTGTTTGAATTTCTATCTTGTTCGCGATCGCCTCGAGTTGTCTCTACACATATTTATATATATATATATATGACCTGCTTCTCTTTCAACCGCTGCTAGTATCTTCCTCCGTCCTGTTTCCAACTCCGACTCCGGCGCTTTTCCCCAAATACCCGAATCTCTCTCGTTCTTTTCCTCTATTTTCTTCTTTGCGCAGCGCATTCGTGTAGCAACACACATACATAGTTAATAATGGCGACTACAGTTGGGTAAGTAAGCCCTGGTCTCGCCGTCAGAAAGCGCATGCGCCAAGACAAACGCAAACATGAACATGCAAATAAGAATGCAGTCAGGCTAATGATGCTTGGGGTCACAGCAGCTTTATTGCCGGCGGAATTGCGGCTTGCGGTGCCGTCACAGCCACGCACCCGTTTGAGACTGTCAAGATCCGGTATGTGATTCCGGCCCTATTCTAGCACTAGGGCCCGCTCTTCTCCCGACTCTACGCGCCCCGCTCTACCCGCCCATCTAACCCGTCCAGCATGCAACTCCAGGGCGAGCTCCAGACCAAAGGCCACCAACCACACCACTACCGCGGCCCCATGCACGGCGTCTCCGTGATTCTCCGCCACGAAGGCCTGCGCGGCCTGTACCGCGGTCTCGGCTGCGCCTACGTCTACCAGATCCTGCTCAACGGCTGCCGCCTGGGCTTCTACGAGCCGATCCGCGGCACGCTCGCGCACCTGGTGCACAGCGACGCCACCAAGCAGTCTCTGCTCGTCAACATGTTCAGCGGCGCCAGCAGCGGCGTGCTCGGCGCCGCCTTTGGCTCGCCCTTTTTCCTGGTCAAGACGCGCCTGCAGAGCTTCTCGCCCTTTCTGCCCGTCGGCACCCAGCACCAGTACCGCAGCGCGTGGCACGGCCTGGCCACCATCTACACTGCTGAGGGCATCGGCGGCTTGTACCGCGGAGTCGGCGCGGCCATGATTCGCACCGGCTTTGGCAGCTCCGTGCAGCTGCCGACATATTTCCTGGCAAAGCGCTCGCTGCAGAAGCATGTGGGCATGGAAGAAGGCCCGGCGCTGCATCTGTCGAGCAGTGCAGTCAGTGGCTTTGTGGTGTGCTGTGTGATGCATCCTCCGGGTGAGTTTTCTTTTCTTTGTCCTTCTCTGCTCTTTCAAGTGCGTAAGCCAACTAACTTGACAAAACCCACAGACACCATCATGGCCCGCATGTACAACCAAAACGGAAACCTCTACAAGGGCGTCTTTGACTGCCTCGGCAAGACCATCAAGACTGAGGGTCTGCTTGCCATTTACAAGGGATTCCTGCCGCATCTCGCTCGCATTCTTCCCCACACCATTCTCACGCTATCGTTTGCCGAGCAGACCAACAAGCTGATGCGCAAGCTGGAAGCCAAGGTCCTGGACGAGGAGACGCTCAAGGCGTTATAATAGATAGATGGGTTGTGAAATCGCAAGACGGGGAGGAAGGGTGGAGGCTAAAGACGCACCACATATATAGACGGTCATTCTTGTTTTTGCTTTTGGGTTGTAACGGGTTTACATAAAAAGGGATTTGATTTTACTGGCTGCTGGGCCGGCGTCATTTGTACTGCAGCTTGGTTCTATTTTCTGAATTTTCTTTTCTTAATAGTACTGTTTGTTCTTGCTATACACATACACATACACATCACGTTGTCAGTGACCTCTGGCATCCGTAACATAACCGCTCGCCACTCGCTTCTTCCAGTCCGATTTCTCCTCTCCACCGCTCGTCTCCTTCTCCGTCCATTGCCAGCCCGCACAGCTCACACATTGCTGCCCCTTCTTCCTCTCTTAAGCGGCCTAGCCGTGCCGTCGTGCGCACCACATTTGCAATCACGCTCGCATTCTCCGCCTCGGTCTCGGCAAAGAACCGCCCCATGACCTCTTCGATCCCCAGACTCTTATGGGACACCACCTTGTCACTCTGGCCGTCCCCCTCCGCCCACCCCGGCACCAGGCCCTCCAGCCCCATCAGTCCCGCATATGTCACCACCTCCCCGCGAAACACATCCCGCAGCACATGATACACGCCCACCGTCCCACCTTCACCTCCACCTCCACCGCCGCCGCTCCACGACGGCAGCGGAAACGCCCCGTCCTGCGTGACCCACGGCACCGCCACGCCGCGGCCCTTGGCCACCTCGGCAAACGTCAGCTCCGCCAGCCCCGTCATATTCGTGCCGAGCAGCACCGCGTCATCGCCCGCCCGCGCCGCGCGATGCATCAACACATGGCGCACCAGCAGCCGCACAATGTCCATGCGCGCACTGACCGACGGCAGCCGCGCCACCGCCCGACGCACATGCTGCGCCCGCGTCTCGCCCGCCTGCACGCCGTCGCTGCCGAGCCCAAGAGCCGCCCAGTTGACCCCCGGCACATCAACCGCATCCTCCACACCGACGCACTCAAACGCCAGCGCCGGGAAATGCGCCTTGTATGCCTGTAGCAGCGCACACGCCTTGGCGCGCCCGCCCTCGTCTAGGCTGGTGTCCACGTGCACTGCCGTCACGCTGTACGCAATCCCGCCTTTTCCTTTCTCCACAAGGTACCGGATGTTGTCGTCCAGCATCGCCAGCAACACTGCCGACGACGCCCCAAAAGATAGACCGCACAGATACCGCGCCTGCTGCGGCGCCTTGGACCCGCGCGCATCCGCCAAGTCGCGGTGCAGCGTGTTCAGTCTCTTGACGGCTTTGAGCTTGATAAACGGCACAAAACACTCGCTGTTTTATTTGCAGTTGATGACGTCAGTCCACCTTGTTCTTACTAAGCAGCCATTTTGTTACCCATGGCAAGAAAAGATATATATATAGACTCACCCGCATGTCGGCTGTCCGCGCATGGAAATCACGCCGTCGTTCTTCTTGCATCGCCGACATGGCTTCGGCGTCCCATCATCGTTGGTAATCTTAGGGTTTGAGGATTTGGCGTTGCTGCTCGAACAACCGCCGCCACTGCTATTGCCCGTTCCGCAGCTGGATGCAGAGTTTTCAGTCGCTGCCGCTTTTGTGCGTTCAGGCAGTGTCATGTTGTTTTCCGCCATTGCAACTTGCCTTTTGGAATGAAAACAACCGAAATCGATCAGATTGTGAAACGAAGTGCAACTATAGCAACGGCTGGAAACAATAAAATGGTCTTGCGCTTTATGACATTGACATTTGCCCCCGGCACCGTTCCGCTTTTACGGCCCCGCTATTATCTTGTGCAACCAGCAATCCTGACTCATGTCAATATACTTTTGGTCCTTCACTTACACATCAAAATGCGCAATGCGACTTTTATTGATAACTCTACTGGAAAATCCATTACTAAAACTCAACCAGCCTTGAGCCTAGTCTATCAATACAAAAAAGTCTCTTTCCAGACAAACATGCCATAGACCATGCGTATGTACTTAGTCCACCTCCAACGTGCCGTTTCCAACCAGAATAGCTTCAGCCATCATATCAAGACTACCTTCGCTGTCTTCAGTATTGGCCGCGGAATTTTCAGGCTCTGCTTTCTGCTTTTGGCCAAGTCGCGCAGCCCGAAAAGGAGACACAAAGTCCGTTCGTGTTTCGTGTCTCCAGCTGCCAGTGAAAAATGGCCCAGTGCTAGAAGTAGACCGTCCTCTGTTTCCAGCTACGCCACCTTCGACTTGGCTGCCTTCAGATCCCGACTGTGGGACACGGCTGCGCTTCTTCAGGAACTCGTCATCTACCACAAGCAACTTTTCACCGCCTTTATTGAACTTTGTCATGCGAACCTTGCATGCAGGGGTTTCCGCCAATTCTCTGACTTTATGGTTAACATCTGATGAGGAATCTTCATCCATCAACTGCGGAAAAGGCTCGGTGCTGCAATCAGTGTTCCCCTTCAAGAAGCTATCCGCCACATCTGACTTGGACGTATCGGCATCAAAAGTCTTAGCTTCTACAATTTCCTTCTTGCCAGAAACTTCACCCGGGAGGCTTTGGTCAAGGTTGTCAGGCTTTAGCTCTTTCAATAAGCTCCCAATCGAATCAAAGGCCGTGGAGAGTTTTTTGAGGACTTGATCACGAAGTACCTCAGCTTCAGTCGGGCCCTTGGGGACCTTTTGCTTCTTCTGAGCCTTTTCTTCTTGATTCGATGCCAAGAGATGAAGAATCTCCGTAATATCCGAACGAATCTTTTTTTTCGTGGCCGGCTCAGTTTCGACACCAAGGCTTGCCGTTGACGTGTACGAGCTTGTTGTGCACGCTCTTGAACGAGACATGACGCCGTTGTTGCCATTTCTCTCGGTCAAGAAGCGCCGCAGACCAGCTGGAAGACTCTGTAGCGTGGACGTCACACAATCGACCTCTGGTTTCGGGCTTGGAAGTGACTCATCAAAGGATGTCGGAGGCTGAAGGTAGTAAACACGGCGAGAAGCATCGTAAATACCCAGAACCGAGAAAGTGGGAGGGCACGCGCCGAGAAAAGCAAACAACTCATGAAAGTAAAGATGATAGGCGTCACACTGGGCGCTGTCATCTTGGGTCGGAAGTACCAGTGTCACAACCTGGTTTGACCAGTATGCAGTCTCGTTGGCACGAACAGAAACATCTACTACACTGGGAGCAGGAGTGTTGAGCGGAGTCTTGAAGGCCCGAGCTCTATTGGTACCATCTGCTCCGGGGCCACGAACAACAGAAAGGCCCGCACCAGTGATGAGCTTCACGGCATCGTCAATACCATGACGGAACGTTGAGCTGCACTCAGACCGCTCACGGGGCTTAGGTAGGTAGCTGATAGGGGTGCAGCTGACAGGAACTTGAAGCTTCTCAAATCCAATACTGTCTTCAGAGTCAATTGAGCCTATACGAGTCTCTTCTGACGAGTCAGTTGGCTTTTGTCGCTCTTCGTCGTAGTGGGGAGTATCCTTGACCATGCGGATAGCCATGGCTTGGACCAGACCGCCAAGACTCTTGCGGCGCTTCATCTTGGGGCGGGTCTTTTGTTCAGATGAGGTATCAGCCATTGTAACTTGATAGCAAGATAAAAGGTTAGCAGACAGCCAGATACGTTATAGAAAGTAATCTTACGCGGCGAAACATCCGAGTGGTCAGACTCGGAGTTGTCAAAGTTTGGCAGCCGGCTGCGAGAAAAAGTCTTCTTTCTCCAGGCTCGAAGCGAGCGGTGGTTTTCGTTGGCAGCTTGCGCCACCTTGTTCAAGCGAGCAGACCGACGGCCCAAAGTAGATGTGCCGTAGGAGGTAGGAAACAGAGAGCGACACTCCATGTCATCGCTAATGTCTGTATCGCGAAGATCCAGAGGACTACCCGAGGACGATTTGCGGCTCTTCTTGGTGACAAGAGCGGTCATGGCAACTGAGTTGTCCATAATGTAATAATAAGATGTGGAAAGTTTGGGATAACAATGCAGCAAAACAAGAAAAGGCTAAGATCACGAAGAAAGCCCTGGATGAATGATAATTGTAATCAAGCAAAGAATGGATAAAGTTACCGGGCCTTGGCTTACTGGGACATATGAAGAAAGGAAGAAGAAGAGAGGAGAAGATTTGAAGGAGGACCCGGAGAGTGATCAAAACAAAGATTTGGGCCCATCGTATTCGCAGGGCAAGAGCCGTAGTTTCCCAGCAAACGGAACTTGCGGAAAGTCGCAGTGAAAGAAGGTACTTTTAGTCTTTAAGTAGGAGCACTGGCGTGTTAATGTGAGTGCCGTAGTGGATTTGACTGGCCTGTCACATATCCCACAATACGGGCTGTACCTGCTGATCCGATCGACGCTGTCGTCAGAACACTTACACGATCGTCAGGGTTTGGCTAGGGTTACCGGATCAATCTCTCCCTGGCGGCACAGTGTCCACTATGAGCAAACATTGTATTCAACTAATCCTACTGTATGTATACGTAGTACTCATTTGAATCCTAGCATGCAAGGCTGCAGAAGACTTCAGCCTTGTACTTTTTTTGTTTTCCCGCTTCTTGTTTGCTTTTCTTCAGATTGCTTTGCTTTGCTTCAAAGACGGGTAAGCCTTGTATTTGTTGTCCTAATCCCATTATATATTAGTCAGCTTCGAGTACCACTGCACGAACAGCACAAATACATAGTACCACGTGCTCATCCAACACCCGTCGAAACCCTTTCCAGTACCATTCTCTCGACAACACCAAACCCAGCCGCCAAGATGAGCCCGCCAAAGTTCCACAGCAAAGCCAGAGACGCTGCTCTTTTCGAAAGGATTATCAACGACGGTACTTTTTCCTGGTGATTCCTGCCTGCCAACGGCCCAATGCTGACTCAGTTTGCTTTTGCCCAGGCCGCGACCGCCGCCAGTCCCAGGACCTCGCCAACTCCATTCTCAGCTCAAAATCCCGTCGCGTCACGAAAGATGCGCCTGTTTCGCTCGCTGGCTCGTTTGCCAGCCGTGTCGGCGTGAAGAAAGTACGTTCTATGGCTTATCTTTTTCTCCCCTAGCGCAGTCTCGACCCAGTAAGTCGTCCGTTCGTTGCTGACAGTCTACGTGTGTTGCCAGGCTCGCCAAGCCCCCGTTTCTGACGGCCCGAGAAATCCCCCCACCGGTCCGAAGAGCATGACTTCCGGTCCCCGCAACCACACGCCCCACAATCTGTCGCTCGCCTCGCGGATATCTTCGCCTGCTGCCAAGGGCCTTGCTAGTATGGGCCCGCCAAAGCCCCGAACAGTGACGCCAAAGCCTAAGCCCGGATCTCTTGCCGCCCGGATAGGAACGGGCGTCGCAACAGCTTCGGGTCCCAAGGGCTCCAAGCTGCACACCGCGTCTCCGCCCTCTTCCTTCTACACAATCTCCACCAAGCCGTCGCCGCCTCCAGGATCCAAGTCCAAGCCGTATCACAGCTCCAAACTGCAAAATAGCCACCAGCAGCATACCGTGAGCGACGACGAACCCATGGACATGCAAATGGAAATCGAGCCCCAGCCGCTCAGCATCAAGGCCAAGGCCAAGGAAAAGGGCCTTTCTATCAAGGGTCTGGCTGGTCCGTATGCAGTGCTTGCGCAGAACTTTGCTCCCGGTACGACAGCAGCAGATATTGAGAGCGCCATGGCGCCGGTGGGCGGCGAGATGCTCAGTTGCGACATTATGCTGACCACGCCGTTTATCCTTGCGGAAATGGTGTTTGCAACGCGCGAAGGCGGCGAGCGCGTCGTTGCGCGCTTCAACAACCAGACTGTGAGTCTTTTTTTTTTTTCTCTTTTCCTGCAGCTCACGAAGCCGATGAGACTAACCACCATCTCTCCCTCCCAGGCTGACGGACGCATCATCAAAGTGTTTCCCAAACCCGGCGGCTACACCCCGCCCGTCGAAGAAAAGCCCAAAGAGCCGCGCCGCGCCATGCCGCAGGTCATTGACGGATCGCAGGGCTTTGCGCCGGCCGAGGGCTTTGGAGCTGTGGGTAGCAGCAGCAGTCAGACGCTCGCGTCAACGACGCCGACAGGGGGGCTGTATAGCGACGAGTTGGTGGCGGGAGTGCGCAAGGGGCGGGGGTTTAAGGGTGCGTGGTCGTATTACTGAGGAGGAGGAGGAGAGGGAAGTTTCAGAGAGCGAGAGAGAGAGTTTGTTAATAATGAACATCACGAGAGGCAAAAAATAATAATAATAAAACATAATAAAATAACCAATGCTCCCTGCTACTACCAACATGACTTACTATCAACAAACTTTGTAATCACCCCCCCCTCCCTCACCAAAAACAGATACCACTAGTACATATAACCAAAGAAGACTTATGTGACAAAAAAAGACAGAGCCAAAACAGCCAACCTCAAGACCTCCAGGAAAAAAGAAAAGTCATGATACACCAGAAAACATGAGAAAGAAGAAGACAGAGTCAAAAAGAAAACTACGTGAGATAATGAAGAAGAAAAAAAAACAAGAGAGTGAGTGTGTGTGAGAGAGAAACACAGCGAGGAGTACCAAGAAGAACAACACAAAAAAGAAAAACCAAACACGAAAAAAAGTCACAACAACAAGAACAAAACCAAACAAAGACTACCGCCACATATTTGAGCTTCCACCCATGTACCCCTCCTCCAGCGTCCGCTCTTCCAACGTCCGAATAAAGTCCCGATTCCCCCGCGCCGATCCCTGCACCCGGCTCCCTCTTCTCCGGCTAGCCGCCCCGTCCATGCCCGTCATGCTCATGTCCGTCGTTCCAGGCGGGTAGTACGCCGGCGACGGCTGCAGCCGGATGGGCTGCGTGGGGTCCAGGTGGCTGGCCACGCGCTGGATGGCGGCCGGGATACCGCTCTGCTGCTGCTCAATGGTCGATGCGCGGGGACGCGCCCGGCTTTGTGCAGCAGAGTACATTCCGGCAGCGCTGGCGGGCGGCTGGTTGGCGTATTGGCTGGGCAGTTGCTGGCCGGGGCCGGGACCAGCGCTGCCGCTGGAAGGCTGCTGTTGTGGGTATCCCGGCACAGGCATTTGAGCGTAATTGGTGGGCTGCTGTTGCTGTTGCTGTTGCTGGGCCTGGCCCGGGCCGTAGGCACCCGCGTTCACGCCGACAGGAACACCGACAGGAGCCTGGCCGGCAGGAGTGTACACGTTGTTTCCGTAAGCCGACGGCTGCGGCTGCTGCTGGGCAAGAGAGGGTTGTTGTTGCTGAGGATGTTGCTGCTGCTGGAACTGCTGCTGGGCAGCAGCCATCGAGTTGGCATAGGCACCCTGTGCTGCTTGGGCGCGCTGCCTGCTCACAGCCTCGGCGTTTATTTGCTGCTGAGTTCCAGGGGCGGGAGAGCGGTTCAGAGAACTTGGCTTGAGGTTCATAGGCGGAACAAAAGGACCAGTGAACTTTTGCTGGAGAATAAAGGGGTGAAGCTTGGCCTGTTGGGGGGTCCAGCGTTCCAGAGGGTTGATGTGGAGGAGACCGCGGACAAAGTCGATAAAGGCAATACGGTTATTCATTTCTAGAGGCAGTCAGTTAGCATCAGCAGGATAGCAAAATGGCTACAACAAGACGGGAAACAAAACTACCTCTGTCAATCTCGCTCTGCTTCATGCCCTTCCGCGGCATCGGGTACGTCTTGATAATCTCGGGAAGCGTGCTGGCCGAAAAGTACTTCTTGCTCGGCTGCTCCTTAGTCGAGTGCTCACGCGCATACTGCTCCATGCTCTTGAGCGTGTACGTGCGGCGGCCAAAGTCGTCCTGGCGCTTGTCAAAGAACTCGCCGCCTTGCTTGCCCATCTCGATCATCCAGTTGGGCGGATTGCCAAGCATCTCGACAATGCGCGACACCTGGTTGTACTCGGACGAGCCGGGGAACAGCGGCAGACCAAGGAACAGTTCAACCACAATGCATCCCAGAGACCACATATCAATGGCCGATGAGTACGGTAGTCCCAAAAGAACCTCGGGCGACCGGTAGAAGCGGGACTGAATGTACGTGTAGACCGTCTGGCGCTCGTCGCAGGCCGAGCCAAAATCGATAATCTTGATGATCGGGCTCTCGAGGTTCTTGAGCAGAATGTTCTCGGGCTTCAGGTCGCAGTGAATCAGGCGCGCCTTGTTGAGAAGCGTCAGGCCATTGAGCAACTGCTGGGCAAAGACACGGACCAACGTGGTGCTAAGGCCGCGGAACTGGTTCTGCTTAATGAGCTCGTACAGGTTTACACTCAGCAGTTCAAACACCAGACACAAGTGTTGGCGGTGGATAAACGTGTCCTTGAGCCGCAGCAGGTGGTGATCGTCGTTCTTGTCGAGCTTGGTGTTGAGCAGATCCAGCACCGATACTTCCATCATGCTCTGGTTGAAATAGGCCGTGCGGTTCTTGATGACCTTGACGGCCACGACTTCTTGCGTCTTGAGGTTCTGGCATTTGACGACTTGGCCAAAGGTTCCCTGGCCAAGGACATCAAGAATGAGGTAGCGGTTTCTAGGGCTTTGTTAGTTGTTCTGAACGAGACAAGATGGACACCAAAAAAGAGAATGCTCACTTATGGCCTGCTTCCTCCGATCCCAGAATGTCATTGACATAGAGAATATAATCGCTGTCTTCGTTGTCATAGCCGTCGTTCTTAACGCCCTTGCTCGGCTTAGTCAGGACACGACGCGGATTGCGAGACGACTCATACTTAAAGCCAGGGTTGCAAATCCGGTATGTCGCGGGCAAATGCACTGTCAGAGCTTGGAGGGGCTACACAGACCAGGAATCCATTGTTAGCAGCTGAGTCTTTGTTGTATGTGATCGACAGAAGTTCTTGATTAGACAAGAGGCAATTCAACGTCTAGACCACAGGCAAAGAGCGTCTCGCTCTAAATAGAAGAGACTTGAAGAATGAGGGGTTCGTTTCCAGCAGCAAACACCAGCCTTGCCGTGACTTGGATTGATCATTGCAGCTCCAACTCGGCTGAGTCTTGACTTGTACCTTGCTTTCAGCAACAAGAAGAAGAAGAAGAAGCGAAAGGCATGGGTTTGCTGCGGAAATTGGGCACTGTATCTGCGATAGAGGCAACTCTAGAACCTGCTTAACAACTAAGTCGAGCAGAATAGAGGAGGCACTGATACATCCACCAACCACAAAAGAAGTGATAATAATAACAGGCAATGCTAGTTCATACAAACCAACCAACAAAGCAAAAAGTACTAATACATAAAGAAAAGAAAAAAAAAAAAAAGGCGAGGCTGATTGATGCAGCTTGTGTAAAAGCAAATACATAAATAGCCTAGCATGACTGCATGCATCACCACTAATCAAAACATCGTCACATTTCCCGTCCCGAGCAACTGGTCAAACCACGCTACTCAGAAAAGAAAAAGCGGCACAGGAGCCCATGCAGACAAAGATTTGCCATGTGAATGTATATAGACTTACACTGATAAAGCCGCCTTCGGGATTGGCGCGGCGGAACGGCGGCTGAGCGTTGACCTTGGGTCGTAACTCGGAGAGGTTCTGAATCCGCGTAAACTCGGGGATCGGCTGCATGGCGGCACTCTTTTGCGGCGAAACAGCCTGTTGTTGTTGTTGCTGTTGCTGTTGCTGCTGTTGTTGGGCCGTTTGCTGGCCAACTGCAAGGCTCTGGGGAACAACTCGACGTGGGGATTTGGGGTCGGTGTATTCCATGTGCGGGGCGGGCGGGCCGTGAGTGTGGCTGTGAGCGTGGTTGTAATTATCGTAGGGCATAGCGGGCATTTGCGCCGGCTGCTGTTGAATCTGAAGTTGAGTCGGTGTCGAGAGATGCGGCGAGCCCGAGGCTGAATTGGAGGCAGAGAGTCCAGATCCAGTGGCACGTTGCTGCTGCTGCGACTGGGACGATTGCTGCTGCTGCTGTTGTTGTTGCTGTTGCGGTTGTTGCGGTTGCTGAAGTGGCTGCTGTTGCGAATTCGGTTGGTGAGGATGCGAGGCAATCGGATACGACGGGTATGGCTGTTGCTGCTGTTGCGATGGTTGAAGCGGCTGCGCGTAATCGAGGCGTGAAGGTGATTGGCGCTGTGACGAGAACTGGTTGGAAGCAATAGCAATGCCGTTGGGGGCCAGGCTAGCGGGGACAGAAACAGGAACAGGAACGGGAATGGGGCCGTTGGAAGTGCTGGCAGTCTTGGAGGCGTAGGGAGATGTAGGCGAGAGGGCTTCCATGGGCGAATAGCGCTGAGCGGCAATCGAGGGTTCGGCTGCAACAGAAGACCCTAGGAGCACGGGATGATTACGCGGGGCCGAGGCCGAGGCTGAGGCTGACGATGGACCGCCGGTAGCAGGACCAGAAAGATGCGATTGTTGGTGACGCGGCCGCATTGGATACGTGAACTTTGATGGCGGGATGTCGCTGCTGCGACTGCGGCTGCGGCTACTGCTGAAGCTGAAGCAGAAGCTTGGTGGTGGTGGTGGTGCTGCTGCTGTTGGTGCTGCTGGCCACTGTATGTAGTATGTAACTGCCACTGTTACTAGTATGCAACTGCCACTGCTGCTGTGACTTGCAAGGTGGAACTTCGGCTGCGACTGCGGCTGCGGCTGCAGTTGGTCCTTTGGTGCTGTAGTTTCTGCAGCTTGATGGTCCAGGCGCCGCTGCTGCTGCTGGCTCTGACGCTGGCTATAGCGCTGGCTATAGCGCTGGCGCTGGCTCTGACGCTGGTAATAGCGCTGGTTGTGGTTGTGTGGTGCTCGTGCTGGTTTTTTTTTTTTGATAGCCTGTAGCTTTGCTTGAGTTGATTCGAGCAAGACTTCTACTAATAACAATAGTAGTAGTAGTAGTAGTAGTAGTAGTAGTAGTAGAAGTACATATGTATGTAGCAAATATATGTATATGTACAAGTAATAGCTGACAAGGCTGAGACTGAAATTAAGCTTGACCTTGAGCTTGAGGCTGACGGGAAAACAAATTGTCTGAGACGGGTGAAGCAGCGAATGTGATTGCGAGAAAATCGAAAGTGGGTTTGTTGGTGTTATGTAATTGATGTTGGGCTAGTGAAACAGCATCGTGAGAATCCTGCATGTCCCTCCAAAGCTTTCAGCGGGGAGTGATTTGGATTTAGGGCGTCACTTGTTGTGCTTTTTATTGTATGTATTTTGGGGTTTCTTTTTTCTACTTCAACTTTGGAAACCAGCCCAAAGAGAAGTCGGGTCCAAAAGAAGTAAATATTGATTCGGTAACAAGGCGCTCCAGGGCAAAAACGAACAAAGAAGAGGAAACGAGAGAGATAGAGAGAATGAAGAGAGGGGGTACAATATAAATGGCGCCCGGCGGCTTCAAACTCCTGATACCAAGATGAAGATGCAAGCGGCTTCTCAAGTGCAAGTTCAAGTCCTGACACAATAGAAAATGAGGGAAGAAGAAGAAAAAAGACTCAAGAAGGATGACGGATAGACGCTTTTGAAGTCTTCCTGTTCTCGTTCTCTTTGAGTGGTTTACATATAAATGCATGTACATACAACACAATACAGCACAATACAGCACAAGCAACAAAATAGCTAAACCAAAGCCACAGGCCTAGAAACTCAGCCGCTGGGTCTTCTTCCACGGTGAGCCTTTTTTGTATGTGTGTACCATACGCAAATGACAGGCGGGGCTTTTGGTTCTTAGCCACTCAAATATGTACGCAGTACTCTATGTACTCTGTATGTACTTGTGTGTAGTACCTTGTCTCTTGTGTTTGTTTGAGCGGCACTTAACGGCAAAAATACACATGTAATCCAATAATCCAAAGTTGGCTGGCTGGCCTCACTTTTATTTTGTCTTGGGTGCAACTACAGACCTTGATATGCCTTTCATGTTGTCTCTGCCAAGTCCAAGCAGCCTCTTCTCTCCTTTGATCACGTTGTTGGAATGACTTCTCTATACTGACTGGTACGTATACATAGTTTAAGTACCAACATTCATACATACATACTTGTATAACAAACAAACAAACAGAAATACCGCACGTTAGCGCCCGGCTTCATCCATAGTTTAGTGCAAAGCACTCTCCCCCCCCCCCCCCCCCCCCCCCCC
>CM069897.1:5030754-5052067 GCA_036034705.1 Thielaviopsis punctulata
CCCCCCAAAATCCCCTCAGGCTTAATTTCCAGGCCCTCCCTCCCTTGTTCCCCACCAATGAAAATTGAATGACTTCATATAGATAACCCTGGCGTCCTACTGAACCCTAGGAACCCAAAGCCTTTGGAAGTGCTTACTGCACAATCATCAATCATACTGCGTATGTAGTGCATAAATATTAAATATTCATTTGCATTCTGTCTTTGTCTTCAAGACTGAAGTCGTCTTTTTGGTACCTTGCAGCCAGACAGATGTTTTCTTTTGTTGCTTTGTTCCTTGTTTGACAACCAGTACATACTGCGTAGGTATTACAGTATTTATGTACATAGTATGTATTCCAAACCCATCTCACTCCCTGCATAGATGTACCATTTTGCATTTATTTAGGTAGAAACAGCAAACACACCAACCCTAAAAATACCACAAACAAATAATCACAACAGATTAACCCTAAATCGCCACTACAAAAACATCAATGCGCCTCCTGTCAACAATCAGAACCTTTTGTATGTATATCCACAAAATAGTACATGTAAACAGAAACAGAAGAATACAAACTCGTCACGCAAATTCACCAAGAACGGTACACAGAGAAAAAAAATGACAGTCCACAAGTAAACAAAGGTAAACCACCAGCACTGTGATAATATAAAAAACAAAAAACAAATGCAACTATCAACACACAAACCAACTTGTGTGCAAAAATTCTTTTTGGTATTGATGACCATTCACTTCTCCTTCACCCCTCGGCCAACTCAAAGCATCAAAATCATGCGCCCAGAACCAGCAGAATATAAGTCCAATGTATGATGGAAGAAACAAAAGAAAAGAAAAACCATGATAATTGAAAACAGCAAAAAGGAAAACCAAGAAAGAAAGGAAAAAGGGCAACAAACAACAAACCGTGACAGCAAGAGAAGAAAAAAAAGGGTATCAACCCGCCTTGGCTTGAACAAAGAAACAAAGAAAAAGTGTCATTCTTCAAAGAAGCAAAAACAGTGGTGCGCATATGCAGATGCAGTGAAGAGGCGGGTATGTAGGTGGTCGTAACGGGAGAACAGGGACGCGAGAAATGAATCAAGAACAAAACAAACCAGAGAAAAAAAAGAAAAAAAAAAGGACAAAAACACAGAAGAAGCCTGAAACAGCTGCGTCAATGCCTTTTTGCGCCTCTTAAAGCCCCCTCAAGCAACAAAACGGCAAAATCAAAACGGCAAACCCAGGCAAGCCTTCGAGTTTAGCCCTGGAAGTTTCCGCCAAAGCCGCTGCCGTTGCCACCGCCAGTTCCATTGCCGCTGCTGCCATTGCTGCCAGCATTGCCTGCGCCACTGTTGCCGTTGCTGCCGTTACTGTTGTTGTTGTTGCTGTTCTGCGAGCCCTGCGGCCATTGCCCGTTCTGCTGCTGCTGACCTTGCGGCCCCTGCGGGCCCTGGCCGCGTCCGTACCCGGCGCCGTTCTGCGGGCCGCCGTATGCCATTCCCGGGGATCCGTACCCGCCCGGGGACTGTGCCTGGGCGCCGAAATTGCCCTGTTGACCGTTGAACTGGCCTAGTGAGGTATGGAGTTTCTTGTCAGCTATATGTTGTCACGGTACTCAAGACATAACGACATATGGGTGGGGATGAAAAAAAAAAAAGAAATTAAGCAACGACAGGGGAGCGTGTTTGAAGAGTCGCAGGAGGGGGGTGGTACTGAAGCATACCTCCATACTGAGGGAAGAAACCGGTAGGAGTTTGAGGAAAGCCAGGGCCTTGAGCGCTCTGGGGGCTGAAAGGCGCAGAAGGGTCAAAATTGCCACCCTGAGTAGCCTTATCCTTTCCCCACTATAAAGAGAGTCGTTGTGGTTAGTTTACTTCTCAACGCGCAAATGATGACTAAAAGCTTACACTGCACTTGAGCGGCCGGCCATTAACGATGTATCCGTTCATCTGGCAAATGGCCATGGCTGCGGCCTCGTGAGTCTCCATCTTGATAAAGGCAAAGCCGCGGTCGGCCTGGAAGCGGGACTCAACAACGAATCCAAAGTTGGTGAAGAGAGGGACGACATCCTGAGGCGTAGTGTAGGGCGTCAGGTTGCCGACATAACAGGTGGTCTGCCACTGAGGAGTCTGGGCAACAATCATGTCGTAGCTAGCGGCACCATGAGCCGGGAACTGGTGGTGACCAAAAGGAGTACTAGGCGCCATGCCCATAGCGACCATAGCTTGCTGCTGGGCAATTGAGGGCTGACCCTTTTGGTTGGCCCAGTTGCAGCGAATAGCTCTAGAGCCAAGCCACTCGCCATCCATCGAGCTTAGAGCCTTTTCAGCATCATCGCGCTCACGGTAGGCAACAAAGCCGTAGCCTCTGGAGCGACCAGTCTTCATATCCCACATGACGCGAGCTTCAGACAGGGTGCCAAAGGCCGAGAACGCCTGAGACAGGAGCTCATCATTGACCTCGTTGGACAGGTCACCAACGAAAATGTGGTAGTGGGAGCTCGTGTCCTCCTTGCCACTGGTGTTGGCCTGGTAGGCCCAGTTGACCTTGATTTCCTGTATGCTGTTAGCAGCCAAGATATAGCCGAGGAGTATAGAGGTCGGTCATCTTACCGTCTGGTGAACACGGCGGCCGTTCAAGGTCTGCATAGCTCTCTCAGCTGCGCCGGGGTCGTCGTACTCAACAAAGCCATAGTTGAAGCCTCTGGCCTGTGTTGCGCATATGGTTAGCAATTGGGCATTCAAATTGATTTAGAGTAAGACATCAACAACAGGGTTGGTCAAATCGGTGGCCAAAGCTATGATGTACATATGTAGGCTTGTGGTGAGAGCTGAGCTTCCAGAAACGGAACATTGACATGAGCTAGCAAAGAACTAAGCAGTGATGGGAGACAATGCGGCTCAGTTTCACATGCGAAATCTTAACTTGGCCATAGCCTAGAGCTTCCACTGCATGGAATGCCAGATGTATCAGGCTAGGCTCAAGTCAATTAATTCTCTTTTCCAACTTGTCGTGCGCTAGTGGTTGACGACAGCTGGGGGAACTGCTGTTTCAGGCAAGAAATCGCCATCTAGGAGAAAAGAATCAAAATAAACAACTTTCACTTACATTCTTGTCAGGAATAATCTTGACATTCTGCACATGGCCAGTGGTCTCAAAGATCTGGCGCAGAACCTCCTCCGTCACACGCTGGTCTAGGCCGCCAATGTACAGAGCCCGCTTGTTAGGCTCCGGGGCAGCACGGCGAACAAAGTTACCGCTCGTGGGAGACAAGACACCTTCCAAGGACGCGGGAACAGAGTTGCCGTTCTGTGGAATGTGCAGAGGCGCAGGAGCCTGACCATTCTCGGCGGCAGCAGGAGCTTGGTCGGACATGACGAAGGACAGCAGATGGATATGGTATTCGTCGGAGAGCGATGCGAGCCGAGAGTGAGGTGTCGAGAGGAAAGCGGCAGATATAAAAGCAAGCAATCTAGAAAGAACCGGCGACGAAGCACAAGGTGGGGTGGCAAGAAAGAAGAAGAGAGAGAAAAAGGATAAAACTAGGAACGGACAAGGCAGAGCGAAGCAAAGCAAAACCAAGCCAAGATGCAAGACGCAAGGGTGGGACAAACGAAGCGAAAAGAGAATTACAAAAGCGCGAAAGGCAAACGAAGAAGGAATAAAGTCGAAAAAGACAAAAAGGAGAGGTGCGGCGTTGCCGTGATGGGGCTGCTAGAGTTTGTTAGAGGCAAGATGGTAGAGGCGAGCGGCTGATGTTGAGCAGTACGGTGTATGTACATATGTACTACATATGTATGTAGTAGTAGCTCTTGACAGATACAGCAACTACAGAGTAGGTGATGTATGTAAATAGTGCGGCAAAGGGGTGGATTTTAGGGGGAAGACCAAGCTGTGTGCGAGGCAATGGAGTGCTGTACTGTAAAGGGTATCTCTGGGAAGCAATCTTCTTTGGGGTCCGGGATTTAAGACTCACAGACAATGGCCGAAGTGGTGTGAAAATCGGCAAAATGAAGAAAGAGAAAAGGCGAAGCAAGAAGGAATAGGAAGAAAGGAAGAAAGGAAACAAGGAAAACAGACCACAGGAGAAATATGGCTGTGACGATTTTGAATTGGGGAGGGTTGAAGATGGAAACAAAAACAAAGGAGAAAGAGAAGTACTACATACGTATGTAAATATGTATGTATACTTGTACAAGTATAGTGTGCAGTATACCAAACGGGAGCCGCTGTATCTATTTGTAAGTACTGGTACTTGCAGCCCTTACAGCGTACGACAAGGAAGCTTTATAAAAACAAAAAGAAAGAAAAAAAAAAGTGGTGCTCAGCCTTGTTCACTTTTACACTGTATGTATATGTACGTATGTACGTAGTATATACATACATACATACATACTTGAAGCTCTCAAATGTCGGCCCAGCTGCAACTTGTTTTGGACCGGCATTGGGCGGTTCTACAAGTATGTATCATCTCAAACTGTACTCCGTAGTAAAATTTCAAACTTACCACTACGTATTGCGTACATATCGGCCTGGCTGACCGCCCACGAAAAGAAGCACATACGAAAGGGACTTTACAGTGGCCACACGGCGTTTAAAAATAGGAAAGTTGACGCATCACTTGGGGGAGGGACGCAATACAGACGCACACAGTACAGTATTCTTCCAGCTAGCCAAGTCCTTGGGGCAATGCATATGAATTGTACATATCAGCATTCTCTTTTTCTTCAAAAGAAAGATCTTTCGTGGAGCAGTACATATGCAGTATCGATAGCAAGCTCATGACAACCGCAAAGGCATGAGTTTAACCTTCTTCTCTTGTTCCATTCCATTTGGAGTGGAACTTGTATGAAGAGATATGTACATACATATGTACACATGTATGTGTGTACAAGTACAAGTACATATACAGCAAGGTTAGGGGTACATGAGTGGGGATTCCCAGGGATTCCTACAGCCCAACGACCAGGGGAAAGAAGGCTGCCAGAGTCGGATGCAGGCTATGTACAAGTACTTGTATGTATGTATGTATGTATGTATGTACTTGTATTTGGGCGCACGAAAGTTGTTATATTTCTTTCTTGGTAGGCAAATGTATATATACCATATACGTATTTATACAGTGTGAAAGCTTCAGCGTGGACAGGCGAAAGAAACTACCATTTTTTCGGTGAGGCAGGAACCCAACACCTAATGGTGAACAAAGGACACTGGTGGGGTTCCATTAATGGAAAGGACGTGTCCATGCAGATGCACAATAGTGCATATGAAATGGGTTGTACAAATACGCCATGTGTACACAATTGTACAGCATATAACAAATATAAAGCTACGTATGTGATTGAACCCCGGAGTGCAAGTGATCAATTGCACTTGTAATTGAGTTGTAGAGTGGGATCTGTGCAAGGCCAGATCATACACCACCTGTCAATACCAAAGTACAAATAAAACACAAAAGGGAAAAACTGAGACAGCAACAAGGGAGGAATTTATTAATGCTGGATGTAGAAACCCTCAAGTGACAAAGCATGTACTCCGTACATACATACATACATAACTTGAATGGTCTTGATGCAAGATGCAAGCTATCTGAACTGAAGCTGTAAAATTGTGGCCTGACGTAGTATGATGCCATTGTTGGTTATGCCGGTCTCGTAACAAGCACAAGAAAGAAACAACAAGGAATACATGGATTTGGTGTGTCATTTGAAAGGAGCAACCGCTGGGAAATATGTGATACATACTGGCATATTTCGTAGTTCCTGTTTTGGATAATGCCCATAATGTACGACCTTGAGTTGGTTGAAACCCCAGGGTTAATCACGTGCCTTGAGCTATCAGACCCTAGTCCTGCAGACCTCACTTTCAGCACAACTGAAAAGCGGGTCGCTTGCATCATTATCAGCATTTCGCGTCCGGGAGCTTAGAGGTGGTCGCATTCTGAGAATAAAAGTCTAGATTGATCTCGTCATTCTCCTCATAGTCTTTTTATTAGTATATGTTTTTATATTAGCAGAGAGCAAGCAATCTTAATATACATATATGCGTGTATATATCTAACCTACAATGACGTCGCCCATACCAAAAGATCCGGTTCAACTTTTGCTCGATGTTGAAGTCCAGCTGGTAATCTTGACTTCCGACAACCAAGCCCTCGCAGAAATGCGCCGGCGACCATGTCTTCCAACATGCTAATGTCTTTGCGACTATTGCTTGCAGATTATCGACATGGGCTGGATGCTGCGAGAAGCAGCTCGTCTCGGTCCTGCCGGCGACTATACCGCGATCCAGGAGTCTTTAAAGTCAAAACTGCCCGATGCTGACCGGCGATGGCAGCATGCGCTGGATGAGTTGGAAATGCAGATTGTCAGTCTCCAACAGTTCGCGTAGCATTTCTTTTCCTTTCTTGATTACGTGTTGCTGACTCCTTTCTTTTTGGTTTCCCAGCTTGACGCCAAAGCTATTCTTTCTAGAGATCTTGAACGCATCCCGCTCAAGGGCAACAAAGCGCTGTTTTCGTCATCGTCTTCTTCCACTGCCGCCCCGACTCCCGCCCCGATCAAAACAACCCCCGTGCCGCCTCCCATTATCCCCGGCATGTCCCTCGCAATGGCCTCCGCCTCCTCCACCCCCGAAGCCCCCATGGCCCCCGTCGTCACTCCCGTCCCGCCGCCGGTCGTCGCCACCGCACGCTCCAGCGCCTCGCCGCTGCTCTCCAAGAAAGAACCAGCCACTGCTGCTCGCGCATCCAAGGCATCACCTGCGCTCTCCAAGGCTGTCCCGGTAAAAAAGGGATCACCCGCCGTGTCCAAAGCCGCCCTCGGTAAGGCAGCCGGCTCGGGCGTGTCCAAGTCTCCCGCCAAGAAGGCGTCACCCGCCATCTCCAAAGCCAGCCCAGCACTGGGCAAGGCGTCGCCAGCACTCACAAAAAGCTCTCCGGCTCTGACTAAAAGCTCGCCCGCCCTCTCCAAGACGTCGCCCGCAATAAACAAGGCGTCGCTGGCGAACAAGACGTCACTGGCAAACAAGGCGTCTCCCGACGTCGGCTTTACCAATGCAGGCTTCAACGTGGCGGAACACAAGCAGACGCCCGTGCCTCCGCCGCAAATCCCCGGGCCGATTGGAAAGGCTAAGCAGGCACCAAAGAAGAAGGCGGCTGTTGTTGCCAATGCCAAAAACGCGCCGATTGTCCCTCCGCCCGTGACTACTGCAGCGCCGTCGGCACCGCCACCCACTGCCACAGTTGCACCTACGACAGACTCAAGGAGCACGTTTGCGCCGATTGATGCGTCGGGCGATATCCTGATCTCAGATGCGCCGCCGCCCGAGCGGCCTGCAAAGACGAGTAAAACACCAGTGCCGCATCCGGTGGTTGGCGGGGCGGTGACAAAAGCAGGCAGTGCGCCTTCGGCCGTGATGGGGTCCGGAACCGAGGCAATGAGTATGCCGATCTCAAATATGGAACTTATCGGCATGGGCATTGCCGGAGGCCAGAACACAGGGGGATTTGAAGACATGTACATGGATACAGGAGAAGATGATGTTCAGATCCACGACATGGCGGACTTTAACGATGAGTTCTTTAAGCTTGCGTGATGTCGATGGGGTGAAGAACAGGGGGGGAGGAGGGCTTTTGAAAGAAAGCAGCCAGCAAAAGTCAGTTGCACAGATTACATCCAAACAGCACATAGCATGCAGGACTATCTATGTAGTGCATACACACAGTGTAGTATGTATTAGCCTATAGAACTACATATACAGATTGTGTATCACGGAAGCTGCTCTATGTTCCACAACCGGCCCAGTTTGCTTGCAAAGTCGGCATCCCGCCAATCTACCCAAGCAGCATCCAAAACGCCCCATGTCTCTTCGCGATCAATCTCGCCATCTCTCACGTAGTACGAGCCCTGAAGCGTCCAGAGCGCCCAGTCCGCGTCGTTCTCCTCGAGATACTCCACCAGACACGACAGATAGCGCTGGTCCGCGTCACTGATGGTGCCCTCCTTGCCAAAGTCCACGCCAAACTCGGAAACAAACAACGGGCCTGTGCACTTCCTGTCTTGCACTAGCACGAATCCGTACAATGCGCCATACTCCATCTTTTGTATGCCACAGCTTCCAAATATGTCGGGCGTCGAAGACGTAAAGCTGTAGTCGTGTGCCTCCCACACATTCTTGTCATGCCAGGCCCCCGTGTCGAACAGCCCCCATATCAACAGAGCCAGGTCTGTCGCCCCCTTCACGCCGGCCACAATCACCAGTACATCTGAGTTCAGCGCATGCACTGCTTCTGCCGCCTGCTGCATGCGCTGGTACCACGACCACCCAGCCCAGAGCGCCTGCAGCCCGGACGTGCGCGGCTCGTTGCGCAGCGCCATACCCACGACGCCCGTCTGGTTGCGAGCCCAGACAGCCGTCGCCTGCAGGCCGGCCAGCCAGGCAGCGGGGTCAAAGAAGCGGCTGTTTGCACCGCTCGCAAACGGCGCGTCGCTCCAGAAGCCGTTGCCGTCGGCCAGCGTGCAGCAGCTGCCGGCGCGCGACACGTGGTTGTCGAGCACGGTGACGACGCCGACGGCCCAGAGCGCCGCGACGGTGGCGCCGTGCACGTCGCGGACGGAGGCGGTGGCGAGGAAGGGGTTGAGCTGCGTGGCAGCGTGGTAGAGCGCGAGCAGGCGAGTGGCGGAGACATTTGCGGCGGCAGCGGCACCGAGGAAGGAGTCGCGCACGCTGGTGTGCGGGTGGAGGGCCATGTCGATGGAGTAGGAGAGGCGCACGCAGGTGAAGCCGGCAGCGGCAATCCAGGCGGCTATAGAGGAGAGGGGCTGGCGGTGCAGGCCTTCGGGGATGTTTGTTTCTAGGTGGGCGGCCCAGTTGATGCAGCGCAGTTTGAAGCGGTTGCCAGCATTGTCGACGATCCAGCGGGAAGAGGAGGAGAGGGGGAGGAGGGGCTTGGAGTTTTGGAGGGTTTGGGGGGAGAGGCTTGGTTGGCGAGGCTGAGGCTTTTGTGGGTGTGAGAGCGGCTGGGGGACTGGAGAGAGGTGTAGAGGCGGAGATGTAGGGAAAGACCAAGCACTCGCCACAAATGCCAGCAGAACAAGGCTCAACAGAAGAAAGCTGGATCTGATTAGACTCGAGAGCGTCATGATGATTGTTGGTATGAAAACAAACATGCTCAAAGGCACAGTCTGTTTACGTGGTTACAGAGTCTGCCTACACGAGACTACCTTTTCTCCATGCAAGAGCCCCTTACATAATACACAGTCTACAATGAAAGCAACTACCCAAGCATTATCGGATATGTAGATAGTATTGTGGTTAAACTAGAAGCTAATCAACGGATATTAAAGATGCGGCGGAGATATCCAGCAGTGAAGCCCTGTACTGACTGATTGATCGTGTAGAGAAAGAGGTCTAGAAAAAAAAGATGGGCAAAAGCGACGCTGAACACAAAGAATAGCACGACAATGGGACGGACAAAACGAAGAGCATTAAACAAAGGAAATAAATGAGATGGCAGTAACAATGAAGAGAGGGAATGAATAGAAGGGATCGTGACTCGTAAAGGGGGTAAAAAGGATTAAAAGAGGGAGAAATGCCGGGTCAATGACACGCTCAAGAGAAGGATAACAACAAGATAAAGCAAACACAGTACAGAACAGGGCGGGGTATAGAAGAAGAAAGGAAACCAGGGAATAGATGGGCGGACAAAGGAAAGGGATGGATGAGGAGGGGAGGGTCGTAAGAGCAAGAAGCAGTCGGTCGTAAGGGTAAGGAGGAGTCGGTCGTCGAGGAGGACTCGGTCGTAAGGGTACGAAGTTAGAAGATAAAAATAGAAAGAAAATTACTGGTCCCGAGACGCCGTCGCGCCTGCTGGAGCCGCCGCAGACGCGCCTATAGCCGCAGACGCAGACGCCCGCGCTTCCAACTCGCGTCTCTTGGCCAAGAGGCTCTTAAACGCCCCGAGACACTGCACCAGCGCCTCCTCGTCGTGGGCGCAAAACTTGAATGTTTTTTCCTCGGTAATCACCTGCAGACAGAACTTCTTGGTCTTGCTGATCGGGTCAATGTCCACGGCGTCCACAATCGAGCCCAGCGGCAGGATGAACTGCGCCGTGTACTCGCTCTGGTCGCGGTACAGAATCAGGTTGCGCGGACGCAGCACCGCCCAGTAGTTGCGCCACTGGCGCACACCGCCCTTGCTGCGCTGCATCCACAGCCAGTTCTGCCAGATCACGCGGTCCGGGTCGGGCTGTGTGGGTGTAGACACAGGAGAAGTAGCAGTAGTAGCAGTAGTAGCAGCAGTGGCAGCAGTAGCAGTAGTGGCAGCGCCCACACTGGGCCGCGGATTGGTACCCGATGTATCCAGCACAGCGTGCTCGGAAATTGGGCCCACCACGTTTTCCGACGACGCGCAGGCGCTGGGCACAAACAGCCGCGGCATCTCGGTGTCAGAAAAGTCAGAGGCCATTTCGTTGCCCGACAGGCCCGAGTAGTCCATGACCATGGACATGGACGGCGAGTGCACGCGTGGCGTGGGCGGGTTGACCTGCAGCTCGGGTGACGACGAGAGCATGCGGTCGGCGCGGGCGGCGTCTTTGGCGCGGCGCATGTTCATGACGCGGTCCATCAGGGCGGCGCCGGGCCGATGCGACTGCGGGCTCTGCAGGAACATTTCCTCCTCCTCCTCTTCGATGCGCGCATGCGTCCGGATCAGACTGACCCAGTCGTTGACGTCGGCCTCGGAGGGAGCCTGGAGATGGTAGTTGCGCGAGGCAGAGAACAGGCCAAAGACGTGCTCGCGCTTGTGCTTGGGGTCTTTGAGATGGGCGACGGCGGTGACGTCTGAGAGCTCGATTTTGTGGCGAAGTTTGTTTTCCGATTCGGTCTTGTAGATGGAAAGCGAGGTAGGGCGAAGGACAAGGAACACGGATTTCCAGGTCTGGAAAGTTAGTACATAGTTGGACGTGGGACAGGTCTAGCCCGCGAAAGGAACGACTGACCTTGGTCTTTTGTGTGCGCTTCTGCACGTAGCCACTCTTGACGATGCGGTCAAACTCAAAGCTGCCATTTTGGTCGACGGGCGAGTGATCCAGCATCAATCGATCGCGAGCCCGGGACGAAGCGCCAGCATTAGCATTGGCATTGGCATTTGCGTTGGAATTGGAATTGGAATTGGAATTGGCAGTGGCGTTAGGGTTGGCAGAGGCTGTGGCTGTGGCTGTGGCAGCCGAAGTTGCGACGGTGGCGGTAGGGATAGGGCTCGGGAGCGAGGTTGCGTTGGGGGTTGAGCCTGCACTTTTAGGGCCGCTGCTGGTGCTGCCACGCGAGTAGCTGTGGCGACTAAACTGGCGATGAACGGGGGAATGCGGATGCGGAAGCGAATGCGAATGCGAGTCGCGGCTGCCCGAAGATCTTGGGATGGCGACGTTGGAGGCGACGGCAGCCATGGTGGCGAGATTCTTGTTATTCAGGTCAGGGCAAGTTGTAGTATTGAGTGTTGTGTGTTATAGCAGGTAGAGTTGGGTGTTGTGTTTGGTATAGCAGGTAGGGTAATAGTTATAGCGGGTATGTGTATGTAGTGGGTAATAGTTATAGCGGGTATGTGTATGTAGTGGGTAAAAAGGTGGCTGGAGTAGAACAAAAGCAAGCGGCAAGAGAGAGAGAGAGAATGGAAGAAGAAAGAGCGAGAAAAGAGATCAGGCAAAATAAAAGAGGTAGGTGCTGATTAGGACGACATGGAAGAATATATGTATGTATATGGAAATGTACTTGTACTTGTAGGAAAAGGAAAAGGGCAAGAAAAGCAGGACAGACAACAGCATAGGCGGCAGCGGTCCCCCTCCCCAAAGAAGAAGCACGGCCAGTAATTTTTGTTTGAGGGCTGTGATAAAAGGCAGGCCGCCAGAGAATTGATTGGTATGCAGGTAACCAGCAGAGAGGTAGAAAGCAGTATGTATGTATGTACATATGTATGTAGGTGTGTACGATAATATGTAATTCCATAAAAAGTAGAAGAAAAAAGAGAAAAGAAGGTTCCAATGCGGCAAAGGTGACAGGACGGGAATAAATCACACAAAGAGGGAAAAGAAGAGACCAAAGTTGCACCGGGTACACCAATGGGCTTTGCCGCTAGGTGGGCTAAAGTGACATGCAGAGACAAAAAAAGCCTTTGAAGAGAAAGGGGCAAACTCTCAAAGGAAGCAAAGCAGCGGCGGCAGGTAGAAAGAGACAACAACGCACGCTTTGTATCATATGTACATGTACCAGTACACTATGTACATACGCAGCATGTACATACTCCGTACATATGTATGTGCTTGTATTTATGTACTTTGGAGAGTGCAGTGAGAGAGGAGAGACACAGAAATGACGAAAGATTTTATATTTCTCACAAGTCACGGGGATCAAAGACGAGGCCCGGAATTAATAATAGAAACAAAGGCAGGCTGCCAACGCTAGACTTGGGTATGTATGTACTTCGTGTTGTTTCAAAGGGCAAGATACATATCACTGTAAACCAGGGTTAGATTAAACCAGAGTTAGATGAAGAGCCTAGAACAATCAAAAGCAGCTGCAAAGGAAAGGATAGGATTTGGGATCTTGCAACTTGGCCGGGACTTGCTTTTGCTTAATGCTTAATGCATACCATATGTAATATGCAATGGCAGGTCTCTCTTGTTTTCTAACTGTGACTATACAAGGCGAACAGAAACCAAATGCCGTTCTTCGAAAAGAATGCGAGACAAGAATATGATTGAATTTTTTGGCTTGTATCACGGCGGGGTTGAAGGGATGAAATGAACGCCTTGAAAACAGGATGTACAAATACTGTAGTACAGTATACAGGTGGCCCATTCTTCTTGACCCACTGTAAGCTCACATCTCCCGCCACATCAACGCCCCATCCATTCCATTCCCAGGTGTGGCTCCCAGCTAAAGCGCCCAGATTCACAACGCCACAATGTTGGCGAGCAACCAATTCTGACAACTTGAACGTGACTGCAGGTTTCTCAGTAACAGGAATCACAAGTTTACTCGTGCAATAGCTTTCATGTTTGGCGTAATATTCCCTGCAAGTCTAACTGACAAAGCAGCCATAGAAATGGCCAACTTCGATGGCTTGTGTAACATTTATATCAAGCATCACAAGCGAAGCGGTATTTGTAAGAGCTATTGGGAGGCTGATGAGTTAGTAAGAAAGAACGCATGCAGCCTACATATTTAGATGACCTGTGCTATAAAATGAACGTCATCATTCAGCAGCCACCCATAATTTTATTGCAGAGGCTGTTGGCAGTTGTGTTCTTGATATATTTTCTTACACTTCCCGCTTTCCTTTCTCCCCACGTCATTGACACCCTGTTGTTCTGGAGGATACAAAAATACAGCATGGAGGGGAATATCCAATACCCCGATACCAGTCATCTACGGCGAAGGCTTACGGCGTGTTCCACCAGCAGCTGCTTACTTGAGAATGACCAAAGAGGCAATCATAGTACCCCGAATCCACAGTAAGTCTTACCGCCTTTCCGTCATCTCATGGCAGCAGAGGCCATGGCCTTGGCTACGGGATCGATTGGAGCCTCAGTCACGGAGAAACTACAGCTTTGCAAGCAGAAGCAGAGTCCAGTTCTCTGGACCAACGGCTTCTCAGGTACTGTTTCCTTGGGTTGACGATAAGTTGATGGCTCTCGGTCTTTCCTGTGCTACAAGACTTGTAGAGCTCTGTGTTACTCCACTTTCATGATGGAGTAGTTGCGTAGGTATGTCTGTGATACATGGTGGCATATAGCTGTATACACACTTGGAACATACGCATATAGGTATACACACTTGACAAGCTACACATCCAATATACTCCAGCGCGTGTTCCCTATCCCAGTATATGGTGCTTTCTGAACACCCCACACAGGCTCTGGCATCCAAATCTTCAGGATAGTGTGGCCACAGCGGTCACCAGAAAGGCATCACTTAGAAGGCAGAGTCTCACGTCCAAGAAGGAAAGGTGTCGGTGCATTTGGCGCTTATACAGGCAAACAGGTAAACTTTGAAAATAAAATATAAAACAATGAAACAAATCGCTATTTTAAAACAGCCAGGCGTATATAAACAGAAGTGCTTCTATGGCTACAAATACACATGGTCATCAAACAAGAACAGAAACAACCAACTACCTAGACAAAAACATAAAAAAACACATCCTAAACTCCCTTACAGCACCAGCCGAGCAGGCTCCTTCTCCAAAATCACCTTGACCCGCTCCAAAAACACCGACGCCCGCTCTGCCTCGGCCGACGGCACCACCAGCGAAAACAAGTTGTTCGCCGGGTTCAGCCCCGCCACCTCGGCCGTCGCCGGCACCGCCTTGGCTGGCTTCTTCTTGCCCGCCAGGATATCGTAGATATCCAGCTCCTTGGCCTTGGTGGCTGGCGCCGTCTCGGCCAGCATCTCGACCTGCGGCACGTAGAAACCGCGCGACACCTTGGCGCCGGCCGCAGCTACACCCAGCACAGCGTTGAACAGGTCGTCAGCCGACGGCGGCGCCGGTACCGCAGGCAGTTCGTCGTTGGCCACGTCGGCAGCGCGCGAGATGAAGGTGCTCAGCGGCAGCGTCACGCCCAGCGCGTCGCGCATCTTCTTTTGCGTCTCAAGCACCTTGACCAGCGACACGGGCAGCGCCACCTCAAGATCCTGCGGCTCGGCGGCGGCCACGGGCTCGGCGGCGGGCGCGGCAGCGGCAGGCTTGGGCTCAGGCTTAGCGGCAGGCTTGATGTTGCTCAGATCCAGCTTGGCCAGCTTGTCGAAGCGCGCCTTGACCAAGCCAGGGGCGTCGGAGCTAATGGAGCCCAGGTAGGCGAGAATGTCGCCCTTGGTCAGACGACCGGCGGGACCAGTGGCGGGAATGGTGTTGAGCGTGGCCTTGTCGATGTTGTGGGCGTGCACGAGCGTGAGCACCGAGGGAAGCAGGGTCTGGTTGGCAGCGGGGGTGGTGCCGGCGGCGACAGCGCCCTTGGGAGCGGCAGGCTTGGAGGCGGCGGGAGTCGAGGAGGCGGCAGCGGGGGCGGGGGCAGGAGCAGAGGCTGAAGGCTCGGCGGGAATTTCAAGGGTGGACAGGTCGTCGTCGACTTCAGCCACGACGCCAATGCGCGTACCGACAGCAACAGACTTGGAGCCGCTGGGAGCAAAGATCTTGACCATGACACCCTCGTCCTGGGCCTCGACATCCATGGTGGCCTTGTCAGTCTCGATCTCAAGGAGTACGTCGCCGGCCTGGAAGGACTGGCCTTCGGTGACGCGCCACTGGGCAATGTTGCCCTCGGTCATGGTTGGCGAGAGCGCGGGCATGGTGAAGTTCTGGGCGGCGAGGGAGCGGGAGGTTGAGTGGAAGCCTGGAGAGGTTAGTATGGGATTGGTGGGAGGATGACAACAGTGAGAGGCTGGCATTGGAGGCAAGACAAGCATTGGCTGGAGACCTGGTCAGAGCAATTGGCAAGAGGCAAAAGCCAGACATCCGTATCGCCCGTCCGGTATCGCTTATCGACAAGACAACCACCGCAATGGGCACGGGACGGAACCGAAGTAACAGCAGGCGGGGGGCAAAGCGGCCCCTCTTTCGGAGCTTCAGCCAAACCCAACTTCTCCATCTAGCCAAGTGATTGAAATCCGGCCGAAAAACGGACCTCCGACCGGCCCCAACAAGCCCAAGGCTAAGCCCGGAGCCACGGGCAACCAACTGGACAAAAAGGCAACTCAAGATGAAAACAACAAGCAAGCAAGCAGGCCAGAAATATGATGAGAAAACTTACCACGCAGACTGACGCGGCGACCTGCCCGCAGGCCGGCAAGGACAGCAAAACGCGCAGACGACATGCTATGTATATGGGAAGAGGAGGATGATGATGGCGAAAAGAGAAGCAGAGGAACTAATTGAGGAGAGGGGGGGACGAATTAAGCGGGAAGATGCACAGTTTAAAAGTTGTCCAAAGCAGAATCAAGAAAAGAAAGAAATCCAGAAGAGCCGCAGCAAGGAAGAAAAGGAAAATGAAAATAGCACCGCTAAGCCAAACAGCAAATACAAGCGAAACCCTGGATTTCTACAGGCGCTTGATCCGCTGTCAGAGACAAGATTAAGGCCACTAAGTTTGGCTTTTCAGGCTCTAAAAAACGAAACCCCAGAAGCCAAGAATTCCAAAATACAACCAACCCACCTTTTTTTTTTTTCTTTCTTCCTTCCTTTTCCTTTGGCTTTCAATGCTCAGGCTCGGATTCCCCCGGAAGAAAAGGAAGGCAAGCGTAGCCGCACTTTTTTTTTTCTTTTTTTTTTTTCTCCTTTGGACCCTTGTGCTTGCTTAAGTAAGCAGGCCCGCTTAACTAGCTGTGTTCTAGTCGGTTTGCAGCTACATCCCAAAACCCAAAAATCCTGCCGGCTTTTGCTTCGATCTTTAAACTTGGAACATGACTTTTGATCCCGGCTTTTGGATGTGAAATGCGGAGGACCCGCGCCGGTCATTGATTCTCCACTTATCGGGCGTCTTTTTTTTTCTTTTCTTTTGTGAATTAGGTTTTTTTTTACTACGAAATGCCTCTTATCCTTCATTGCCGCGGCGCCGTCGCTCGGCTTCCGCTGACGACATCGCCCCTCCGGCTCCACGCCCCGCTGCGCTTCGCCTCTCACAAAGCCACCGCCCCCCGCCCGGATCTGTCCGCCCTCAAGCCCCGTGTTGCCATCAAGCCCACAGCCCCCCGCAGCACCGGCTCCGCGCCATCATCCGCCCCTCCGCCTGCGCGCCGCGCGCCAGCGTCCGAGCCGGTGTTCCGCGGCCAGGCGACGACGCTGACGTCGTACGCATACCTGCGTGACCTTGCGCGAAAGACGGCGCCGACCACGCTGTACCAGGCGCCGTCGCACTTCTGGGTGTACCTGAGCAGCTGGGCCACGGGAGTGTTTTGCTTCTCGTATGCTGGCTACCACATGACCACCATCTACTACAACCCTCCCGACGGCCTGGCATGGTACGTGCCCAAGATGTTTGGCGTGATTTGTGTGGCCATGGGCGCGCTGGGCTGCTACTACATTCTGCGCTCGGCCAACATCATCCACCGCATCCGCGTGATGCCGCTGCCGCCGGCCCGCAGCGCCGGCACAGGAGCAGCGACGAGTCCCACGGCGGCGCAACTGGCCACGCACAAGGTCACGCAGCTGCCGCTGGAGATTGAGGTGAAGCGGATGCTGCCGTTCCTAGCGCCGCGCGCGGTGCGCACGAACACGGCGGCAGTGACAATGGACGGCACGCTGGCGCGGCCGCTGCCCGCGTACCTGACGGAAGCGGAGCGACTAGAGCTGCAGCTGGCGGAGGAGCGGGCGCGGGCTGAGGCGGTGCAGTATGAAAAGGACCACCTGATGACGGCGCCGTTTCGGCATTTTGGCCGCGGCGCGCGGACGGCGTGGCATGGCTTGAAGCAGGCGTTGATTGGCAGTGGGTTTGTCAAGGTCAAGGTCGAGGGCGAGGGCAAGGGAACGTATAAGCTGGATGTGACGAATGGACTGGCGCTGAATGAGGGTCGGGTGTTAGATAAGCTGGTCAAGATTGAGATCAAGGAGAAAAGCAAGGGTCTGCAGTTGTACCGCAGCTAAGGCCTGGTGTAGCAGGCTGTGTAGGATAGGATTGTATGATATGTATATTACTGCTGCTACTACTGCTACTACTACTCCCAATCAATGCTGTGGAAAGATTTCTCTGCAAGTGACCAAATCGATATACTGGTGATACGGGTGAATAACAAGACCTCCGTCGACCCCAAATAGAAAATCCAGGCCCCCAAAAACGGACTTCATCGCTGTGTATCAATGCCTCTCGATCTTGCGGCAGGCTCTACAGTGCTGTTCATCGACATGTTGTTTGCTGCATGGCTTCGCGGTTATTTGGCAGTGTCACAGCATTGGTTAGCAATCTACTTCCATGCAGTAGCACAAGGTCATCCCACATGTAGCTGGGCTGGGCTGTATAAACGGCAGAGGTGGAATTTGCGAGAACCTAGGTCGATCAATGCCGTGTGCCTTTGGTGTTCCGGATCTCTCTCTCTCTCTCTCGCTCTCGCTCTCGCTCTTTTGTTCGTTTCTTTTTTGTGTTCTGGTGATACAAGTCTCTTGGTTTATGGTTAAACACGAACAAAGCTGTATCTCGTTTAGCTAGTAGTTTTGCACTCTGATGGAAATCCTCGGTGTTTGAGGTGGCGAGCAAAGTCGATTACTCTATCAGCTCAGCGTTTGGTCTCTGTCAAGCCCTTGCTTGTTCTTTGTGCTGTTTCTAGCTTCAACTCTGGAGCTGCGGCCTGTACTTGCACTGCAAATGTGCGCTCGTTTCTTTTCCAGACTACAGGCTTAGTCCTGCGAACTAGTGCTCAGACCAGACGATAGTTTTGCCCTAGAGTTTGGGATTGTGTTTAGTCTCTTGCTCTAATATACATAAGTCAGTTGGAGCATTTCGCCCTGGCTAGAAGCTTGGGCTATGCCAGGTTATGCCACACAAACAACACGACGAACATCCTTCAGTCTCGAATGTTTTGCTACTGTCAGAACTCCCCAGGCACTATGTAATACGTACTTGGTTCCCTGGGCCTAGAGAGCCAATCCCGAGCCTGGAAAGAGGAAGATAGCCAGAGCTAGTATGTATGTATCAAGAGACAAGATTGGCACACGCCTTGTATCACGCCAGGTTCTTGTCTCAATATAGAGCTGGGCACAGAGTATGTATTCTACAAGTATAAACAAAACAAGGTCATACTCATCAAGAAAAGACACGCTATGTAAAGACCCCGTTGAGTTTACGTCAGAGAGAAAGGCACAGACGTGATCTTTCTTCTTCTTCTTTTTCTCTCTTTTTAAGCTCGTGACAAGAGCCGAAAAGTGGAATATCAGATGATCGGCCCTGCGCTTTGTCTTTACCCGGGTCAGCTGGGCCGTTGTTTGCTCTCTGACAGAGGAGCAGTTAGTCATTTAGGTGGCGAGGCAAAAGATATACTATGTACATATAAGACAAGAGTGTCAGTTCCAATATACGATAGACATGTGGACCGGGAGACAAGTGGGCCAAGGTCGGAGTTATGACTACGACTGGCATAACGTTTTCAAGTACAGGTACATGATTAACCGTACTCAAGCCTGCTACACCATATGGACATGTTAGCATGCATACTATATGTACGTACATACTATGTATATACACAGTACATGCATACCAGCATGTACTCTATAATTCTGGAAAGACAAGATGTCTCTAACTGTATGTTTCATTTCACTGGCGGTTCATTCCTTGAAAATGTAAAACATGCATCACACCAACTTTACTTCAGCTACTGGCTACATACTTGAACAGCTATTCTATACATACAAAGTGAATATGTACACTTGTATGCATGTGATGTACAAGTATGTAGAGACATAGTAGTACATATCTCAACATTATATCTGCCCCTCACCTCCCCCGACCACACCCACAACTCAGGAAGGATCCTTTTCCGGCCGCAAAGAAAGACTCGAAGGACGTATGTACTTTTCTATTTTTCTGTTTCTTCCAGCAAGTACATACATACGATACTACACATGTACCTACTTACTTTTGTTCATCTCAAGCAAACGCCAAAAGAGGGGTAACCTCGCCCTCCATTCGGCGCTGTGCTGTGGCAGCAGTTGGTTCTTTGGTTTTTCGTTTTTCCCTTCTTCTTCTTCTTCTTCTTCTTCTTCTTCTTCTTCTTTCGCCTTCTTCATCACAGCTTTGGCTCTTGTTTCATCTTAACGGCGGCGTCCAGGTTAGCCCCGGGTTCTCTTGTTTTCAGGGCTTTATCTCCAATATACATACATACATACCACCCTCTCTCATGTGCCAGCACAAAAAAAGCGGTCAAACGTCATGAATGGCTTTTTCTCATCTAGCTTCTAGCCTCACTTCCCACTTCGTTACTAATAGTATCTCTATAACCTCATTTCTCTTCAGCCTCGACTCATTCCATCGTCATTCCACTCCTTTAGCCCCGCCTTTGTCGTTTTGTTCCCCTTTCTTCCCTTCGTGATAACGCGCCTTGTTAACTCGCTACTCGTGAAAGCCATGCGTCTTTGTTCTATGTACATGTATGTATGTATGTACCATACATACATACATAGTGGCAAGTCACTTACTTGCATCATCTAACAGCCTTTTCTTGTTCCTCCATCTGCCGCTCCCGCTCCCCTTCTCCAGATCCCCCTCGCCAGGCCGACATGCAGATGAGGTGATTTATGCGTCAAAAACTAAACAAAAAAAGATGTCAAAATCCTTGTATGTGTGTACATATGTACATATGCACATACTTGTACATCAAGATTCTTCGGACGATGTATGTACATACTCATTTTCGTCAGTGGCAAAGGTTGGCACCTGCGTGAATGCCCCATAATGACATCAAGAGCTTGAGAAGTAGTATTTTTAGCCGTTCATGGCTTTCGTATTTGTACGTATCACCATACATGTATGGTAGTATGTACATACTATGTACATAGTACTTGTAAAATACGCCAGAGTTGACCATTAAACATACAACATACTGGTATGGCCCCAGGACTACCAAAAGGAATTTGGGCTTGGGCTTGGGCTTGGGCTTGAGCTTGAGCTTGGAAGTAGCAGTAGGAATCGAGATGCATGAATAGCCAGATGCATTGGCTAGGGTTGATACATGCTTGGTTGTACTTGTACATACATACGTACAAGTATGTATATACACAATTGTAGTAGATTGTGAAGGCGTACATACATACAAACATACATACGTATCTGCATGCATGCTGGTGAAGTTTAACAAAAATATTCATACAGTTGGTTGTAAAAGTGCCGACATACGGGTCCATATGTGATATATACATATGTATATGTATGCACATACCAGTCCACGTTCTCCAGCACCGATATTCCCATTATGAGTATACTATGTACTTTGTATGTATGTGTGTACGTACAAGTATACAGCTGCAATTCCATATTTCCTTTTCCAGGCCAGACGAAGAGCCTACCTAGAACAACTTCGCCATCCCTGCGTTTCTTTTCTTTTTGTCATTCTCAACAAACCTTGTAGTTTGGTGGGTGTCAAGATCCAAGTGGACCCTTGGTTTCCTTCCATGATGCAATTCTTTGATTCATTTGTATTATATTATTTCTATGTATGTATGTATGTATGTATACTATAAGCAATAGACAAATAGAATAACAAGTATACGTACATCTAGCTTGAAAATTCAATGCATGCAGCTCTTTCTGGATTCAGGCACTGATCGACCTCGGATTTTGATCATGGTGAAAAAAAA
>CM069897.1:5067066-5089917 GCA_036034705.1 Thielaviopsis punctulata
GAGAGTGTCTTGTGTTTATTGGGTGTGTAGCAGCATACTGAACTTGGCGGACAGTGAGCTTGAGCATCTCAGCTATCTTTTTATTGGTATGCCCAAATTTTCGAAGTGCGTGGAGAGTTTTTCGCGTCTCAGATGTTGTATTTGGAGATCGGGTTGGCATGTTGAGAAGACGAATGAGGATAGGTAGATATAGATGGTATCAAGTAGTAGTAATAATAGTTGTACAAAAAGAAGCTTTACATCGTTTCTTCACTACGCCTGCATCGATTTATCGCCCAAAACCTATCGTTTACCCAATGTATTAACCGACATACAGCATATGGAGCCCTTAGGCTAAGAAGAGGTCTACTGACTTATGAAAGATGGCAAAAAAAGAGCTGGATACGTCTTGAAGTACCTCCTATCGTTGTACAAAAACAGTACTTTTAAAAGTCTCAGAGTGACTTCTCAGACCCCTGTAGAGAAAACCGAGAAAAGTACAATATTTATTTTTTACACCAAGTATGTAGGTCGGCGGACATGAAAGAGAAAAGGCTTCTTGTTTGTATATGTATGTAGTATGTATGTATGTATGTAGTATGTATGTATGTACGTAGCGTAGTAAACATGGCCCCCGTTTACGCCAGCTTAGTCAGCAAGCCCCACTCAGAACCTCGTGCCCGAATGGGCCCAGCCAATCACGTATTCGAGGGAGGGGGCCGTGCGGGGTGCGGATAACTAGTGTAAATAGCACGGTTGCACGCAACAGTTTTTGTTTTCCCCCCGTCAGAAATCGTTTTTGATGATGGGCCCGTCTTGATACATACCAGTACAGACATACATACAAGGAAAGATTGAATCACTCAAGCATCCAAAGTGGGCGCTTTGTTGTTCAAGTTACATATCTGGTGCATGTTTTTGTTTTTGCTTGTCGTGTTAGAACAAGACTGAGGTTCTTTCTGTTTTTGTCGTCGTTCTTTGAAAAGGAAAGAAAGAACGGAAGCAAAGAGAAAGAAGTGAAAATTTGGCAGACACGCGCCCTTGGATTTTTGTTTTTGGCAAGCACGACGCGACAAAAGAGGGAAAAAAAAAAGAATTTTTTATTTATTTATTTATTACTTGTTTTTTGCTATAAATACATACATATATACATACCTACATACATACATACATACATACGTATACCTACATACATACAAGCACATAGTATGTATTTGTATGTACTGGTATGTACTACATATGTATGTACGCAGTATGTACGCAGCACACACACCAACACATGACAACTTATAGTGTCTTTTTTCATATCTCTTCTCTGGTATCCGGCCTCTCTCTATACTCTACCAGTACTCTACTATACTACACTCTTCCCGTCGTACAAAATCCCAATTTCTTCCGCACGTAAAGACGGACGAGAAACACAGAGACGAAAACACGCCCAAGAAGCCCATAACCTCCCACCCCAACAAACAAACCTTCGCTGGGAGTCAAGCCAAGCCAAGCCAAAGCTGAGCAGCCCAGTCTTGAATTCGACTTGAGGCCAAAAACCACGCAACCCTAAAGGTTTCGACGTCATTCAAACCACCTTCACCTTCCTTTCCCCCCTCGTCTAGGCTCTAGGCTACGACCACCCACCCACCCACCCACCTTTTGTTTCTCCCCTCCTTCCCCTGCCCTGCCCATTGCGCATAAAGTCGGGCCTTTCTTGCTTCTATTTTGTTCTTCTTTTAGCTGGTGTTTGCACAGAGAATCGCTGCTGTGTCCAGTGCCTATATTCTCCTCCTTTTTATTACTCGACTCGATTTTTTATCAAAAGACTGGTCTGCTGTGAGGCGGTTGCTGAGCTGAGCAAGGGGCGGGCGCTATTTGCCATCCTTTGCCATCTGCTTGGTTTATAATCCAGTCCAGTCACGGGTTATCTCGTTTAGGGTACAACCGTAAACCTCGCTACCCTCTGATACGCGACAACCCTAGTCCGACCGTGACGCCAGAGCCTTAATACGATCCGTACGCCGGAACCTCTACACCACCAGATAGCCTCCACGCCATATACATACTTCCATACATACGTACATACCTACCCGAGCTCGACGCCATATACACCAACCGAAGCTCCACGCCGTAATACCTCCTCAAGCGCGACGCCTCACATATATCGCTCCCGACGCCACATACCTCCCCGAAACTCGACACCCTATAACCCCCCCTCCCCTCTTGAGCCCCCCTCCCATAACAATCTCGACACAGCCCTTTCATACCCTTGCCATGATACAAAAACCCTCGTCACATCGCCAGCGCAGCAGATCCGGCACCGGCCGTCGCCGCGGCAGACCGCCTGGAAGCACCAACGCCGCCCGGGCTGCCCGTCTCGCCGCAGCTGCCACCACTGCCGTTTCCGAGCCCCCGCCTAAGCGCCGCCGGTATATCCCCGGGGGGGCAGGTGGCGGCGGCCGCTTTGTCGAGATTGACTCCGTCGAGGGTGCCAGTGCGCCGGAACCCGCAGCGTCAAGGCCAAAGCCCGCGCGGCGCTCGGCCTCTGTGTCCGTGGCCGTCGCGGCATCAACGTCAGTGGCTCGTCGGGTCGCTCGGAACCCGCGGCGACGGCGCGAGAACATCGAAGACTCGGAAGAGTTTGGGTCCGCGGCAGCGGTGGCAGCGGCTGTGGCGCAGAGCGAGGGCTACAAGCCGCGCGAAGAACGAGGCTGGGAGGAGTTTCACCCGAATCTCGATATCGAGGCGACTTTCAAGGTGTTTAGCGCTGCAGAGGTTGACGGCACGCTGCCCAGCCCAGCAGCAACCTCGGTGTCCGCGTCACAAGAAACCGGACAGTTGCCTAGCATACCTATAAAGCGGCGAGTTGGCAGGCCTCCGCGAGACCTGGCCAGCACCCTAGTTGGCGGCCTGATTTCCCGGACACCAGTGGTCCTGCCCATCAATAACCAGACGCCCAAGGAACGCCTGGACCTCAAACGGCCATCGTACCGGCGCACCGACCGCGTCTCGCTCTTTGAGAGCAAGTCTTTGGGCACGGCTCGCTATGTCGACAATGCCATGGCCAACGTGGGCTTCCAGGAGACCGACCGGTTCGAACGGCGGGAAAAGACCCTAATTAAAGCCAGCGATAGCGGCTGGGACGACGACCACCACGACCATCTGCTTCCAGTCGGCGCCAACGACAGCAGTGACGGCAGCAGTGGCGGCAACAGCATCAGCACCAGCGAAAAGAGCCTGGGCCGCGTCGAATACGACATGGACGAACAGGACGACATGTGGCTGGAAGCCGTCAACCGCGAGCGCAAAGAACACGGCCTGGGCGCGGTGACGCGCGAGCTCTTTGAAATCACCATTACCAAGATTGAAAAGGAGTGGCACGCGCTGGAAAAACGCATTCCCAAGCCGAACCCGAAACCTCCTCAGACTCAACGCCCCCGGTCGTCTAGTGCAGCTGCTGTTAATGGAGAGCTTCAAGTGGCTACGGCGGCGGGACCGGGCGAGGAACAAGACAGCAAATGTGCCATTTGCGACGACGGAGACTGCGAGAACACGAATGCTATAGTGTTTTGTGATGGATGTGATTTGGCGGTGCACCAGGAGTGTTATGGAGTGCCGTTTATCCCAGAGGGACAGTGGCTGTGTCGCAAGTGCCAGCTGATCGGACGGGGGATACCGGTGAGTTGCGTGTATGGGATTCCAGAACCTTGAAACATGGAATTCCCTCCCTCCCCCAAGACGAAACAGAATAAGACGGCTGCTAACCAGGTGTATAGACGTGCATCTTTTGCCCCAATACCGACGGCGCCTTCAAACAAACAAACGCCTCTAAATGGGCGCATTTGCTCTGTGCCATGTGGATTCCCGAAGTCTCGCTGGGCAATGCTACCTTTATGGAGCCCGTGATGGAGGTTGAAAAGGTGCCCAAGACGCGCTGGAAGCTGTCGTGCTACATTTGCAAGCAGCGCATGGGTGCCTGTATCCAGTGCAGCAATAAGAACTGCTACCAGGCCTTTCATGTCACGTGCGCACGACGGGCGCGGCTGTTTCTCAAGATGAAGACGAGCCAAGGCGTTTTGGCCGTGCTGGACGGCGGAATGGTGCTCAAGGCGTTTTGCGACCGCCATTGTCCCCTGGACTATACCGAGGACAACAAGGTAGCCGAGGCTACGCGCGCCGCCAAGCGCTTCTATCGCAAAAAGATGAAGGGCCGCATGTGGGCCGACAATCAGGCTACCGCGGCGCTTTTGGCGGCTCAACATACCGTGAGTGCCGACAAGGACGCCGAAGCCAGCGGGTCGCCCGGCCCCACAAGTGCATCGGACGCTGCGCCTGCGGGGTCCGGGGCGGCGCCGGGACCGGGAGAGTCCAACAAGGGAATAGTGTGGAAGCTGCCGTCGGGCGCGCCAGTGATTCCTGCTGCCGTGTTTGAGCTGGTGGACACGGCGCTTGCGCGCTTTGCGATCCGCAAGCGCCGTGACTTTGTGGCGCAGGTGTGTCGCTACTGGACGCTGAAGCGCGAGGCGCGGCGCGGCGCGGCACTGCTCAAGCGGCTGCAGCTGCAGATGGAAACCTTTTCGTCCATGGAGCTCACGCGGCGCAACTTTGCCGCCATGGGTCCGTCGGGCAGGGCGCGGCTGCAGCGGCGCATTGAGTTTGCAGAGGCGCTGGTGCGCGATCTGGAAGGGCTGCAGGGCTTGATGAATGATGTGGTGCAGCGCGAGGCAATCAAGCTGGAGGCGGTTGCAGTGGAGGAGGATTTTGTGAATACGTGTTACTTTCCGGTGGCGCGGGAGTTGAAGCCGGTGATTTGCAAGGCGCAATCGTGAGTTTTTTTTTAGTTTTTCTTTTCTCCCAGCAAAATGCTAACCCCCTCCCTCCCTAATCAGACTTGATGAAAACGTCTTTGCTACCGGTCTCCTCCGTCTCCAGGAACGCCTCGATTCCCGCTTCTACACCACCACGCTCACCTTTGCCTCGGACTTTGCCGCCACTATCCACAAAGGCATCGTCTCGGATGAAAACTCCATGGCCCGGCCCCGAGCCGAGGGTCTTGAGTTGTCTCCTACCAAGCAAAACTTTGGCGACATGCGCGCGCGCAAGACGCTTGGAAAGTGCATCGTCAAGGCAGTGCAGCCATTTCTAGACTCGGCTCTTGCGGCCGAGGCGGCAGTGATCAAGAAGCCGGTGGCTGAGATGCAGGTAGAACTGGAAAAAGTGCTAGAGATGGCGTGGGAGGAGGCACCGGTTGACAGAGTAGATGGAAAGACTGGCCAAGTTCACAACAACAAGACGGACAAAGAAGGAGAGGATCTGGATATGCAGGATGCTCCTCCGGTTGTGCAGACGGAAACGCCGGATGCAGATATGGAAGATAGTGCTCCGGTGGCTGAGAAGCCGGCGGCACAGACTACGCCGCCTGAAGCAGCAGACTATGTGCCAGAAGCCCCAGATGCTGAGGCTGCTAGTGTCTCTGATGCTACGCCTACAGCTGCCCCGGACGCTGAGCCAGCGGCCAATGACTCCTCTAATGGGCCTGCTCCAGCCTCCAGCTCTGCGTCTGCGTCTGCGTCTGCGTCTGTTTCTGCCCCTCCCCAGACCACGACGCAAACTCCTCCGACGCCGCCACAGAGCAACGTCAACATGTCATTTGTCAAGCAGGCGCCGTCGCCCAATGTTCTCCGCGATGGGGGCTCGCTGTGGTATCTGGCGGGCTTTAATGTGCGTGGTCTATCGGCTATGGAGCACCAGGCGGAATCTGTTGTTGTTGAAGCGGTGCAGGAGCGTGGAGTGAGTGAGGAGTTGACGGACATTGATGATGATGAACTCAAGGGTCTGGGACGGGATGTTGAGGCTGCACTGTCTGTCTCTACGACTGTTATGGCTGCTTCTACGTCTGCTCCTACGGCTTTTACGTCTGCTCCTACGGCTTCTGCGTCTGCTCCTCCTGCTGGCCCGACGCTACAAGTTCCTGGCCGCCAGCCCAGCCGTAGACTGGCAGTGCAGAAACAGTCCTCTGAACAGACGCAAGACATTGATATGCCCGACGCGCCCCCGACAACATTGCCAACAGACTCTACTTTTACGTCTACGCCATCTACTTCTACCTCTACGCCATCCCCTTCTGCCGAGTCTCCCTTGGCAGATGCTACTCCGGCCGCCGCAGCCACGCTTGACGAAGACGAAAAGCGCCCCGTCATAGTCTCGCAAACTGCCACGCCCGCGCCCGAGGGCTCCTCGTCCCCCAACGTCGGCGATGTCGAGGACAATGACGCGACACCGACGGCGGCGGCAGCGGCAGCGGCCCCATCGCCACGGGGGTTGACATCGCCCAAGTCGCCATCAGCCGGGCTGGCTGCGCCGCAAATCACGGTGACGAAGGCGTCGCCGAGCAGGAAATCGGGCGGTCTTGCGAGACTATCGCCGTCGCCGCGACGCGCATCGCCACGGAACGCGCCGGCGGCGGCTGCGGCGGCGGCCGTAATGCATCCCGTTGGGGGGTCACTGCCGCATCATCCGGCGCCGACCAGTGGGCCCTCGACGGCAGTCTCAAGTGTCCCGCCCGACTCGGATATGGACGCGGGCTCTGCGACTGCGACGGGGCAGGTGCAGAAGCCGGCTGAGCAGGTCAAGACGCGCGGCGCGGTGCCGGTCAAGGCAGTGCCGATGGCGACTCGGTCTACACGTGCTGCGGCTGCGGCTGCGCTGGCCCAGGCCCAGGCCCAGACAGAGGCGCAGGTGCAACCGGCAGCAGCAGCAGCAGCAGCAGCAGCAGCAGCGGGAGAACCAGACACAGGAGTTGGCACGCGACTGAGCAAAGGCGGGAAAGCCACGGCTGTAGTCAAGACGGATAAGCCGGCGGAAGTGAAGAAGCGGACGCGGTCGTCGACGAGGAGCCGCCGGTGATTTTTTTGTGTTTCTGTATGTGTGTGCGCGTTTGTGTGTGTTTTGAAGTGGAATTGGAGTTGGGATTGTTATAAGAGTCAATACATTTTTTTATTTTTACTGGAAACGAAATAATGGAAGAGGTGTATGGAAGCAGAGAGCTGTTTTCCTGTTAACCCTAAAGGTGTGAGGGCACGTGATGTCGAGATGGCAGATACATAACTATGTATGTACATTATACAGAGTACATGCTCGTACATACATACAAATAATTGGAGGTTGTTATTGCATAGAAAGCTTCCTTGCTTTTGCTTCTATTTTTGTAGTTGTAGTGCCCCTTCGTTCTCGGGGTTTACTGGGTGCGTCTCCTTTTAAAACCACAGAACCAATTTTTCTCTCTCTCATTTTTCTTCCCCTCCCCTTCTTCTTCTTCACATTGCGAACCTTCAAATTCAACTCTCGGTTGTTGTTTTTGAAGTCGGTGATACACCAGTCTTTTTTTTTTTTTTCTTCTCATCTTATCTATTCTTTGCCTTCTCTCTTTCTCTATTTTGTTTCCCCAAGGAAAAAGAAAAGGCGGACAAAGCACCAGCGATCAGAGTCTTGTCTCTCCCTACTCGAGCAAAAAAAAACAAGCCGATCGATCCCCATACCGTTCGACCGATACGATACCACACCTATCAAAGCTCGTGAGGAACTGTTCGCTTTTGGCGGTGACGCTCTAACCCAGACTATAAAAAAAAACAAAGCAAAACCCCCCCCCAAAAAAAAAATCCAGCCTTCTCTGAAGGACGCGTTGGCTTCTCTTGGTCTAACCCACCCCGGCGAATTTTAAGAAACCCCCCCCCCCAAAGAAAAATTTACGCATACATACTCTATATCCTCAACGCTCTACTTCCATCACAGGCAGCTCCCACTCGAGTCTTCCGCCTTCTCGACGATCCTGCACGCAAAGTTCTCACGACAGCGCGCCGCCCTCAACTACACTATATATCAAAACGATAAAAAAAAGCCACCATACACAAGGCTCTCTGTCTTCTTTTTACAAGTTCGCTGCCTTCTTGCGAGCCTTGTTCTTCCTGACGAACGATACTCTGTATCCCCAGGTGAGTTTCTTGTCCAGCTCGCCCCCCTCTCCCAAATACATAACTCTTCGGCCTCGACTCCTTCCTGTTCAACTGCCCCTCTCCCGTCGTTTTTGGCCGATGCAAAGGTCTGTCCTGTCCTGTCAGTTGAGCGCTTGCTACACACATACATACTCCCCGGTTCTCCATGACGGCGTCTGCCAAGTGTCGGGCGCGTGCATGATCTTGGATGCTTTTCTTTTCCTCTAGTCTTTTTCCTTCTCTGTCCTTGGTCTTGTGGCAGACGACGACAGACACGCCATCCTTGCCGTGAATGAAATATGTGCAAGCGCATATGTACATAGTACATGTACCCAGCGCAGCGCAGCGCAGAGCAGCGCAGAGCAGCGCAGTGCCACGGCATGGAAATTCGCAGCTGCATATCACGTCGTTCGTATAGAAATCACAGCGGCACAGTCTAGTTTACAGACAATGTGGTCCGATGGGCAGACTCTGCTCGAGTCGTGAGCCCTTGTCTTTTGCCTGGGTTCTATCTTGTTTCTTCTTATTGCTTGCCCTTTCCCCTGCTTTCTGTGTTCCTTGCTCGGTCGTCCAGCCCAAGCAAAGAAAAATTGCAACACACCCTATCGATGCACGCAGGTGCCGATACATGCACAGAGACATACAGCACAGACAGGCATACAGACAGTAGACGCCAGTCAGCTTTAAATTTGATTGACGCCGGCTTGCTAGAGTGCAGTCAGGTACAGGCAGACAGACAGACAGACAGCCACATGCCTCCAGCCTCGAGTCTTTTTTTTTTTCTTCATTGGCTGTGCTGGTTGGTTGGTTTGTTGGCTGTGCTGTGTTGTGTTGTCTGTCTGCCTGTCTTGCTTAATCAACTAGCCTGAAAATTTTAGCTTGTGCTTTCTGTCCCTGCCACTGTCAATGGGCGATAGAAGTGCAGTGCTGTAAAGCGCTGTAAAGTGCTGTATTGCTTCCCACCAAGCTCCCTTTCATGCCAGCCTCGACGCTGTGTTTCCTCTTGCAAGGCGTATCCGACCCGATACACACAGATATGTACTTGTACATACATACATGCTTCTTTCATTGTCTCTGTCCACCCTCCTCGTTTGGCTTCTCCTTGTAAGCAAGTGAGAAGGTCCTTTTTTTTTCTCTTCTCTTCCCAGGCACCAATTCCATCTCTGAGCTCTGCTCTGCACTACATTACCCCACAATACCAGACAGAAAGACAGACAGACGTGTACCAAGTACATACCATACCATATGCCATACATATACACCGGAACACGACAGGAAACAAACCAAATCAATTGGGATTTGAGGCACTCCTTGCAATTGTGAGCAGCTTGACATCTGCTGTGCCCAGTGGTCTAGTCTAGGTGATTGATTGATGTATTCACGTGTTTTTTACCTTCTTTTATTTTTCCCAACATTGCTTTGCCTCGCTCGACTCGACGGCCAACTATTCCTTCTACTTGCATTTGCTTGCTTGCTTGCTATTGACAATTTAACTTTCTCTCTGTGGCCGCCTTAACAACAAGACTCCTCCTCCTTATCCTGCAGCTGCACTTATTTTTCTTGCTATTTTCCCTCCCTTGGCCTCATCGCATCCTATCCTGTTTGTTATTCTTCCTTGCGCCTCCACTTCTGTCTCGTCTCCTCCATTCGTCTCTAACTCTCTTCTTCTCGCATTACCAGGCCTATTTTCTGCTACCCAGAAGTATTCGACTTGCGATTGAGCCACTCTTTTCTGGCCCATAGAACCTCTACTTGGCGATTTTTTCCCCTCTGTTTCTATTCTCCCGACTCTCCGCCGACTCTAGACTTCATTTATCCATCTATCGCTTTTTTTGTGGGCTGCATTCGTTCCGACGACGCCTCTGATTTTTTTCTGACGCGTTTCGCTTCTCCCCTCCCCCTTTGTTGACTCCGCTGCTTCTCTGCCCAGAGAGCATCTTGAGAGCGGACATTTCTCTTTCTCTCTTCTTTCTTCTATCCCGCCTCTCACCACACACAAATCTCTAGTCGACGTCGTATATTCTAGACTCGGGAAGAATGGCCGACCAACACGATATCGACCTCGACTCTATAATCGACCGCCTTTTGGAGGTTCGCGGCAGCCGTCCTGGCAAGCAAGTGCAGCTTCTCGATAGCGAAATCCGTTTCCTGTGCACCAAGGCTCGTGAGATTTTCATTTCCCAGCCCATTCTTTTGGAGCTTGAGGCCCCCATCAAGGTACGTTTTGATTTCTCTTGATCCTTCGGTGCATGTTTGTTCATTGACTAACCGGGAGTGCTCGCTCGCTGTAGATCTGCGGTGATATCCACGGTCAGTACTATGACCTGTTGAGACTGTTTGAATACGGTGGTTTCCCCCCAGAGGCCAACTACCTTTTCCTTGGTGACTACGTCGACCGTGGCAAGCAGTCTCTGGAGACCATCTGCCTGCTCCTGGCGTACAAGATAAAATACCCCGAGAATTTCTTCATTCTTCGTGGTAACCACGAGTGCGCGTCCATCAACCGCATCTACGGTTTTTACGACGAGTGCAAGCGTCGCTACAATATCAAGCTGTGGAAGACCTTTACCGACTGCTTCAACTGCTTGCCTATTGCCGCCATTATTGACGAGAAGATTTTCACCATGCATGGAGGTCTTAGCCCTGATCTCAACTCGATGGAGCAAATTCGCCGCGTTATGCGTCCGACTGATGTAGGTTTTTTTTTTCTCTGTTTTTCTTCTTTTTCATTCTTTTGTCTTTGCAAGCTTTGCAAGCCCGTATTGCATTGCTGGTACACTCTGAGTGCTCGACTAACCCCTCGGCAGATCCCCGATTGCGGCCTTCTATGCGATCTTCTGTGGTCCGACCCTGATAAGGACATTACGGGCTGGAGCGAGAACGACCGTGGTGTGTCGTTCACTTTTGGCCCCGACGTTGTCTCGCGTTTCCTGCAAAAGCACGACATGGACCTGATTTGCCGTGCTCACCAAGTCGTTGAGGACGGTTACGAGTTCTTTAGCAAGCGCCAGCTTGTCACCCTTTTCTCGGCCCCCAACTACTGCGGTGAATTTGACAATGCCGGTGCCATGATGAGCGTTGACGAGAGTCTTTTGTGCTCTTTCCAGATCCTCAAGCCTGCTGAGAAGAAGAACAAGTACGTTCGAGGAGCCCTCGGCGGAGGCAGCGCCTCTTCCACCCCGCGCAAAAAGTAGAGGGATGATGTCAGGTTTCGCTATCGAATCGCCTGGATTCCCTGCTACCCAATCAATATTCCCTTTTTTTTTTCTTACTCCGTCCGCTTTCCCCTTTGAATTTTTTCATTTCTCTCTTTGGATGACTTATGATGATGTCTTTGCTTTTTCTTTGTTTGACGCCAAATGACACGCCTTGGCCTCTCTTTCCGGACTCTCTTTATTCGCTTTTTGTTTTTATTTTCTACTCTATTGAAAGAATTTGTTTTACGAACGTTTCCCTCTTTATTTCTAGGTTCCGCCGGTAAATCTCTCTTTACCTCTCTTGCCTGTCCCGACCTCGTCTCGCCCCTCTCTGGCCATATCTCCGCCTTTTTACCTCTCAACAACAACAACAACAACAACAACAGCAATACAACAAGAGCAACAACAACAACAACAACAACAACAAATCAGCAAATAGCATGCCCGCCAATCCTAGCACTGTAGGCTTCAATCCGGACCAACAAGGACAGGACGTGCCACGGGCGTCCGCTTCATCGGCTTTGATATCTTGTTTTCTTCTGTCTTTGGTCGTCCCAGGCTTGTGTAGTTGGTTCCTCTGGTCTTTTTCCTTTTTGTATTCTTGAGGGTTTTCTGGTGTTGCTTTCTTTCTCCTCCTCCTTCTCCTTCTCCTCCCCCCCCCCCCCCCCCCCCCCCTCTCTCTCTCTTTTTCTCGCTCTCCCTGTGTGTGTGTGTTTTGGTCGCATGCGTTTTACGTCTTTACCTAGTTGCATTAGACTAGATGTGGTTTTCTATCTCCTTTCCCTGTGCTCTCGTTTTTTTCTTTTGCTTTTTTCTATTTTTCTTTATTCGTTATTTCTTTCTATCTCAGTTTTTCTCAAAATAACGGCCTTTGTGCGTAACCTTTACATGGCTTACTTTGTGTATAGCTCTGATTTTACATCTCTCTTTTTTTTTTTGAGACTTCCTGTTCTTGTTGAGTTGTTATGCTATGGTTTGCATGTCGTTATAAGGATTCAGAGGTGTGGGATGGAACTCGGAGATTGGGCGAAGGGGCCGAAGCCCTGGCGTGTCGAGGTTCTGAAGACTGTGGTGAACATAGTGATTGTTGTTTGATGTAGCAAAGCATGAATTCATTGTGATTTTTTCTTCCTTTGTTTGCGTGGTTATAAGGGCCACTGACTGACTGGATTTGGGGGTTGCTGGGTTGCTGTGTAACCAACGAGCAGTATCTTGATTGCACAGCACGGCACAAAAAGACTTGGTCGGTTATATGTATTTAGGGGTTTTCTTTTCTTTTGTGTATACATACAGACATGTACACATATAATATATATATGTATATATTACTTGAAGTAGCCAACACTCGGGCGGCTACGGATTTAAACACGGCAATCGCCCGAGGCGCAAGGTTCTTCCTCTTTGTTGTCCAGTGAGTCCGCGGCCTGCTGCTGCTGCGGCGGCGGCGCAGTCGTCTTTCCGCGATCCACGTGGCCCAAGTGGCGGCCGGGCTGGATGACGTCGCGGACTCTGCGTTTGAGTTCTTTAGTTTCGGGGAAGCCGCCGTCGACGGAGCGGTCCCAGAGGGTTTTTTCGACGAGTGTGGCGGAAGAAGAAGAAGAAGAAGAAGAAGGGTCAGTGGGCAAAAGGTGCTGGATTGTCACGATGAATGTGCCCCCCGTGCTCGGCTGCAGAGCAACTTCGCCGAGGGCCGTGGAGAAGGTTGATAGGAGTTCTTGGGCAAACTACAAGCAGTGGAGAAAAAAAAAAGACACACAGGGAGGGAGAATTGTTAGTCTGAGAATCATAGACTACCCATGAGAGGGAGAAAAAAAAACATACGTAGGCGGCGCGCAGCATCCATTTACATTGCGTGCAGAATTGAATCACGATGCGCGGTGCGGCAGCGCTGGTGCTCAGCGTGGCGGTGGGCGGAGGAGTCGGGTCGGCAGACATCTTTTTGGGGGGTTGTACCGGGAGGAGAGAAGTATACTGGTTGTGGCTACAAGCAAAGAAGAAAATGGCGGATATTATGCAACTCGGTGAGATGGGATGGGATGGGATGGGATGGGATGGGGTGTTTACGGAGTACATATGTGAATGGAGATGGAGCCCCGCTTATCTGTGTGTTGTTTTGCAGAAGGGTAGTGCAGATTGAAAATGCTCTTGCATGTTTTGTTCCATTGCGTGTTCAAGTAAGATATGTATACAAGTATGATTCATCGAGCCCCCAAACACAGCACTTTATTCGAGTACGACCAAGAAAAAAAATGAAAACAACACGACGACGATAGTATTGCTGCGTAAAAGGTATTAATGTTACTACTACATACATAGTGGCAATGGCAATAGAACTTCCCTCGTGCCAGGTATAAAGGTAGGAGAGATCCAAGATCACAAGACACAGAATATAAAAGCGTGGCCATATAGATGAGGGAGAGCGCAATGGTTGATACCCAATTCATGCACATAGCATAAGAAAAAAAAGAGAATGAAAAAAAAAAGATTGCAAAATAATTACGTTAAATTCGTACATAGATTTGACGCGTAGAAACGGAATGGGAGATGAACAAGAAAAACAGCGGTACACATACATATATAGTAGTATGTGGTGGTTTAATAAGTGAAGAGAAATGAAAATAGGCGGGAAACTAGACGCACAATGTCCAGAGGGTATAGGGACAGAAGTAATAAAGGAATAAATAATAATAGGAAGAAGAAAACAGAAAAAGAACAAAAAAAAAGAATAAAAGGCTGCGCAAACCGTGAAATGGACAAGAGATTAGAAAAGGGAAGATGGAGCTGCTGTTCGTCGCCATCTCGTTCAATCGCACCACAATCAAGGTGAAGGAGAGAAAACAAAGCACCCTGAGCTGGTGGGAAGTGCATGCTGCGGCGGAAGATGGAGGTGCAGAGAAAGAAGTTGCCGCCAAAGATTGCCGTCTTTTGTTAATATGGTGATGGTTTTTCTTTTCTTCTTCTCCGTCTTGTTCGGTGCTCATGATGTCGTGATTTCTCGATGCGTGCTTGAAAGGGGGGGAAGAAGGAGAAGAAGAAAAGAGGCATTTCCCAGCCGGGCTCTCATACTCTTGGTCACGGAGAAGAGAGAATTCGTGGATTGGGTCTACATGACAACACAGCAGCCGCCGCTCTGCTGGGGGGCGTACGGGTCTTCGCCGCGTGGTACGGCTCCCCATACCGAGGGGACCATGTAGTCTCTTGTGCTGTTGCAATACGCGACAATGCTAAGCAGTAGCCATGTTAGTTTTATTTGGGTGTTTTTTTTTGTTTTTTCTTAGAGGGAGAAAAAAAGCATCGTCATGTGAAGAGCAAATGGATGGAGAAAAAAAGCTCACCTCTTTGATGCAGCGCTGACGGCAATGCGCTCACGCTCCAAGTCTTCGCGGAGGCGGTTGTTGAGCTCCGTCAGCCGGCGAAGCTTGAGGTCAGCCATCGACTGCTTGGTCTTCTTGGCCTGCGACGGGTCGCCAACATCACGCGAAGTGTACTGAGGCATTGTGGCGGCGAGTGTGTGTGTGTATGTTTATTTTGGCGGGAAATATTTTTTTAATGGCAGGCGTCGCTCGTTGGAGAAACTCGGTACGGAGGACACAGGCTGTTTGTCGCTACGGAACGAGACGGAGTAGGTAAATGGAGGCGCTGAGATGTGCGTGTGGTAGTTATAAGAAATCGGCAGCGGGATGGGCGACTCCGAGCAAATCAAAGATGCGAGAAGAGAATATCTAAGCGAGTTAACTCTGGAGATTGACAACAGGCCCAAGGGCAGACAGAATCAACGACGAGCCAGGTATCTGTTGTGTTTGGAGGGCAGGCGTTTTGATGGCAACAAAAAGAAGAGAGAAGCAAAAGCCGGAGACAATAGGGAGGTATTAAGCAAGGGTTGGCGATTGATTTGCGATAAAGAAAACAGAAGAGAATGGAGGGTAGGCGAAAGAGAAAAAGAGAGAGATAGAAAGGGAGTATAGACGTGATGGATTGATTGATGATGATCAAAGATGAAGGCGCAAAAAATGGAAAAATAAAAAATAAAAAATAAAAAAAGGGCAGGGAAAAATGGAGAGAAAAAAGATTAAAAAAATAAATAAAAAATAAAAGCGCGCCTCTAATAAAAACCCCCAAGAAACACAACACAAGAGGAGCTCAAGATTTGCTGCACCACCGCTAAAACTCAAGCTTACAGAGGCTTTTTGGCTGTTTGTCTTGTAGCTTATTGGAGAAATGGCTGGACTTGGGAATAACTCACGTCTTGAAGAAAGCTTAGTGCATAGAAGAGAGTAGAGAAAGAAAGAAAAAGAAAAAGGCGAGCGAGAAACGAAGAATGTCTAGAGTCTTGGGATGCACAGACCCAGACGGACTTTTGCTGGAATTTGACCAAGAAACTTGGTGTCGGTTGACCTACCAGTATGTACTACATACATGCAATAATCCAATACAACTCTTAAAGGCACCGCAAAGTTAAACGGTACCTTTTCTCTTCATGTACGTAGTATGTATACTTGTACAAGTACAAGTACAAGTGGCAGGCCCACACTGTATCCGGGTCACACCCCACGCACGGTCATTGGCCCTCTCTCTTCTCCACTCTGAACAGTGGCGTTGTGTCGAGGTACATAGCACCTAGTTTCCTTATCATGTACTGGTACTTGTACTTGTACTAACTTGTATCATAAATACATACATATGTACATACATACATACCAGTACATACCATACAGCACTCTTCTTAAGCTTGCTTCAATGCAGCAGACTTTGTATCTTGCTCACTTGACACTAAATCCTGCACAATCCCCTTACCCAAAACCTGATTCAACGCCACCCCGAAGAACAAAAGTATATGTACTCTAATCCCATTCTGGTCCGTGATTTCAGCCTGTCAGTTTTTTTTTCTTGTCAGGGGTAGAGTTGCACCATCAGCACCGTACGGACTAGTCTGCATATATCACTGTGTACTAGTCTGTAATCCCATATTCTCCCTAATCTTTTGCTTCATTTCTTTTCTTTGTTAGAAAAGCAACACTGCTTTTTCTATGTATGCATAGAACAAAATTCGTTGCCTATAATACATACTTACAAAGCACATCTACCATAGTACAGCTCAGTGGTCCTGATCTGGCTGCCGTTTATCCCACTTCATTTGCGGCTTCAATTGTCCGCCCTTATCATAGTTTGCAGGTACACATGCATACATGTACTATTTATGTACATAACATCTACAGTACATGCATGCACATGTTTTCCTTGCAAATCTGGCTTCAATCTTCCTTTTGGATTTTGTGGCTGAAATTACATGTTGATTAGTTCTATTTCTTTCTCTTGCACTCTTTCAACAACTGAGATACGAGTATGTATGTATGGTATGTACAACTTGTAGTGCCCTTACATGTATGTACACAGAGCTTGCTTATTGAACTCAAACAATGCCTTTCCTTCTTCGGCGGCCTAAACTCAAGATTTAATCTTCTCCCTGTTTGATTTTGAGCCCTAGTGCCCTTGTCATGTCATTGACTTGCCGCAACGCACCCCTAAGGCAAGCCATTCAGTTCTTGATATGGTTTGGCAACCTAATTAAGTGTTTCAAAAATGCCAGAATCATGGCCTGGGTTTCTTGATACCATAGTCTCGGCGGCTCTCTTGTCTATCTGCCTGTTTGCCTATATAGCCCTCCTACATTGCTGTACCTTGCAGTATTTGAGTCTGGACTCTGGATCTGTCCTGACAGATTCTGTACTGTAATGCCGTCTAGAGCGTTTATAGTTATCAGTTTCTCTACCTCTTCTTTACTACTATATACAAGTTACGAAATACACCCGTCCGTTTCATGTTTCCGCACTGCTCTATTTCGCTTAAATTGTAATGTGTATCTGCAAGGGACCTCCATTGATCTTGCTCTCTCTGGTTTTCTTCCGGCTTCTGCTTTTTCTTGGTCAGGTATATGTACATACATACAAACATATCAAGTGATCGGCAGATGCAGATGCAAATCTGCACCTTGAATCTGTTCTTGGCCCACTCTAGAAGCAATCCTCACAGCTTACACGCCGAGGTCAACACTGGTAGCTACATCAAATCCAGACCTCAAGAACACTTTGTATACCACGTCATCTCATTAGCAGCGGGGCAGATTATATGAACTCGTGCTGTTTGTGTGTTTGTAGTCAGACCACGTAAATCACAGGCCATTGATGCTCATTCAGGTCTGTCGAGATTGTAGTGTCACGTCATATCCTATCTTTGTATGCAATACATATACATACAAATAACATATGTACATCTACATGGACGCGGGGCTTGTATAACTCTGTCGATGTTTATATTTTGGCTGTTGTTAAAACAAGTTTTCAACAGATATTCTTGTGAAGATACTAGTAAATATACATATGTATAAGATTCAAACTGCTAAAACCTTAAAATAACTGTCCTCTTATCTTTTTATTGTCAATGTCCTTGAAATGTCTTGTTAATCATTAGGGTTAGGGTATCAGGAAATGCTTCAAGGTTTCTACAGTCGGTTAATACTCGGCGGATACTCAAAAATAACCAAGTCATGTGACTACATAAACCCAAGGTTTCGAAAAATTCTCATTGAAAAAAAACCGGTAATCACTAAAATCCAACTACCAGAGTGGGGCACCAATGCCCACACGAAATTTTCTTAGGCTATTCATCAAAAAAAAATACATCCCACCAAAATATTCCCCCCTCCTCCCCAAGCAAAGCCGATTGCCTGCCCAAGCAAGCGAAAGCCCTTCAATTGATCGCGATCGCAAGGCTAGGACTTTTGTCCCTTCACAAATCTACAAAAACGACGGACATCCGATTGATCCCTTTTTAAATTTCCCGGCCGGTCCGATTTTCTTTCCATATTGAATAGGCCAACGGAGGATTGCCCATCATGGTGAGTACTTCTGCTGTTTTTATTTTCTATATTGTTTGCACCCGTACAATTCGGACGGGCCATTGTTGCCATTCTTCTCGCCCCCCTCCCCCCTTCGAAGCCACCGTCGTGTTGCTTCACGTCCTACCCATATACCAACTCCCGATAACTATCATCGATACTCTACTACCTCGCCGTCATATATGAATAGCTTTTTGTCATTGAATCGAGACAATGTCGTTGTCAATGACCTTGTTTGCCCCTTGTTGTCGTCTCCATTGTGTGACACCGTAATGCTGACCCCATGTCTCTTTGCTCTCAATACAGCCGCCTCCGCCGCATCAGAAGCCCGAGAATGTTCTCAAGCGCGCCCATGAGTTGATTGGCGTCAAGAAGGAGGCTGCCGCTCTCACCCTTCTTCACGAGCACATCACCTCCAAGCGTTCCAGAAATGTCCCCATTACCTCGCTGGAGCCGGTGATGCTCCTCCTGGTCGACCTGTGCGTCGAGCAGAAGAAGGGCAAGCCCGCCAAGGACGCTCTGTACTCGTACAAGAACATGTCTCAGAACACCAACATCCCTACCATTGAGGTAAGCAAAGTCCGCCTTCCAAAAGATGCATCGGTCTTTGCATACTAACCGCCACAATAGCTTGTTCTGAAACGCTTCATTGAGCTGGCTGTCGAAAAGGTCACCACCGCCCAGAAGAAGGCCGACGAAATTCAGTCCTCCATCGATGCCACCACCACTGCCGGCGAGGCCAGCATCGACGACCTCGAGGCTAGCGAGACTCCCGAATCAATCATGCTTGCCACCGTTTCGGGCGAGCAGTCCCGCGACCGCACCGACCGCGCCGTTGTCACCCCTTGGCTCAAGTTTCTGTGGGAGGCGTACCGCACTGTTCTTGACATCCTCCGGAACAATGCCCGTCTTGAGACTCTGTACCAGAGCACTGCTGCCCAGGCCTTTGACTTTTGTCAAAAGTACAGCCGCAAGACCGAGTTCCGCCGCCTTTGCGACCTTCTCCGCAACCATGTCCAGACCGCTGCCAAGTACTCGTCTCAGATGCACGCTATTAATCTGAACGACCCCGATACCCTGCAGCGTCACCTGGAGACCCGCTTCCAGCAGCTGAACGTTGCCGTCGAGCTGGAGCTGTGGCAAGAGGCTTTCCGCTCGGTTGAGGACATTCACACTCTGCTGAACCTCAGCAAGCGCCCTCCCAAGAACATCATGATGGCCAACTACTACGAGAAGCTCACTCGCATCTTCCTTGTCGGTGAGAACTACCTGTTCCATGCCGCTGCCTGGTCCCGCTACTTCTCCCTTCTCCGCCAGTCCGCCATTGTTGTTGCTACCAACCAGGGCAAGAAGGCCGACAACCCGCCCGTTGGTGAGGAAGCCATGCAGCGTGCTGCCTCCTTTGTTCTGCTGTCGGCTCTTTCGATTCCCGTCATCAGCACCACCAGATCTCGCGGTGCCATGGTTGACTTTGATGAGGCCAAGAAGAACAAGAACTCGCGCCTGACTCACCTGCTTGGCATGGCCCAGGCCCCCACTCGTTCGGGTCTGTTCCGTGATGCTCTGTCCAAGAGCATGCTGAAGCGTGCTCTTCCCGAGATCCGCGACCTGTACAACATCCTGGAGGTTGACTTCCACCCTCTGTCAATTTGCAAGAAGATTTCCCCCATTCTGAGCAAGATTGGCGAAGACGAGGAAATGGCCAAGTACATCCAGCCCCTGCAGCAGGTCATCCTGACCCGTCTGTTCCAGCAGCTTTCTCAGGTCTACGACACTGTTGACCTGGCGTTTGTTGAGAATCTGGCCAAGTTCCCCGAGACTTACCAGATCAGCCGTGCCACCATTGAGAAGTTCATCATGAACGGAAACAAGAAGGGTGACCTTGCCATCCGCATGAACCATGCCACCGGTGTCCTCAGCTTTGACAATGACGTGTTCTCTTCTGCTAAGGCTACTCACTCTGGCTCTGCCGCCGGCTCCGCCGAGACCGAGGCTGGCTCTATCCAGCGTCTGCAGAGCACTCCTTCGGACATTATCCGCTCTCAGCTTACTCGACTGGCCAAGTCTCTGTACACCACTTGCTACTACATTGACCCTGAGTTCAATCAGGCCCAGATTGATGCCCGTGAAGCTGCTCTGAAGCGTGCCCGCGAGGGTGCCGAGGCTGAGCATCGGGCTGTGCTGTCGCGCCGTGAGATTATTCAGAAGCGCAAGGATGAAGTCTCGGAACAGCAGGCCAAGAGAGAGAAGGAGCTGGCTATGCAGAAGCGCCTGCACGAGCAGCAGCTTTTGGAGGCTGAAGCTCGCCGCCAGGCCATTGAGCAGAAGGAGCGTGAGGAGCGTCGTATGAAGGCCGAGCGTGACAAAGTTCGTCGTGAAGAGATTAACAAGCAGCTGGCTGAGCTTAACATTGCTCCCGAGGCTCTTGAGCAGCTGGGTGACCTGGAAAACGTTGACAGCAGCGATATCCGCAGACTGAAACTGGCGCAGCTGGAGCGTGAGAAGAACGATATCAACCAGAAGATGCGCATTACTGCCAAGCGCCTGGACCACCTGGAGCGTGCCTACCGCAAGGAGGAGGCCAAGAAGCTGCCTGCTGACTTCGAAGCTCAGAGCAAGCGTGACCTGGAGGCGTATGAGCGTATGAAGGCTCAGACTCTTGCCGAGGCTGAGGAGAGGCACAAGCTTAGCGTGGAGCTGAAGAACCGCCTGGGCCGCCTGATGCCTCACTACGAGGAGTTCCGTTCTTCTCTGCACGAGAGACGTCGTGACGAGTTTGAGCGTCGTCGCCGCGATGCCGAACGCGAGCTTGAGCGCCAGATTACTGCTCGCAAGAAGGAGTTCCGCGATAGAAAGATCCGCGAGAAGCGCGAGCGCGAGCAAAAGGAGCGTGAGCTTCGGGAGGCCGAGGAGAAGGCTGCCCGCGAAAAGGAGGAGCGCGAGCGTCGCATGGCTGCTGAGCGTGAAGAGATGCAGCGCATGCGTGACCAGCGCCTGCGTGAGCGTGAGGAGATGGCTGAGCAGGCTGCCAAGCAGCAGCGCCGTGAGGAGGATGCCATGAGACGCCAAAAGCTTTTGGCTTCTGCGGCTTCTGCTCCAGACAGCGCGAAGCCGGCTTTCCGGGCTGCTAATGCTTGGCGTGATGCCGGGCCCAAGGAGGCTGCACCTACCCAGCAGCGTCCTGGTGCCGCTCGTGATGAGGTTCCTAGTTCTCGCCCCCCTCTCAAGCTTGCTCCTCGTACTATCGATGGTGGCAATGCTGCAGGCAATACTTCGTGGCGCGAGCGCGATGCTGTCAAGAAGGCTGCTGGTGTTACCGAGGATTCTCGCCCTGCTGCCTCGAGCGGCGTGTACCAGGCCCCCCGTGGCGGCCCCCGGACTGGCACGTACCAGGCTCCCCGTGGCGGTGAATCTCGTCCTGCGCCGAGCGGTACGTACCAGGCTCCCCGCGGCGGAAACTCTCGTGATCCTCGTCCTCCCGGTAACCCTGGTCGCTACCAGGCTCCTCGCGGAGATGGCGGTGCCTCTCTGTCTCGTGACGAGCCGCCTGTCAAGCCTCTGGCTTCTGGTAACCCGGGCAGGTGGGTGCCCAAGTCTCGCCAGAACCAGTCATAAAGGGTTGGTGGTTAATAGAGAAGACTGGCGTATGATTTGCTTATTGTCTTTCTACGGGATTTGAGGCCAGAAGAGGATTGAAGACAGTGGATGTGTGGATGGTTTGATTCAACAGGCAGTTTCTCTTTCTGACGAGATGCGTGTGATGGATGGGAGTCTGGGTTGTTCTTGTTGAATACTTGTTCTATGGGCTTTCTTTTTTTATTTTGTCGCGTATGGCTTTTTTCCCGTTTTCCTTTTCTATTTCTTTTTCTTCTTTTTTTGTGTTCTTCTTTTCCCTTCTTCCCCATTTTCGCATGCATCTTTCTTTTCCGCAACGTCACGTGCATCACCCGGTTATGAGCTTGTATTACATGGAGAATAGGATAGGACTTTTGTCTGGAGGTATTCCCTGCTTGCTGGCTGTTGAGTCCTTGTTTTTTTCCTGCTTCCTGTGATGGAGAGAGTGACTGGGAGTATGCATGTCATTCTTTGTATCTCACTCTGCATTTTCCTTTTGTTCCGCTTTATTTGGTTTATGCGTTTTGTTTTTCTTGTTTTTCTTTTTTTTTTGCTACAGTGGTGTGAGAAAAAGGGAAAAGCTGATGACGTTGATGATGGGCAGGGTAGAAAAATAACGGGATAACTCGGAAAAGTAATGTGTTTTCTTCTTCAGTTGGGGCTTCTTTTTTTTATATCTCCTTCTATCTTGCTAATGTTTCTCTCTCAGTGGTTTTGTGTTCATGATGTGTATCTGCCAGCGGTTGGGGTATGAGGAATATGTATGTATCCCCTGTTGGATGGACTTGTGATGCGATGTAGTGCTACATGGTTGTGTATATCGACTATTTTGGGGGCGAGTAGTATGCACATATGTAAGAAGAAGCTGAAAAAGCAAAGCATAAAAGAATCCAGACCACTCGCTTTGGTTGTTTGAAGAAGCTATTTCTCAGCCGGACAGGGTTTACAGAGAGCTGATTGAGAAAGGACGTCGAGGTGGTATTGGGGAAAAAAAACAAGAATGGGATGGTTTGTTGATCGGGAACTAGGGTTGTGTATTTCTCCGACTTCGCAGGTGTTGTAGTACATACTATAATACGTACATGTTATACATATGTACATTTAGGGGTTTAGAGCGACGAGCGTGTATGTACACAGGCGAAATGTCAGTTAGTACATGCAATGATTTTGCATCGGCGGTCTT
>CM069897.1:5107571-5118904 GCA_036034705.1 Thielaviopsis punctulata
GCCTATCCCCACCAAAAAAAAAAAAAAAAAAATGAAGCGGGGTGGCAATTTTTGATTTTTGACGGTTACAAATGCATACATGTATTCACATGTACAAGTACTTAGTGTATGTATGTACATAGCATAAGTACTGATAGCATAAGTGTGTTAGTATAAGATAGCCTTTGACGAAAGGCTTTAGGTGGGTTTTGAGAGAAGCAAAAAGTTTGACAGCCTCGAGAATTCCGAAGAAAGTTTGGCTCCACAATTATTTTTCCACGACGAACGAAACGACGCATCGAATTTTGAGCTCTTGAAGCGAATTTTGGCGTTTCTCGATACAAGAAGAAGTCCAAAGTGAACCGTTCTATTTCCCTCTTCTCTTCAACGGCAGAACTAGACGCAGAGTCGACACGAACCAATTTTCTTCTGTTAATCGCAACATCCAAGTTTGCCCAGCATGTCTACGGTGGAAAAGGCGAGTTTCCCGGCAATGATTGACGATTCAGAAGAGGCGGAGTGTGCTAACAAAATAATCTAAACAGATCAAGGAGATTGAGTCCGAAGTAAGTTTTACCGAATCCTGAGAAAAGCCCGGCCCGGCACCTCGAGCTCCGGACTCCGGGCCCGATACCAAGACGACACGAACCGGCGCAGAACGACGACCGGCTGCGACTACAAATTCGAATCCCCCTACGCCGACGATGATGGCGTGTACTCGATTCAGCAGACCTCTAACGACATCTTTCCCCACTTACAGATGGCTCGGACCCAGAAGAACAAGGCTACGGCCTACCATCTGGGCCAGCTCAAGGCCAAGCTGGCCAAGCTCAAGCGCGAGCTGCTCACCCCATCGGGCGGTGGCGGCGGTGGCGGTGCTGGCTTCGATGTGGCGCGCACGGGTGTTGCCTCGATTGGCTTCATTGGCTTCCCGTCAGTGGGAAAGTCGACGCTCATGTCGCGGTTGACAGGCCAGCACTCAGAGGCGGCAGCGTACGAGTTCACGACACTGACGTCGGTGCCTGGCCAGGTCAAGTACAATGGCGCGCCGCTGCAGATCATTGATTTGCCTGGTATTATCGAGGGTGCCAAGGACGGCCGTGGTAGAGGTCGGCAGGTTATTGCAGTGGCCAAGACGTGCCACTTGATTTTCATTGTGCTGGACGTCAACAAGCCGCTGACGGACAAGCGCGTGATTGAAAGCGAACTGGAGGGCTTTGGAATCCGCATCAACAAGGAGCCGCCCAACATTACCTTCAAGAAGAAGGACAAGGGCGGCTTGAATATCACCAACACGGTGCCGCTGACGCACGTTGACCACGACGAAATCAAGGCCGTCATGAGCGAGTACCGCATCAACTCGGCCGATATTACCATCCGCTGCGACGCCACGGTCGACGACGTGATTGACGTGCTGGAAGCGCGTTCGCGCTCCTACATCCCCGTCATCTACGTGCTCAACAAGATCGACGCCATCAGTATCGAGGAGCTGGATCTTCTGTACCGTATCCCCAATGCGGTGCCGATCTCGTCGGAGCACGGCTGGAACGTTGACGAGCTGATGGAGGCCATGTGGGAGAAGCTCAACCTGGTGCGTGTGTACACGAAGCCCAAGGGCCGGCTGCCCGACTACAACGAGCCTGTTGTGCTGCGGTCGGGCCGGTGCACGGTTGAAGATTTTGTAAGTTCTTTTTCATCTTTTTTTTTTCTTATTCTTCCAGACTGGCGGTTGGCATAAGGCGTGCTAGGTGCTAACTAATACAGTGTAACGCGATTCACAAGTCGATTCTGGACCAGTTCAAGGCGGCCGTGGTGTACGGCAAATCTGTCAAGCATCAGCCGCAGCGTGTTGGTCTGAGCCACGTGTTGGCTGACGAAGACATTGGTGAGTTTTTTTTTTTTTTTTTTTTTTTTTTTTTTTTTCCTTTTGGCTTTCGTTCAGATTGAAGACAAGAAAACAGTTGAGGGTGCTAACTATGCATAGTGACTATTGTGAAGCGGTAAACAGTAGGGGAAGAAACACATCACTTATGGTTAAGTGGTGCATGAGCCCCTTTTTCTTTTGTTAGTATTTTCATTCCAGGGGCCCCTTCTACAACGCTCTTGTGTGGACAAGGGCACCACATCAAAACGAGGAGAGTGGGCATGGACTTGGGCGGCGTTTAGTTTTTTTTTGATTTTCTTGTTCTTTTGTTCTTGAGGGTGTCCTTTGGTTTGTTGGTTTGTTGGTTTGTTGGTTTACATATGCTAGGATCATCTTGTTGTTTATTTTCCTAGGGAAGACGGCCCTAACAGAGAGAGGCGAGAGGGGAGGAGAGGAGAGGAGAGGAGAGGAGTGAGGAGGGGAGGGAGAGGAGGATAGGGTTGAGTGCCTTGATGGGGGCTTATCACCAACAACGTGTGCAGTTGAAGTCCGTTTTTGAGGGGTTTCTACGCGAGCCAGGGGGAATAAGAAGATAAACAGAGACTTGGGACCAAGAGGGAAAACATATGCAAATGTTCTTTCGGTTCTGCATCGAAACTTAATTCCTTGATAAACAGCAAAACCTGGGACTTGCAAAGTTTAGCGATGGAGACGGACAAAAAGATGAAAGAAAATAATGTGGCGATGAAATGAGTAGGGTCAGCTTCGGTTACAGACTGGTGGTACAGAAGAGAGGGCAGAGGGCCAGGTGAGGATCCATGATCCCAGCTAGAATGTCACACAACTACTGAGGTGTTTACATACATATGTATGTATGTATGTAGTAGTTGGCATAAAATGCACGTACATATGCATATATTGGTTGTAGCTTGATAGCTGTCATGTTTGAGGCACGCAATCACATACTATGTACACACATGGTGGCCTAGACATCCGACGGATGAGTGAGATGAGCGTCTTTTTTCTTAAGCCAAGGCATGAATAATATCTACTATGTACATACTAGTAGTAGCAGTACATAGTTTAATGGTCAAAGAACTCCTCAATCCAAGCAATACACCTCGCCAAGAAAGACAAGAACAAGGCAACACGAAAATTAGGCCATCAAGCGTATCTGCTTTTTGCTTCCCGACAAGATTGGCATCCGTCCGTTTATTACGCATTGCAAGGTACAAAGAACAACTGATTCATTGACAGGATAGGCCGGGTTATAGCTGGCGGCATATTTGTAAAAAAAAAGGTGACAGAATATACAACATGCGTACAGATGTGTCAGATAGAGGATACGCCCTATATCGGTTTGTTTGACTCATTGAAGGATAAACCTGTCTATTCTGCCAAGTGAGGGGGAATGAACCCCAACTGGGAAAGTCTTCTTACTGGGAGTTATAGTCAGAGTGGACAACGGGGCAACCTAAAATGACGAAAAGACGTAGCTGAGGAGTTTGATCTGACAAACGAGATGAGGGTGCATATCCAGGGTATCAGTAGACAGGTCCGAAAAGGTTCTATTTCTTCAGATAGGCCAAGACCCAGGCCAAGTGAGTGAGTTGAGAAGCGCCTATATTGGCGAAACAAGCCAAGTGGGCACAAAGACACGACAAGACAAAGAAAAACACGCATCGCTTAAATCTCTGCTTGTACATGCGTTGGCATTGAAATGAGCAGAAAGTAAAAGAGTGACACTAGACAGCCAACGCGACCCAACGTCATGTGGCAAAGCGAATGAGGGACTGTTTAAGCTTCAAGCAAGTGATCTCTCAAGACCAAGTAGCTAGAAGCCGGAAAGAGAAAAAGGAAAATGACGTGTGAAGGATGGGACTTGAGCGAGCGAGAGTGAGAGCGACAAGAAAAGACAAAGGGACTACAGGCCATTCAGTTGTAAGATATTGCATGGTATCAGATGTGGGCAAGGTTTATAGAAAGGAAAAGGATACAGAAGTAAATAGGTTCAGGTGCACAGGGCTTGATGAACGGACGAAATGTTTTTCGTTTTCTTTGGTGGTGACTTTCTCCAAGCGATAATGAGAGCATCAAGGCAGGCAAATATATACACGATAAATAATAAAGGATATATGGGAGACGGGATTAGGACTCATGAGCATAAGAGACCCAGGGGTTAGCTGTGGCTACTCCGTAGTAATTTTAAGCGACGAGACTGGGCACCAAGTGACAAGCGAGGGGTGGTTGTAGTATAAAGGTATCTCGGCAAACCGCGTCTTTCTCTTGAACAAGTTTTCATGTTCAAAAAGTGTAATGAATTCTTTGAGATAATAAACATGCCTACGCTAAGAAGTTATAGCTAGGAAAAAGAAAAGAGCGTCTGACAGAAAACAATGAAGCTTTCGGCAGCATACTGCGTAAGCTATAAAGGGAGGGGAACAGTGCATACTTGTAATACAGAGTATCTACAAGTGGCAGTATTTAGATTTGTCAGATAGGGCACAAACTATCTTGACCTCGGTGCGTACAGACGTACGTGAGAGGTGGCAATTGCTTGAAGTTTACAGTTCTGACCTGACTAGAAGGAGGAAATTGAGAGTCGGGCTTACTCTTACTCTGGCCTGCTGACGAGCTGAAGTTGGTTTTGACTCTGACCTCTGTACGATTTTGTGAATAAGGGGTCTATTAGGAAAAGAGATCACCAAGTCTAACCTTTGATAAGTAAGAGCACGGCACTAGAGCACAGCTCCAACAAGCGAGAAGCATAGTCGAAGTTCCATTACGTCAGGATGAACAAGCAAGACGATGGTTCCAAGAGAGGGAGAGAGAGAAAGAGAGAAAGAGAGAGAGAAAGGGAACGGGAGCGGGAGCGGGAAACGAAAGAATCCAACAAAACGTTAATCGAGAGTTTGATATCCATGCGAACAAGGAAATAGTACTAGCTTAGGACAGGCTGAAGGAAGGGCAAACAAATGCTTCGGCTCGGAATACCGTGGAAAGATCCAAGGAAGCTTGTGCTACTACTCCTTGAAGCCATGCATGAAACCCGAGCTAGAAAGGGTCAGTCAAGAAGTTGTAGTATACGTAAGTACACATACATGTGCTAACTTGACTCAGTACATGTTAGATGTTTTCTATATTCTGTTCAAGCTATCTGAAAGCATCAAGTGTATCTGCATTAGCATTTCCTTTAGTTTCAGCTGCTATGGTATACATAGCAACGCTTAAGCCATGTCTCTCAAACGGCCGGAAGAGAAATATCAGTACTTGTAGGTAGTGGATGAATGAGTGAGACATTAACTATTGGTGGAAACAGAAATATGGCCTGTTTGGTACTAGTAGACTTTAAAATAGTTGCAGGGAAAGGGTCTTCTTACTGGTGGGTGGTGAAAGAACAGTAGTGAGCATATGCTACTATGTACGTATACATGCATATGTAAATTGTACATAGTACGTAGTATGTAGTCTTAATGCTAGAATTTGGAATGTTAGCGACAACCGATAATCGTGAACCAACTGAAAATAAGATATGACGAACAAAGGAATATAAAAGAGAGAATCACGGAAAGGAGGTCTCGGCAAAACATAGCAGTATACTATGTATGTACTATGTACTATGTGTTGGTAGTAGTAGTATATGACAAGTGCTTTAGCAACCATACCAAGGAGGAAGCTCTGAGGCGAGACTACATATTTGGAATACCTCTAGTCTTTTTCCAAATTCATAACGCTATCAGAGTAGGAAGATATCAATGGCAAAGATAATATGCTCAAAAAGAAAGTATACACGCACACTGGTTGCTGGCCGTGAACATTGTACGAGCCATTAAGGCGAGTTGGCTGCAGGCGAGCCAAGACAAGACGGACAGATATAAAAGCAGAAGAGCAGGGCGTGTTGGTTTCTAAAGGAGAGAGCAAGCCATGTGAAGTCTCACTTGGCGCATAGCGCAGTGAAAGTACACCGACAGACAAAGAGCAAAGGGACGTGTGGCTCAGGTACATACATACATACTTGTATAGTTAGATAAGTTGTATATGTACTGCATGCATGCAACTATGTACATACAAACATATCTATGTATATGCGTATACGTACTGTATGTATATGCTAGAACAAACAACAACATGTTGGCAGTCGCTAGTATAAAAAGGAAACGAGAAAAGTGACAGGTTGACACATGCAAGGACGCCTTGTCTGCCATGATGTGGCAGAATACCACTTTGTTGAGTTGTACTTTTCCCCGCCTCTTTATTATTATTATTATTATTATTTATTAAACAGCAACAAAAAGCAAAACCCATCTTTTGCTTCCTCTCCCTTACTCCCCTAGTACAACGCAGACGCGAGATGCGACCCGTCAATGCAACCGTTGTTTATCTCAAGCCTTGTCTCATAACTTCCGTTGGGTACTTGGGTACGGTATGACAGATATCATTGTAATGGATGAGTAAAGAAAATCTCCGAACTAGAGTTGAGCCTGTGTAATCTGGAAACAAGTTGACTCTGAACCAAGAGCGGTGGCTTTTTATTAGTCTGAAATTCAGTGTGATATGGTGGGATTATGCATGTATCACAATGTAATTGAATACATAACTTGTACACGCCTTTGTTCAACGTCAAAATCTACCCAATGGGGAAGATACTGACTAGGGCTATCAGGAGTCTAGACAAGGTGTGTTTTGTGAACAGTCTAGATAGAGAAAATACTTTGAGATTTCCATCCACCATATTTACATAGTACATACATACATGCGAAGGCTTAGTCAGTACAAAGATAAAGCCGCGTTTAGTCTTGATTCTAGAGCGGAGAGTCGGACATTCTAAGTGGCGTCCACCTGTTAGTGTCAATTATGTATATACCGCAAAAAGGATTAATCCAAATGTGTTCTGAACTTGAATGTACCCGTAAAATGAATAATAATTGGACGAGGTTGTGCGTAGTCTTCTACTTGTGTATGTATGTACTCCTAGCATCCCATTATGTAGAGCGTCTATGTGCATGCCGCTAAAAGGCAAGGGACGAGGAAATATAAGACAAAAAAACAAGCCGCGGCTGGAGATCGGTGTGCCACCAAAAGAAGAGAAACCCATAAAGATTATACAGGCACAAGAGATGACGAGGTTGTGCAGACATGAAAGAAGAGGAAAAAAAAAAAAAAAGAAAAGCCAGTAATGGAATCACATGATTCAATAGCACAATGGTGGCGAGATATAACAAAGTTGGGGGGGAGGTTTTGCATCGCTTTTTGTTCAAAACCACGTTTCTAGAATGTCGGTATTCTGTTCTTGTTTTTTGACGCAAGGACACAAGGAGGCTATCGCCAAGAAGAGCAAGACAAGAAGAAAAAAAACAAGAGTGTCACACGAACATACTTCCAGGGCAATAAGGCACAGTAGAAGCAGGATGTCATGTCAATCACTTGTGACTGGCAACTATGTACATACGTACAGGTTTGCACGTGGTTCTCTTCTTTGATGCTACATTTATCTTTGGTCATTTTTGCAGCTCAGTGGAGATAGAGAGAGAGCCGCGTTGAGTTTAAACGACTGGGTTGGACGAGCGAAAGCAAGGGGGATTAGAAACAAAGACGACGCCGGGAGGAAGCAGAGAGGAATGAGCTTCGTGGCTTGATATGCAATCCTTGGCATAAGTTTGTGAGGTTGATTTGTGGCAGGGTCTTGTTGTCTCTCTCTCTCTCACACACACACACACACACACACACACACACACACACACATACTCTCTGTCAGTATTCTTGTAAGCTAAAGTCATGGCTGAGCAAGACTAACACACTACAAAAACAAATAGAGAGATGCAGCAATAAAAGTTCGTAGACATGTGTCTGGGCTAACAAAAAGAATATTCTAGACAATACCAAATTGCTACATAATTTGTTATCTTTCACGTATAAAAAAAGAAAACACAAATATAGAAAAAGAAAAGAAAAATAACCCATCATGCCGCTCATAGTATAGCTCTGTTTCGGGATGTCGGAGTTGGTCTTGCACATTTTAGGGTTTGTGGGTTATCGGGTACCAGCATGAGCCCGACCAACGTTGGTCTAATAAGCATACATACTAAGGTCGTTTGGAATAACATTTAGGCGCATTTTTTTGATTTGTTAAGAATATAATCAAAATCAACGCGCACTTATTATTTTCTAGCCAGAATTTTATTAGTATTGTCCTTTTAACGTTGAAATAGTTCTTGATATCTCCGCTTGATCGGCCTTGAATCTCATCACACTTTTTAGGGCACTTCGGGAAGTATGCGTTGACAGGTTTCACTGTGTCATTTTTTTTCCCTTCCAGGCTCAGCAGTCAAAAAAGCTATTCTGGCGTACGTTCTAGAACTGGTAGCTGAAGAAGCAAGTAGAGAGGGGTAAGAAATAGCGGGAGAGGGGGAGAGGGAGGACAACAAAAGGATATCGCAAAAACATATCCCGCCATCACCAGCGACGAGTCCGTCAGAATCTGATTGGTGGCTAAACAGAATAAACTCAAAAAGAAAGATAAAACTCAGGGAACCGGTAAGACAGTACACTGTGATAATGTCGCTACAAGACTGTCTCCAACATTTGTAGTGGTGCTACTTGGTACTCCGTATATAGCACAAAGCTGAAGACTTTCTGAGATATCACCTGCTGAAGAAAGAACATCTCCAAGGGGCCTTTCAAAGCATGGCACTGACAAAGGGGACCCTAAATGAACGCAATGAAAGTGACTGATCGTTTTTGTGTGTTGCGGTAGAAGAAAGAGAGGACACTGAGTAAGACCTGTCAACAGCTCACAACATCATGAAATGAGAAAATCTTTGGAAGACTGGTTGCTTCTGTCCGTATGTATTTACATACTAAGTATGTACTATGTACGCTTATCTTTACATATTGAATGAATGCGTGCAAAATACAAAACATGCGCGATACTCGCTCCGATATCCCGTTGGAGTACATCCCGCTACGTCCCTTATCCCTGATCAATCTCGTACACTTGAACTAATATTACGCCGATCAAGACATGTGCTATGCACTTGTACATATACGTATATGTACATATATGTACAAACGTCCGGGGTTCAGAGGTACAATTATGGTCTAAGACTATGGGAAAACAAGGCCAAATCCCGCCACACGTGTTAACGGGAGACTAAGAAAGAAAATGAAATAATAAGATGGATGGGAGAAGAAGAGGGAGAGAGATGCAAAAGAGAAAGGAACTTGCTTTCAAAGGCGGTATGTATGTATGTATATACGCAGTACATATGTACGTATATGCAAGCAGCTATGGAGACAGAGAATCGTCGTTGTTTTCATCTGAAGATCTGAGTGGTTGTGCCCATTGTAGCACAACAGCCCCTTTGAGCGCCCCTAAAGGGCCTCACAGAAGGTTTAGAACATAAGACAAGGCTCCTTGGACTAGGGGGGATGATAGGTTTATCAGTACATATGGTACTTGTTATGTACATACCATACATATATTTGTTGTCTGTGTATTTCTGTTTCTGTGTATTTCTGTTTCAATGAGACTGCGTTGTTTCTGGTGGCGGGGTATGCTTCTGGGGGAGGGATAATCCATGGAGAACAAGATCGAGCGCTTGATATCTTTTCCATGGAAAACAAGATGGAAAAAAAATATATGTACATAGTAAATAGTAGATAAATAGATTCATGGCCTGTTTCCTGTAGTTCCGCAAGATGCCCTGTCCCTGTCACGATTTGCCTGGCTTAATATCATGTTATCATACGTGCTTAATGAAAAATAACAACACATGCATATGTATGTGCATATATATAAGTACAAATGCTTTATAAGCATGTACAACCCCTCAATTTGAACCACATCGGTCTCTAAGAGCATTGGTTTGAATGCCAATATGGACATCCTTATAACTATGTATCATAGTTCTCAAAGACTTGCTCTTATTCTGCCATATCTAAACTCAGTCTAATATGTACAGATAGCAAGTCTGTCGTCTCTCTTTTCTCTGTCCCTCATCACAAGCACGGGCAGGTAGACAAAGTCTTAATCACTTAGCGCATCGTAGTGGGCGTACTTGTAGTAGTAGTAGTAGTATTACAACAGGACATGTGCCGCTTTCACATGTTCAAGCACGTGCATCTCGCGGCTGCCCCCAAGACAATCCCTGAGCACGAACCCTTTCTAACCAATTCATACAAAGATCCGGCTCTATCAAAGAGATAGCAAAGTAGAAAAAGCAATCGTACAACCCAGACCGGGATGGCCTGTCTTGCCAGGCTAGTGTAGCCCCCCGTTCGCTAGGGCTCACAAAAAGAAAAGGCCCGTAGCAACTTTCAGCTATATCTGTCCTTGGCAGGAAAAACCCAGAGGCGATCGAAGCATAGCTCCCGATGGTTGATTAGGTGTGTTCATGATCCTGCCGCAAGGGCGAATTTACGGACAGTTATTATCATGGGTTTCTTTTGCGTGTTCGATGATGATGATGCAATCTTGAACTAAAATTAAAGAAAACAAGGTCTGTAACATGGGGGCAGGTTTCTTGACAAATATGAAGTCAAGTGGGAAAGAAAAAAGGACAAACGATGAAAGAAAAGAAAAGAAAAGAGGGAACAGGGTCACAAGAGGTACTGTGCGGGTTGCTTTGGGGGTCAAAGGCAAAGTTGTACACAAAGAGCCAAGCTATGAGATGTGTTGTTCTCATTCATTATGAGATGTGTTGTCAGCAAGTCAAAAGTGAGTGACACGAGCAATGTTTTAATGATTTAGGCTCATACGCCGGTGAGAGATAGAGAACGGCTAGTAATACTTACACTATGCAGTCACAACATGCTGATCAGAATGCGCTTACATACTACCTACATAGTACCAAAAAAAATTCTGCAATGGTGACGGCTTATTTTGTGCATGGAAGCAAGTAAACCTTGAAAAAAAAAAAAAAACCAAGGAGTCTGCATCAACAGCCAACAAAGTTGTCAAAGTACAATTCACCTGAGTCACCCGAGATGCGGATGCACATATGTGATGAGGAGGAGCCTGATAAAGTTTTTTTTTTTTTTTTTTTTTTTTTTTTGCTATCTGTCTATATGAGATAAAGGACCATGACACGAGGTCTGTGTCTGTGTTTTTCTCAGCTCCTAGTGATACATCATTTTTCTTTTTCTGATTTCTCGTACAAAAACGAGCGACGACATGGTATCGTGCATCTCTGATCCTGAGAGGAAAATCACTAATATCTGGGTGCTTTATGCTTCGGACGTCGGAGGTTTGACACGCGATGAAAGAACTGAGGCCCTAGTGGAAAACTAACACGAGACATGAAATATTTGTATATACCAGTTGTATGTACATATGTATATGTACCGTAAAAGAATAAATCAAAAACTCAAAGGTTGAGTGGAGTAGCTTTGATACTATGTATGTAGGTTAAACTGCATTAGAAGCAGACTAGCGCGACGATCCGTTTGATCGGCACGAAAAGCAAGATAGGCCAAGCAAGCAAGCAAAAAA
>CM069897.1:5125297-5139100 GCA_036034705.1 Thielaviopsis punctulata
TTTTTTTTTTCACTTGGCCAAGTTTGTTTCGCTTGCGGATATAACGTGACAGATTCAGCCCCACATAACAGTCTACATATGCGTATGTATGTATATATGTATGTATGTATGTGCCCTAGAGAACAACCAACAGCATGGTGACTTGCGTTCTGCTCTTAACTGCTATGTTGTTTGGGGGAGGGTTGTCCTGATTCGGCGTAACATGTCCCGTTCTGGCGTTTGCAAGGCTAGAGGGGCGGGTCTGTAAGTGGAAAGTAGAAGAAACATATGCGTACCATAGTAGATACATGTGTGCTTTGTGATACTCCAGAACTCCGCTGCGGCGCAATTTCTTGATTTGATTTCCACCTTGGGTGTTCTGATTCTTGATTGTACAAGTATGTATGTATGCATGTATGTATGTACCTGTCTGTATATGTGACTTGTTCTGGTGGACGTACAGTACATCTAAGCCGGGCACGCCGTACCATTTTTGGGGCTAGAAGGTAGAGGAGAAAAAAGAAAGAAAATAAAAAGGAATTACAAGTACAAAAGCAATATTAAATCATGGTTTTTTGTACGAGAACAAGGGGGGGGTTGAAAAATTAACAAAAAAGAATTTAAAAAAAAAGAAAACGACAAAGAGAAAAAAAAAAAAACACCCCTCTGTACAAACCAAGTTAGTGCCGTCTGTTGCTCTAGCACTGCATTAGGCCTGTGTTGGCCCTGGAATTTTGGAATGCAAATCGCCAATAACCACGCAAGCTGGTAAAAAATCATCACTATTGGGGTTGTGAACGAGAAGGACAGAGACATGGCAACAGAGAGGGTAGAGAGCTTGGCGCAGGAGATGGTTTGGGATTGGGTTGAGTGAGTGGTACATACTTACATGTATGCATACAGATATATGCACACGTAGATACATGTGTATATGTTATGAGATTGATATATGCACGTGTCTCCAGGTCTTTTATTCCCTTGCCTGTATAAGCTGGATATGACCAGACATACATACATACATGCATACATATATAGCACAACGGACACCAAGATACTACAATGAGTGCACAATACAAGCACCAGAGACGGTCAATATCAGACGCTAACTAACAGAGTCTATTTCCTTGAAACCGAATCAAGTTGCCAAAAAAAAAAAGAAATAAAGAAAAAAGAAATAAACAAAGATAAAACACATAAAATACCTCTGTCTCTCTCTCTCTCTCTGGTCGAGACCATTGGCTGCCAGCTCATATACGTAGTACATACATACATACAAGTACATACATAGTCGTTCCTGGACCCTTGTCTTCTCATCCTGTCAGTTTCCTTGTCTACCTATGTACCAATCTACCTGCGTATGTATGTTTGTATGTATGTACTATGTACTTGTACACACCACCCTTTTCTTGTCCACCAACCATAACCCAGTCCTGCTTTTACAACATCTATATCTACCAATCGTCCCCCGTGCCTTGTATTGCATCCGGCAAGTAGTCTGGCTCTCGCCTCTTGTCTTTTAGTTCATACTACCTATTGCTTGTGTGCATATTCCGAGCACTTTCTCTTATCTCTATACATCCCATCGTCTTGCACACTCTTTTGATCGTCGCTAGATCTCGCACTTTTCCTGTGGCGCAACTGGTTCGGCTCTCTGCTTAATGCCTCGCGTCGTTTTATTATAACTCCTGCCCGTGTCCTCCCGGACATGCACCGCAACATTGTCCCGTCTCTCTCTTCTACAACCCCATCCATACCTACTTCCCGCTCTGCCCCCGGCTCAGCTTCTCCATCCTCCTCCCAGCCCGCCTTCATGACCACCAACGCGTCCTACCCGCCTCCCTCTTGGGTCGACATGGCCAACCCGTACCAGTCCTCCAATATCTCCCAATACAGCCCGTATTCGTACGTGGCCCACACCCACGGACTTCCGCTGCCATCAGAGTCTCTCACCCGCCCCATGCCGCCGCCGCTTCTGCCGCCCCTCGCCACCCACTCGCCCGGCCACCCACACCATGCTGCGCCAGTTTCAGCTCCGCACCACCACCACCAACAACAGCAGCAGCAGCAGCAGCAGCAGCAGTCTCCGCATCTTCCTCCGCCGCCCATGGACCCGCACCACTCGCATCCGCATCCGCAGCATCCGCCACTGCCGAACTTGATTGTGCCCTCGCATCCCGCCTGGCCCAGTAGCATGGTAGGAACCTCCATGCAGCAACAACAGCCGCCCCCGAATTTCCAGCAGCCGGCTCCCCAGCCTCCTGTCATGGTGCCAAAGCAGGTCAAGTCGCAGCGGACCATGTCGGCGCCGTCCAACGGGCCTCGGAAGATGTTGACGGATGATGACCGGCGTCGGATGTGCCTGTACCACGAAGAGCACCCGTGGAAGAAGCAGACCGAGATTGGCGAGATGTTTGGTGTTGAGCGCAGGTGAGTTTATGTCGCAGCCCCTTCCTTGACCAACCAAGGCCAGGCCAGTCCTAACACCTTGTAGTACCGTCTCCAAAGTCCTCCGCAAAAAAGAAAAGTTTCTCGGTCCCGAAGAAATGAACCGCACTCAGGGCGCTTCGCAGCGCTCGCGCCTTAAACTGCCCGATGTGGAGCGTGCCCTGGTATCGTGGGTCCGCAAAGTCCAGGCCCAAGGCATCGACCCTGACGACACCAAAATCCTCGAGCAGGCCCGCCGCTTTGCGCGGGGCGTGCGCTCGTCCGAAAAGGACGCCACCAAGTTCTCGCCCGCCTGGCTTGACCGCTTTAAGCAGAAGCACGGCCTCGGCCCCGCCAGGCCCGCCAGCAAGACCCGCCGCAGCTCCGACTCCGCCCTGCCGCCCGCTGGCCCCGCCCCCGAGTGCATGTCCATCTCGCACCTGGCGGATCCCGCCATGGCCACATCACCCGTGTCGCCACCGCACGAAGATGGCCCGCCGCCGCCGCCGCCCACGCAGCATGGCCCGTATGCGCCGACTGGGTACTACGATGTGCCTGACTACAAGGGCGCCGGGCAGCACAGCGCGGGCCCGTTGCTCAACGCGTCCTTCAGCTCCGAATCGGCGCCAGGCTTCTCGCAGAATGCCATCACGCCCGACGGCAACTTTACCTTCTCGCCCGACAGTAACGTGGGCTCGTTTATGCACAACGACCCGCGGTACCAGCGGCCGCGCAGCCAAACGTTCCCCGTCATGGGCCTCGAGTTTGCCGGCGACCAAGACGTCAGCAGCGCAGCTGTGGCGGCGGCAGCCGCCGCTGCCGGCATGGCCGATGTGCACCACTCGCCGGATGCGCGGGACATGCCGGGGTATTCGATGGACCCGACGGCGGGCCATATGGTGCGGCGCATGGACAGTGCGACGAGTCTGCACTCGCGTCACGACGGGTCGCCGGGCGTGGGGCCGGGTTCGGCTATGAGGGTTGCGCCAGGACCGTCGCTGGAAGAAGCGCAGCGGGGACTGGATGCTGCACTGAGCTATGTGAGCAAGTATGCAGTGGACAACAACGACTTGATGATGGTTGTTCGTTTCTTTGAGGCAGCGGGATTGTGCAGTTCGGCGATGGGCATGGCGCGGATCCCAGATGCCAGCATGGATATGGAAGAGCCCGCCAAGTCTCAGTGACTTCTCTGACGTGAGATGCTTTCTATACTGGGTCGATTTCTTCTGAGAAACGATGTAACCCTAACCCTTTCCTTCCCTTTTCTTTTCTTTGTATCTTTTTCCTTTCTGGTTTCCAAGAACGCCCTGGGTCACTCCCCCCTTATTCCTCTATGTTTTTGTTTTCTCTTTGTCTTGGCAGATATTTCGCTCACGCGCAGTGCTTTTTGGTTGTATCTCGGTAGTTCTGGTTGTTTATTGTTGTTCTTCTGTTTCCCGATACCATCCTTATTCCATCTCCCACTACCTATCGTCTGTGTCACGATAGTTTGGGTGTTTCCCTGCCCTTCTCTAGATAGGCGTTTCCTTGAATGATTTGTTTATAGTTTTGCTGGTTTCAATTTGGTCTCAAAATGAATTCGTGTTATAGTACCATTCCACTTTCTCCAGTGTGTAACCATCGTGTTGTCTTGCTTGTGCATTCTCGTACGTCACTTTATTAATACACCATGAAGGCAACCAAGCTGGAGTCAAACGCCCGGGATATATGAGCACTCGGGCAACTACGCCCAATATGACCGTGTCAAAGACACAGAGCAGATTGGTTTTATTGTAATTCTTACACTCCTACACCTAGATATGTGTATGCACGGTACTTTGCCTCTGTATCTTCCCACGCTCATCGAACTCTCGGTCATTGAAATTGCTATCGTCAGAGCCTCGAGCATGTATATATAATCTCTTTTACCCACCCCTTCACAATTACCGCCCTCGTAGTCTCATGTACTCCAATCTGCCTTCAAGCCAAAATGGATCACCCATCCTCCGTCCCATCAGAGCCCTCTCCGGCCCCCCTCACTCCCCTAATCATCCCTGAGAGTGGTCAAAACTCACATGAAGAACGCAAAGCTTCAGTGGCGGTGTCTGATACCGCAACCTTGGTATCGGCCCAGACTCCCGGTGTTCCCCCACCATCTGGCTTGCCCGAGTCTCTTGAGTCAGCCAGCCGCCCAGCAAGACGCAAGTCTGCCAGTATTCCCAAGCCAGTGTACATGGAAGACATTGAAGATTTTTCGGTAGGTCTAGCAGCTAAAAGACTCCTAGAAATATAAAGCTAACCTAGCATTTATAAGCCTTCCAACTCCAATACTAGCATCAAGCCCCAGCTGCCTACACAAGATGACCCGGACACTCTACTTTCTCCTCACGAGCCAGATAGCACCGAAAAACCATCGAAGCTATCAAGAGCTTCCATCAGCAAAAGCCCTGTGCAATCTGAAGATAATGCCTACCCTCAGGTGGCCACTGCTGTTCCCATCACCAAAACCCCACCTCCTGCAGCAACTATTCCCGCTTACCAAAGCTCCCTCCTGGCTCTCGGTCTGACGGTCAACCGGAATCGTCTTCTGGGACACAAAAACCGCTCACCCCCGGGTCCGTTGCCTATGCCACTCTCGCTGGACGCTCATGGAAGAAAAAGACATACCAGTCAATTCATGCTCGCTCTATGCCAGGCATCCTCCAATGCAGTAGTGAGGCCTCCACTCCAGCAACGGTTCTCAAGACAAAGTCTCACCTGGATGCTATGCTCAAGAGAGAGACTCGGGACCGAAACATCCGCCCCGAACCAAGCACACAGCGCAAGATCCTGGCCGAGATCTTGGAGCCCGAGTACTTGCACCACGTCTGCGAACACCATGGCATCATTCATTTGAGTCTGAATGAAGCCCTTGCTCTCTATTTTCCAGAAGAACGTAGTGCTTCTGCCAAAGACAAGTCAAGCAATAAACACAGTACTGCAGGTCATCATCAACACACTGACACTCCAAATCTACATGGCCCTGGTCAGGCAGTGGCGTACGACAGAAATGATAGCACTATCTCATATGGTACTATAGAGTACAAGAGTCCAAGAATAAGTCAAGGTGCACCCTCTCCACCCAAAATGCTGGTCCCCTACAGATCACTCAACCCCGAACCCTACCGCCTCTTGGCCAAGGTCACCCTTTGAACACGAATTCCGAGCAATATCCGCCTCTTGTGTTCTACGATGTCAGAAATAGTCGCCCAGTAGAGAGTCCTCCACAATATATACCCTCGGGCCTTGGTGACCGTCCTCAATACTATCAAACGGCACCAGACTGGATCGGATATGACCCACCATATGCTTCGCAATATAGACCCAATCAACAGTTTGAATCTTTAAACGATGACTTGAATATGCGTTGGCGGGGAAATGGTCTTAGATCAAGTCACAGGCCGCCTCTAGCTAGGAACATTAGAGTGGATCGTGACAGAGAGCGTCGGAGACGGTCCAGCTTTAACCCTGTGGCACCCCAAAGTCGAGGCAACCGCGAATTTACCCGTCGAAATAGATACCAAGACACCAGCTCTGAAGAGACCGAGACCGAGACCTCTGATATACAGCAACAAAATACCAGAAAGTACTTCCACGACCAAGACTCATCCCTTAATCTAGTCTTGAGAAGGCCCGATGCAGCGCCCCATAGAGAATCCGGAAACAATCAGAGAGAGAATGCAGCAAGAGAAACGCGGTTTGTCATGAAGAAAGGCTCGGACTACAGTGAGATGTATTACACAGATTCGAACTCAGTTTCCAGCGAGTCTAGAGAGGTCAGACGAGCAAGAGAGCGCCATGAACCATATCAGGAGAGTGATGACGATTATTCAACTAGCAATCCCGAAGATCTACGCGCGCATCCAGTCTCAATGGATAGGAGTGCTGCCCGCAACACGAGACATGCTCGGAACGGCGATTTCAGCGTCTACAACGACGAGCCAAATATTTTTCCCCATGATCCGCAAACTTATACCAACCAGTTGAACACCTACACCAGCAGACCAGGTCCTCCCTACCCATGGCCGACTCCCTCTAACAACAGTATACAGACCCAGCATGCACAACAATGGACTTGAATTCTACCACAACACCCCAGAATTCTATAACAGAACACCTAATATAGTCCCTCCAAGTTATTATCCAATGCCTCTTCCAGCAATGCAAATGCCACCTAACAGACAGCCCATGGGAGAGTTGACCGAAAACCACCAGGATGAAGATGATGAGGCATGGCATGCCAACTTGTGGGATATCTTTCAGCCAAGAGAGTCTCAAGGCTCAATTTCTGTGTCTACAAACACGTCGAGGGCTGTTGATGGTATGAATATAGGAACTAACGTTGGATCAAGCAGCGGCGGGGATCCCACGACCAAAGCTGCTTCTACAATAAAGTTCACAGAGGTACAATGGTCTATAGGGAACTCTCTAGTGACATTTGGAAGAGACGGGATGCAGACCAAGATCACGCATTCTCCAAGGCCAAAGCATCTGTTTCATTGGATGTAAGTTCAAATTTGTTATCCGCTTATACCGAAAACCCCTAGTTAATCTGACTTTCGTATCAACAAGTCATCTCCCTTGCTCAAGCTTCTGCATGTTTGAAGAGTTCTTGGCAAGGCTTGACAGCCTAAGCGAAGTAGAGGCCAAAGCTGTGAAAGCTGTGTTGCACAAAGTACGCAACGAGTGGCAGGCCTTGCCGAAAAGGGACGATGTCATCCGTCCCGGCACCCTGTCAAACACCGACCTGGCACAAGCGCCTGGGTTATCCGAGGACCAAGAAAAAGTCAAAGCTCCGAATTTCCGCTGGATATGCTTTCCCTACTTCTCTCTGGAGCCCTACAGAGGACTGGAAACAGACCGCCTAGCCCGTCGGTTTCCTATTCCGAGTCTCATGCAGAGTGATCGGCCAGGCACACAAAAGGCACGTGATCTCAAGCAGGTGGTTACACAGAGGGACAGTAATGTGTGTTACCATGTCGGTCAGCTGTGGTGCTTGGTATTGGAGAACAGTGAGTTGTATTATCGCCAAAATAAGAGTGATGAAGCTGGCATAGACGCAGAGTCGATGGTGACATCGGGGTTGTCACCGGATGATTTCTCCAAGCTTGGAGTCGAAGGAAACCCCAATGCCAGTTCGGATCCCAAGCAAAAGTTGATAGTGAAGCATTCAGATGCTATACAATGGTCTTTTTCATATGGCCAGTGTGAAACATGGCAGGTAAGACTATTCGTGGTTTCCCCTCAGTTTGAATATATGCTGACTCAGACTAGAAGTTCATCGGCAACTTTGTCACGCTGTACAAATTCAATCTCGTGTTTTGGCGCATCGGAAAACGTGCCAGCAAGCATACCTAGGACGACTTTAGAAAGAAGTGGGAGGTGTCCAGGACCTGCATAGTGCTGCATTAGAGTATTCGGTACTTGATCCTGTCGTTGATCCTCGGCGGGTACACAGCTAACGTGCCTTTGCAGAACTGTAAAAAAACGCCATTTCATCAGGCATTCTCCAACACGTCGAGTTCAATCAGAATGTCGAGCCAGAATCTTCACAGATGCTACCGACAGATGGAGTCAAAGCAACAGAAAATGGAATATCCAGAAAGGCGCATTTCAAACCACAAGAGGGCGCCGGCGAGAAACACGGCCAGCCAGACCCAAGTATTGATGCGCACCTCTCGCAACCAGAGCCAGAGACCAGCAGCAATACAGCAAGACCATGGAATCAGAACCCCCTAGAAAGGTCAAGACTTGCAACACCGGCTTTCTACGTCATTCCCTGGATTCACGGATGTAAAGATCCCGCCAACGCCAAAGACATGGAAAAGAATCTCGAGCACTACAATAACATCATCTCCAAGCGTTTCAACACAGATGGAAGCCGTCAATACAATTACATTCGTGGCATCGATCTTTTTACCCTCTACATCTATATTGAGCAAGAGATCAATCTTGTCACTGGCCGCGCTCCCCCTGAACTTCAACCAAAGATAAACAACAAAGCCGATGATCTGGCTGACCGGACGGCAATCTTCAACGCGTGCATGACCATCTTCTAATTCTTTTTCCCTCTAACAACAACAGGTCCTACCGTCGATAAGTTTTGGGGGGCGACAAAACGTCTTGTCGAGCCCAATTATTGGGGGCCGCAGGAGGAGTACCACGAGAAAGGTTTGCGCATGCAGATTTCAAGCCATTTAGTGTCCATGGCAAAGAAACTGCTTGAACTGAGTCTAGTGTTTGGCTACACTGATATGTCGGCATGGGAGCCGGTTGTTGAGTTTACATTTTGTTATGTGTACCTCTTGAGCGCCCTGTCATGGGCAGTGCCGGAAGGGAGGGACGTGGGCAGGTTTATGAGCCAGATGCAGAAGGCTGAAACCTTCTTGCAATCGGCGATCAAGATACTACTCCTTGCTGTTTTAAACGCACATGAGCCACTGGAGAACCACGCGGTGGCGATGCCAGAGACCATAGTGATCAATACCATGCACAAACTGGCTACGCGACAAGTCACATTTACAGATATTAAGACTGGCTCCCCGACTCTTGGTACGGCTGACGAGACCATCGACCTTGTCTATGAAGCTGAGCTTCAAGACATCCGTTATATTACTGCCAGACAGAAACTCCATCACAGCTATAGGATCCTTGGCCCGGGATTATCAGACCGTGTGCTCAACGCCCACGGTGAAATCAAAGCCGTCGGAAAAGTCCTTCAGAACCAAGCGGGCATTATAGACCAGCTCACGCAGCACTTTCAGGCGCACGCAGATGACGACAAGTGCAGCAACAACGACGCGTTTGTGTCTAGGATTGCGGGAATGTCGGTGTTTCAAAGGAACCAGCAATATCCGGATATCAAGGAGGCACTCGAGTCCAGCCGAATCGGAGACAGACTGTACACCATGTGTCGCAGGTCTATTCTTAGCCAGATGTCTAGAACCTCAGAAATGAAGAAAGAGTGTGTGGTCCTTGCGAATGAGGTAAGTTGTGAGTTACTACAAGGGGAAGCATACGCTGCTAATGAGCTTTCAGATCACCCAAACGCGCAATACACGCCGGAATCGTCAGGAACAGGCTACTTTTATCTTCACCATTGTTACTATCATCTTCTTGCCTCTAGGCACTTTAAGCAGCATATTCGGCATGAACACGGCCGACGTGCGCAACATAGAGCATGGCCAGTGGCTGTACTGGTGCGTTTCTTTGCCAATCACAGCGATATTGATGCTGATCGGACTGTGGATGACTGGGGATCTGCAGCAACTGTTGAGGAAGATGAGTGCCAGAAAAGTTGAGTGGCGGGGAGGTACACAGAGGGGGCATGTTAGCGGTGATAAGATAGATGAGGATTACATATATGAGCTTGCGGGATGTTGAGGCACAGAAAAAGTTCAAGAGAGGTCCGGTTGAGGAGTGGCTGCAAAAGGCTTATTAGACGCTTAAAGCTTGCGTTTGACAGAAAACCGTTATTCATACGTCTTAAAACTGCATACAGGTCACAGTAATACACATGTTTACAACTATTCACACAATTTCATAACACCGTATTCATTTAAAACGTCTGGTAAATAAATAGCCCGGCTCTATCCCAAAGCCAGCCGTCAACATGGGCTAAATCTCAGGCACTTAGCCTCTGAGGACCTTGACCTTGACAGTGCCAATAGCACCACTGTCATCGTTGAAAGGAGTGTGCGACACGGCATAATCGTCGCTCTGGTCAAGGATCTTGAACTGGTTGTTCTTGGAACCCCAAGGGCAGTTCCAGTACAGCGTGCAGATGTGGGTGGAGCCCTCAAACAGCTTGACACTGCCCTCAGTGCCCGAGGCAGAGTCGGAACGACCGCAGGACTGGACGGTAAAGCTTTTGTCAAAAGTCAGCGTGTTGCCGTTGATTTGGTCGCTGCCAATCTCGATGTCCTTGTCGCCGTTCTGGTAGAACTTGCCCCTATAGGTCAAAAAGGTTAGAAAACAGGATAGAAAAGAGAGAGGCGCGGTGTTTTTACCAGTTGGCAACGGCATCACGGAGGGTAACATCACCGTCGCGCATGCGGTTGGTGATGATGATCTCGAGCCACTGAGCGTAAGCCATTTTGAAGTGATGAGGTGATGAAGTGATAAGTAGTTGGTAAAGAAGATAAGAAGAGAAGTGTTGTGATGAAGCTGTGAATGTTGTTGCTGATGGGTGAGAGAGTAGACAAGAACTGAAGGTCCTTGGAGGAGGAGCGGCCGTCTATTTATGTCTTTTTCGTGTGCTAGGTTTTCTTAGAGACGTGCCCTCCAACAGACGATGCCATGAACATCATCAGTATCAGCATCAGCATCTTCACTATGTTGAGCATTCTTTACTCTTGCGACGTCTTTGTAAATTGCGCAAACGCGAGATAATCGACGGGCCGGTACCCTCTTGGCCGGAGATATTTGGAGGCAGCTGAACATTCGAATTTGGTGTGACTTGCGGTCATGAATAATTCCAACCAAACGTTGCTCCCAGCTGATAGGGCGGTACATGCAATGCATCCTGTTTACGCTACAAAACAAAACAAAACAATCTGCATGTAGACGTAGACTAATGCAGCTAACAAAGACTTTGTGCGGCCACAATCAATCCAACAGATTTTTGGCAGAATAACCATCCATCTAGGGGGCGGCGCTTGGGGGGAGGTAATGACATGGGTGTCATAGCCTAAAATGGGGTACTTGTATGTATGTTATACATTTCAATACAGAATAATTGCTTTTGATTTGAATCCAAAATAGGAAAGAAATCGCATCGAGGTTTCTCGTTTATGTGCTTTAACAAAAGTAGCATGGCTTACAAAAGGCTAGCAATGGGGTGTTGACACGCACATGCGCAATAACTTAACCCCATTTCAGCCTACATGCGTATGTATGTATGTATGTATGTATCTAGATACTGCTAGGTAATACTTGTTTTGTTGAGCTTTTGTTATGTAGTAGTGACGGGGTACAACTGAATTGCCGCTGGCACGTTGCATGCAACTGTATATACTGGTATGTACTACACAATGTGCAAAGGCACATGTATACATGGTATACGTGTCAACTTGTACTTGCGATTCTATTACATGTTGTCTCAAATAGGCAAGTTCTTCAAGAAGAATTCGGGGGAGTGATAATAACCTCCATCTGCGCAACTCAATTACCAAACAAAAGAAACTCAGTATCCCAAAAGCGGCATCCTACTTTTATGCGACTCCCTTGCTTACCCATGTACAAGTAGGGCAGAGACACCATTGAGTGCCGTTCAGGCTGCAACTGATTTTGACGTATCAAAGTCCCTTGTATAGCGTCCCCTGCACGCTTTTTACTTGTTGGGCCTCTTCTCCACTACACGTGTAGTTGGAGACAACGGAGATTGGGAGTTGGGATATCTTGTTTTGTCTGCTTATGGGCCGCTTGTTACTTTACCAACTCTGTCTCCAACATCAATCTCTTCATCAATAGAAAGACATGCATAAACCAAGTCTCCTTACTCCAAACATATCTGCTTGTTGATGGGTCGAACTCTTAGGACACTGCGCCCGAAATAAACTGGCCGTGTTATCACGGGCCGTTCTTCCCTTGGCGTCACGGGGCAGTGAAGTGAATCACTTCTGGATTGCTGAAACGGCCCAGTATGGAAATACACAGTAGTAAGCTGAATACGAAGGGAAGCACACTGATGAATCCAGGGCATTCTTCGGCTGCTTTCTACAACTTCGCTTTCATTTCACAGCTCGTCATGGACATCCATATAAAGCTACGATCTTCAAGTAGGGTATGATTTCGTACAACTGGCCACTTATAGCTGGAGTCAATGTGGTACGCCTTGTTGGACTGGCCATTCTCATCCCTGCATCAAGTGTCTAAGAGTTACTGTACAGAGACATACATGGCAGAAACTGTATGCCTGCGGATTCCTGAAGACATGCAAATATGTTCACCCTCAGATGAATCATGGGATATAGTGCTCTGTGTGCTCTGTTGCCACATGTAAAAGTTACATGCATCAACTTGCTATGAATTGGTCGTCCTGAAGACCACATTATGGTCTATTTATTGACAATTTTTCAAAGCTCCAACATTACAATGTGTTGTAAGTCCAAGCTCTATTAGAGGTGGTGCCACGCGCAACATGTATACAAAGATGTACAAAAGTCATGAGCGGTATATACAAATGCTATGTATGTATCACCCTGTGAATCTATATCTGTATGTATATATGTACATAGTACCCCTTGCTCTCATAACGCTTATTCCTTGTGCTTTTCGGGAAATTCTTTCAAATCTCGCCGACAAAACACTTTTACACGGCCTAGTAGTCATAGGGTTGCAATGAATAAGGGTTTGCACGTAAAAACGTATCAACTTCAACAAGTCACAAGTCATCAGGAGGGTTCTGAATGAATAAAGAGCGGTTTGCTAATACCTGATATGTTTCAGGCCCTCCCTTATTTAACAACAGCCAAACTGCTTGGTAGAGTGTATGAGCTTGAGCAAGTCATCCTCCGGCAACTCCTTCTGAGCCTCTTCTACGGCAGCATCTATCCGGGCTCTGCTTTTACGTCGTTCACTTTTTATAGCTATATTATTCTTCATAACTTTTCACTAATGCTGTGCACTTGTCTTTCTGGCATACTTAGGGAGGCAGGACATTAAAAGGACCTTTTGTTGCTCCCATAAAGCAAGCCCAAGCACATATCTCATGTATGCAATCATTGTCCATTCATATTCTGGTGTATAGCATTAGCATTCATCTGATCAACATAACTTTTCCTAGCCAATGTTCTTGTTAGCTCTAGGAAAAGCTACCCTCTTCTTACGGTTTGTAGGCTATACTAACAAACTTGTTCTATGCTATCTTCTTACTATATAGCTCTCCTCTCCTTTCGGGCGGTACTTTTGCTGACTCTTGCCTATATATCTAGGCATTATCCTGGATTAATCGATGGCCCGATTGCGAAAGTTGGTGAGTACATATATATAAGTGATACAAGTACAACACATGAACACATGTAGAAAAGTGTAATTCTTCTAAGCTAAAGCTTAAAGTATAAAAGTGGTGTGGAACGCCACAAGTGGCGTTCCAGGGAAGGAGCTGGATGAGGATAGGCGGCACACATAAAGAGGGTCCATGGTTCAGACTATATACAGGTACATAGGGAAGATAGAAGAGAACAAGAACAACACGAAAATAATAGAAGGATAACACGTTCATCACGTTCCGCTCAATTACATGAGCCAAGGAGTGTGTGGTTAAGTACTTGCATGTACGTACAGATAGATAAATTTACCCATCGTCGGAAATCCTTCACCTTGCAAGGCATCCGTTGCTGGCATGTAAATAATCCTCAAACTTTTTTTTTTTAAAAAAAA
>CM069897.1:5154239-5165741 GCA_036034705.1 Thielaviopsis punctulata
AGTGTAGATGAGGAGTATTAAGTGTAGATGAATAAGTGTATAGCTGATTACCTTATTCCAACCGTATGTCAAGTCCCAATACTCCAACGCCGGGGGAACAGCCTCCATTTTATGTCTGAGAATCCTGGCCCAAACAGCTCAGAATCTGCCGGCAATCTCATCAAAACCGCACGTCATACACCCTATTCGAATCAGCATGGCCAAACTATGACGCTACAAACCCGCACTATTGTATTTAGTTGTAGTTTAAGAATAGCCTGAGGATGCCGCTATAGCCTCCCCCGATCCTATGCTTACTCGGATGCTAGTGCCGTGGCTCACTCTTCTTTTCTGTGCTTTAGAGCTCTCTTTAGTCTGGCTGCGTCATACATGAAGCATGATTTTACTAAGACTACTACTAGTACTAATACTAGTAGTAGTAGTAGTTGTTGTTGTTGTCCTACAAGCTCTCTCTAGCCTGGCTGCGTCATACATGAAGCATGATTTTACTAAGACTACTACTAGTACTAATACTAGTAGTAGTAGTAGTTGTTGTTGTTGTCCTACAAGCTCTCTCTAGCCTGGCTGCGTCATACATGAAGCATGATTTTACTAAGACTACTACTAGTACTAATACTAGTAGTAGTAGTAGTTGTTGTTGTTGTCCTACAAGCTCTCTCTAGTCTGTCTCTACTAATCAGATGGTAAACCTTCTGCTAATCAGATTTAAAAGAAAGAAAGTACAACTAACTCCACTAATCAGATAGCAAAATGTGACGACATACTAAACGCATCGGTCCTCACCAAGCCCAATCCGGTAATTTTCATTGTAAACAGCCGCTCTAGGCCCTCCGACATACAGAATGTGTACATTACGTCACAGTGACTTTTGTCCTGTCGGATGCCATATGCCATCTTTATCGGGCCGGCCAATGCGACGGAAAGCCCTTGGTATGTGCACTCCTAGGGTTGAACTCTATCAAGCAATCACCATAGCAAGTATCACGACATTCGGCAGATTCAAAGAGTCCTCCCTCAAGTTATGCAACAAGTACCAACAATTCCGCTACCCCTGTCACACATTGATTGATTGATTGATTGAAACTATTTAACGCCTACCTTACCTCGCACTAGGGAGCAAACGGCGCCGGATTTTTACTGGGTGGCGTAGGCGAGCCTACACCACGACGCCACGTCTCACACGCCACAGCCTAGCACCCGGTTGGGTGCCCAGGGGCATAGCCGCCTGTGGGCTGAGCAGTATGTGCCGTGACCATCTTAAATAACAAGAAAAATAAACACATTTTCTAACAAGTACATACACAATCGCAGAAAGGGCAGCCCATCAAAACAAACTGCAAAACAATATGGCCCCCACCAAAGCAAGTATCAACAATAGGGCTTGAGCATCTCCGCCGAGGGCCGAGTACAGAGAGAAATAAAAGAAAGAAATCGACAGAAAAGAAAGAAAAAGAGATTCGGGTTTGGTGGCGGCAGCGGCTGCTGTGCCGCTTCTATCACGCTTGCGGTTTGGCATTGGTCCGGTTCTCTTGCCAGTGCGGCTCCAGCCTCTTCAGTAGATACTGGCACCCTGAGCCTCGTAGTAGACGTTGTACAAAAGTCGGGCTTAGTCTCCTGTCGTTCTTGGCGCATGTCCATGGGTGCAGAGGTGCTTTAGGGTCGGCGCACCGGTCGCACCGTACCTCCACTCCATCATGGTTGAACCTCTCGTGGTAGTCCTTGAAGTCGCCATGCCCTGATCTAGCTGCTAGCAGCCTTCCCAAGGCTGTGCGTCTCACGTCTCTGCCCCAAGGGTATTTCCATGGCGATGGTGCGTCTATAGGCTTTTTTAGGTGTGCGCACTCTAGTAGTCCCAGATCCCGGTGGAAGTCACTACGTAGCTCCTGCTTGCGCCCCCTGGACAACGCTGACAGGGTATATTCTGATAGGCGCAGGGGAGGGCCCTCCACTCCATTGTTAGCGAGGGAGTCCGCTCTCTTATTGCCTTCTATGCCGCAGTGGCCTGGGGTCCACCTGACCTCTACCTTGTCCGGCCCTCTGCGGCGCGCCCACTCATCTAGAATCAGCCTACAGGCTCCTGCCTCGCCAGGCGAAGTCTGGCAGGTGTCTTCTGTAGTCGGCGAAAATGCCATTCTGCCTCACCTCCCGTAGGGTATGCAGGTCCGAGCAGGTTGCCTCTCGTATTCCCATGGCCCTCTCAGCGTCCTTTAGGAGTACCTTGATACTGGGTTGCACCGCAAACGCTCGGAGAAGTGTCTTTGGCGTGGTGCGGTAGACCGGGAGAGCTGCTTGCAGGGCACTATGCAGCACCTTGTCCAGGATGGCCGTGCTACGGATTCTTGTCGACCACGTGGGTGCCGCATAGAGAAGATGTGGCAGTACACACGTGCGTACAGCCTGCAATAAGCTAGGCGCAGGGGCACCGTGGTACACCCTAGCCAGCGCCCTCACTGCATTCACTGTGCGGCCGGCCTTGGCTGCGGCCTCGGGGAGGTGTTTCTTAAACTTCAGATGTGTGTCCCACTACACTCCGAGCCACTTTAAATGCGTCTCCGGTTGCAGGTCTACACTAGTGGGAAGCCGCAGCGGTCCCTGTCACACATATTCCTAATCATCCTTTGTACCCCCAGCCTCTAGGGTCAGCAACCCTTGACCAGCGTATATTTTTAACTTGGTTGAAATTGAGTGGATTGTGAATTGTGCTTGACGGTATTGATTTCTCCCCTCTTTTCAGACGTTCGTACTTTTGTTCTCATATATCATTCATAGCAAGTGGACTTTTCTGTCCCGACTCAATAGATGCTCTCCAGTGCTGCTTGAACACTCGGCATCCAATCAGTTTTCTGAACCTTTTTTCCACGACACCATGACTACTATGCCAAACCCTAGCACTCAGATGGGACACTGGGGCAGAGCCACCTCTAGAATGAAAAGTATGAACCCGTGGCCATCTCCTCAGTCATAGATACAACGAGTAAAAGTAATCTTCCAACAACAGTGAACATACAAGGGCCTAGTGAGGGCCGCAGGCCGTGGTACATTTGAAAACATATAACTTGGGCTTTTCCTTCTATCCCAAGTGAGTCTTGAGGACTGGAATTGCCTCATGTTTAACGTTGAGGTGATGCGGGAGGATAACTATGGGGTTTTACACTTGTGTCTTGTCAAACGAATGAAGATTACCGATTTCACATGCCTGAATATCGTATATTACCCTCAACAGGAAGGAAAAGCCCGGCCAAGTAACAGTTGACTCTTACACACATATATTCGTGAGTTCAACAAGCTTTCAGTGCAGAACCTTCTTGGCAGCGTCATTCGATAGGCTGTCTGGCATTAGCACCAGATTCTCGATTCAGAGCACCAACCCTTGTACAGAGTGTAACAGCAGAAGAGCTCATCCGACAACAGGCTAGCTACATCATCCGTTCCTCAACACTATGCAATCTCAAATACTGATTACAATACTCGAGCCTTTTAGCGAGTTCGAAAAGGACACCAGAACGCCGTTTATGACGTCACTGGACCAGGACTTAGACAACCTTTAGTTGTTGGTCGCTTTGCGGCCATGCCCTACTTTAGATGATTTGTAATATGAGTTTGTGGACAGAGAAGTTGAAGCGGCGGAAGTAGATGTCGAGCGACCTATAGAGAAAGAAGATAGCTCATATCAGTACAGCGGCTTTAGCCCACGAACTAGTTGTGTTGCTTCCGTGATCAAACGGCATATTTACTGTACACCGGGGGGAGTTTAAGTCCAACTTAGACTTCACAGAACTACCTATGTAGAAATGTATTTAACACAACTCTAGGTTCGTGGTTCATCACTTGTATCTGAACCTCATTGATTGAGAGTGAATACCTCAGGGCCTACACAATTGTCTTGATCAAGGCCCGAACGATATCCATACTCTATCTAGACCAAATCCAGTGACTTTGCAGATCTGGAATTGTCTATTTTGGCACGGAGTGTTTTACACTAAGGCTAATGTCGGCTAGGACTTTTACTAGATACAGCACACACTCTCGATGCCATACCATGACACAATATTGCTTTGTCACTCGCGAAAACATGGACAGAATGGGGTGCTGGTTGAACACTTTCTTGCAAGAATACATCCAACTCACCTAATTGCCAAGTATGGGCACTACTAGCTTATGGAACCAAGCAGAATACTCTCCAAAATCGATGCCGTGTCTAACTCATCATCATTACAGGCATTTGATGTGATTCTTGGCACTTGGGAAGAGGTAGATCCCCATCGGTACAGCTGTATGAGGTTGATTGAACAGTTTGTCAAAGATGCAAGAGATATCAACATGGATAACCCTCCCTTTTGCTCTTGATATTGAATGTTATAAATGTAGCTAGGTTAATCCAGAATACTGAATAATGCTTCAACTTGGAAAATAGTCACTAGTTCCACTATGCACTTCTCAACCAATAGGCTCGGCAGCTGGCCGCTCATAACATATCACCACCGCATCTCCCGCACAGTTGCCAAGGATACTATGAGATGTCCAATATCAAGCCCCCTCCCCCCAATATCCATTGCGAGATGAGGTATATAAAGCCGTAATGACGTCATGCATGAACATAATACAAGATCAATGCTTGAAGTTTCTCAAGGCCTGAGCAGGTGGACATGTGAACGAAGCTGAACGCTTCAGACAACGAATGGATTGGTTGGCGTCTAATAAGCCCAACTAGGAGGCGGACCCTCGAACCGGTCCTTGTATTTTTTGCCAATTCGTAGGTACTTGTCGATGAGACTTGGTTGCAAAGGGTCTTGATGGCGAACCAGTTCTCTCAGACTCTGCAGATGCAAAGGGCGTTGAAGATTTCATGTCCTCCTGAGAAGACTGAAAATGAGGTTCTCATCAGCTATATGCATGTAGTTACGAGCAAGGTCTTTTACACTGCGATTTAAGGGCCCTGTGGCCATTGGTCGTTTCGACTTGGGTATTTCTAACCAAATGTATGGCAGATACAGAGTTGCAAGTGGCTGCTTTTAAGATGGTGGAAACAAAATTGTACTTAAAACAATTATGTATGTATGCATGTAGTATGTAGTGTGCACATATATACATATGTATGTCCATACATACTTGTACAGTACTAAGAGTAGCTATAGTCAAACCACGCTATTCCGAGTCAGGCAAAGTGGCTCATGTCAGAAATTCCGCGATAAGAAATAGCGAGGAGGAAGCATGTTGTTTACTGATAAGTTGCTGAGGTCACAAGTCTACATATGTATGTATATGTATTGTATACATACATAGGCAGGAATCAATAGATGGAGCGTCCAACTGCATGTAGCATTTTGAAGCTGCGTCAAGATATATGTACATGATCTATAATCTCTCGGGCGTGTTTTCCATGGCATAACTGAGGTGCAGAAAACCAAAGTGTGATAGTGAAGGGGGTTCTTTTTGATAGCGGCTGCAGATGCGGGAGATAAAGGAATTTCATCCGTTTTTCCCCTCCTTCGTTTCCCTCGTTTCTTTCAAAAGAACGAAAAAGCCCCCGCAAAGATAACGTGTGTATGTACATACATATTTACTTATATATGTAATATACATAGTACATTTTATTAGTAGAATCGGGGACGGCGGATCTGGCCTTTATAAGCCCCTCCATACAATCCAGTGGCCTTCAACTTAAGAAGCTCTATGTACTTGTACAAACACAGAAATGCAAGTAGAGAGGATAGATAATATAGCCTCAGAAAGCGGAATACACCGGGACAAAGGAAAAAGAAAAGAAATCCAAAGCAACCCAAAAAAGTCGCATTTTTGCGGTCGGGATTGTCACCCTACTTGTGTGACTTTTTGGTTGGATCGAGGGAGGGACTACTTGTACCATACATACATTCATACATCGTACAATACATACACTGTAACCCTAACAACTGTGGGGGGCAACTCACGGGGGCTTGAAAAGGAAGCAAAGAGAAGAAGCTGAATGCGACAGAAGCAAAGCATTTAGGATCGCAGGCGAAAGTTGACAGTTGAGAGAGCGATGGTTTAAACTTTGAAGTTTCGGTGACATTAAAGGAACTCGTAATGGGATAAGATCATGTATGTACATGTATGGTATACTAAGTATACGTACTTTGTAAGAATGAAAGACTCAAGATGCGGCTTACGCTCTGCTGCCCACAAGATTAAACTCGGAGGAAATATAAACCTCAGTCAATGTGTACCTTGGAAATGTCACAATGCACAAGAAAATAAAAGCACGTCCCTCATAATGAAAAGAAGAAGAAACCTGGGCCGTGCTTCTCTATCCATCACCGCCGGAGTTGAGTCTCTGATGGCCATTCTTTCCTCGGAGTCTCTGTAAGAAACAAAGCTGGTGAGTCTGCTTATCTTTAACTTGAATCACGGGTTGCAAGAGCTGATAGTGAGAGAGACTTGCTAAAATGTACCGCACACATAGCACACAAAAAGAAAAGACGTGTTGTACAAGTACATGCACATACATACATACATACAGGGCCTTCTCTTGGCGAACAAAACGAAGCTTTTCTTTCGTCTAGCAAGTCCCTTTGTTTCTTTTCTGCCCCCTTGTATCTTAACATTCTTGTGTTTTCTACATCCACCCCTGTGTGTTCATGATATGCCCCCCCCCCTGTTCATTTCTCTTTTATCTTTTGGTAAACACCTTGACAAAGAAGCTGTCGAGTTGCTGGCTATACTATGTAAGTGTCACAGATGCAGGAATCAAGTACATACATACACTGTACGCCCTCCGTCAGCTTCGCGTTCCTTATATGAAGCTCTCATCTTCCCTCTTTTTTCCTTGCTCCTATCCATTCTTCTTTCTCTTTATTTCTTATTCTTCTTTGTCCTTCTTTTCATCCTTCTCCTTTCTATTCAGTTCCTCGGTGTAGTCCCCGAGTCCATCGCAAAGTCTTGATTGGCTTTTTGTCTTGTTTATTTTATTCTTTTGTTTAATTCATCTTTTACGGGAGAGAGCTCAACTGTGCCCACTCCCAGTGTACTTGGACAGTATACACATATATTGATTAGCTCCTCAGCTGGACTCAGAATCTTCCTCGACCTGTCTCTTAGTAATTATAGTATAAACTCGCGATTGTATATAGAGACGCATCGCCATAATGTCTCTTGTCTACAACGGCACCGAGGGCAAGCCCGATGCTGGCTACTCGACCCACGTATCGGACCTCAACCTCTTTTACGATGTACGCCTCTCTCCCCCTTTCCCCCATCTCTTGCATGAGACCAAACGACTAACCTAGTGCGCCCCCCCAGGCCGCTGATATGTGCTGGGTCATGATCTCGTCAGCCCTCGTGCTGCTCATGATTCCCGGCGTCGGCTTCTTTTACGCCGGCCTGGCCCGCCGCAAGTCTGCCCTGCATGTGCTCTTCATGGTCATGCTGGTGTGCTGCGTGGCGTGTTTCCAGTGGTTTTTCTGGGGCTTCTCTCTGACGTTTGCCGGGAACGGCTCATCCTTCCTGGGAGATTTGGGTAACTTTGGCTTCCGCGATGTGCTTGCCCAGCCCTCGGGACCTGTGCCTCAGATTCTGTTTGCCCTATTCCAAGGCATGTTTGCCATGATTACGTATGTCTTTTTTTTTCTTTTTACATATGCCCCATCGTTGTATCCCCTGTGCTAACTATTAACCATAGTCCTGCCCTGGCTATCGGCGCCATTGCTGACCGTGGTCGTGTTCTGCCCGCCGTCGTTTTCACCTTTATCTGGTGCACTGTCGTCTATGACCCCGTTGCGTACTGGACGTGGAACTCCAACGGCTGGATGTACAAGAAGGGATCTCTTGACTTTGCCGGCGGTGGTCCCGTGCACATGACCTCTGGCATTGCCGCGCTGGCCTACTCGCTGGTCCTCGGCCGCCGCACCGGCTACTCTAAGATGCACGGCCTGCCGTACCGTCCGCACAACGTCACCCACATCATGCTTGGTACTGTGCTTCTGTGGGTTGGTTGGTTTGGTTTCAACGGTGGCTCTGCCCTGGCCAGTAACCTGCGCGCCATCATGGCCTGCTTCGTGACCAACCTGGCTGCTGCTGTCGGCGGCATCACGTGGTGCCTGCTGGATCTCCGCCTGGAGAAGAAGTGGAGCTGCGTTGGTTTCTGCTCGGGTGTTGTTGCCGGTCTGGTTGCCATTACCCCCGGTGCTGGCTTTGTGACTCCGTGGGCGTCGTTTGTGTTTGGTGTTGTGGGTGCTGTGGTGTGCAACTTTGGCACCAAAGTCAAGTTCCTGGTCGGCATTGACGATGCGCTGGATGTCTTTGCGCTGCATGGCATCGGTGGTTTTGCCGGTAACGTGATGACGGGTATCTTTGCTGACAAGCAGATGGCTGCTCTGGACGGCACCGAGATTCCCGGTGGCTGGGTGGAAGGCCACTATGTGCAGCTGGGCTGGCAGCTGGCGGGCTCCATGGCAATTCTGGGCTGGGTGTTTACTGTGACGTGCATCATCCTGTTTGCTATGAACATGGTGCCGGGTCTGCAGCTGCGCGTGACTGCCGAGGAGGAGGAGATGGGTCTGGATGATGCGCAGCTGGGCGAGTTTGCGTACGACTATGTCGAGGTTACTCGCAACATTTCCGGCATGCCGCCGGCGTCGCCGATTGGCAGCATGCCCGAGAAGGCTGTTTAAAAGAAGAAACTGTTGGGGAGAGAGTTTGGAAGATTAGGGAAGGAGGATTTGTTGAAGGATGAGGAGCCTTGTGATTATAACCCTGTATTATTGATTTTTCTATTATTTAATGCCACTATGTTTTGCGTCTACAAGTCAAGATCCCATTTAATTTGACCATGTCCACTAAAACCGGACAGTTCAACTATGCGCAGCCCACTGGAACCTTGAATTACATAGTCGGAGAGCCCAGCAAAGCAGCCTCTAAAGTTAAAGGTACAAGTACAGTCGTGTTGCACAACGGACTAGACACTGTAAGTTGAGACGAGACCAACTGATATCAGTCAGTTCGTCAAGACCAGTTTGGCAACCAAAAGAGAAAGAAAGCGGCCGCAAAAGCCCTGTAATTTCATGATGTTCCTGAACCAAAAACTTTCCCCAAGTCTATACGTATGTACCATACAAAACAAGCCCAGTCTGTCCAACCTGCTGTTCTGGGGGAAAAAGGTTTGGTTGCCCTGATCGACCCTAATGCTGCTTCTGATCCCCCAATCTTGGTTCCCTTTTTGGGCTCGGGCGTGCGGGCGCAGAGCCTTATATGTTTGTTTCTTGTTTGTCTCTCCTGACTGCTAGTAGTCTTTCTTCTACCGTCGTGTCATGAACTTTAGACGGTTCTTACTTACACGTGGGTGGATAGCGCCCGCAAAGTTGGAATTTAGCAATGAATAAAGCATATACAGTACTGCATATGGACTTGTATATGAAAAAGATATAAAGCCTAGCGATGATCCTCTTCTCTATGACTTTGTTTGAGTTTTGACACCGTTTAAACTTGTTCTTCTTGCTTCTGCTAATCTTGGTTCCTTTGGGGCCCTGGAGAGCGCAAATCCACGAGTGGTTTCTGTTTGAGAGCAAGCTACATAGGATTGCACACGTTTTACAGCTGTTAGTTATCAAAGTGGTTAGACCTGTTAGCGTCAAAGTGGTTCAGAGGCTTGCTTGAACTTGAGCGTGCCAGAGATAAGCCCACCGTTAAAACGCCATTCTTTATCAGTTGTCTCTTTCTACATGTATGTACATACATATGTACATACCAGTACATATGCCAGCCAAAAAGTGAGGGCTCTATCTCGGAAGCCAGTTTAATCACTGCCTTGCTGTTGACCCATTGTCATTTTCTTTTATGCTCCTTTCAGCACCTAGGAAGACTCCACGACTTTAAGCTGGGCATTAGACATACTTATTGTATTCTTTTAATGGGCAGTGGAACACACAACGCGGCCACCAGAAACCAATTTTTATTTCAAGGGCAGAAAGAGTCTAATCTCGGGACACAAGCCAGCCCCCATCCTTGTCTGTTTCATTGCTCTCTAGGTACGCTCCAGGGCGTGGCTATAGAGAGATAAGGTTTGGCAACCAAGAAAAACTCCGTCGGACTCACCTTACAATTTCCTTTTTCCCTGGTCTCTCGGTTGTCGTTCGTTCTTGGCAAGCCAATAAACTTTGAAAGTTGAGCTCTCTGACTTGCCACCCCGTCACTGATAAACCAAGAAGGAAAAGAGATATCTCTCTCACCCAGCCCGCGTCATCAGCCAGGCCTGGCAGAAATTCACAAGTTCCCTGCTTACTCTCAAGCAAATTCCGCTCACTGACCTTTTGCCCTGCTGTCTCAAACGCTTACTCGTTAGGGATGCAGATTTGCGCTGTAGTTTTAATTAGTCATGCCGCTTTTCCCTTGTGATTTCAGCCCTTGTCATGCTCTTGATCTTTTGTTTCAATATATGTACTATGTATACGTACGCAGTATTGTATAGGCCCCTCTGTCAACTTTGTGACGGCATTCACCTCTTGGCGTCATGTTATCCTCATGCCGCTTCCTGCTAGTTCTCTCTCTCTCTCGAGATAAATCAGTCCACCAGGCATTAAACAGCCTTTCTCGCCCTGGCCTACTTTGCCCCCTTCCAAGACTGTGTTTGCCCTGATTCCATACAATACATAATATCAAGATGCACATTACAACCAATGTGGGATTGTTGCGTGTACATATGTATACATACCATAGTAATACATACACAATATACGTCTGTGCTATTGTACTTATACTGCATCATGTCCATACCCATCCACTCAATGATTCGTGGCCCCAGATCAGACCTCGCCGTGGCCTGGGCGCCTGATCTTTGTCTCCATCCACATACTAACTACATGTACGCCGTATGTACAACTGTGCTTGGTTTTGCGGGTATGCCGTTATGCGGCCGTAACTGTAACTGCTCCATTACAACTTTCTGTTCTCCCTCCAAGAAACAAGTCAACTTGTGAAATCTCTAGTGATTGATTAACCCTTTCCTCGTACTTGTATGTATATAGCTGTAAAATAGCGGCCGCTTCCATGTGGCCAAACTTCCTGACTCTTTTTCTTTTTCCTATGAACGCCCGCTTTCGCTGCACTTTCCGCTGTCATGACGTTTTCTTTTTTCTTTAATTTTTTTTTCTTCAAAAGCAGCCTTTATATCCTTTAAAAGAGCTTGGTTGTGTGTAAAAGAAAAGGGGTTTATGTGTACAAGTACATACTCATCTGCGCCCGCAAAATTCGCCCCACATTCCTCACCGATAATCACCTCTCACCGAACCCGCTGCACACCGACACCGACACCGATAGCCCTGCCTACTGCAGTTTCTCACGACAAATACTTTGCTCTCTTTGACACATAGAAACTCCAAAACTTGGCCATTTTTACATAATGCCACGATATAGGGCTCACCCCACTTTTTCTGCCAGCAGAGCCTCATGATGATTTTGTCGATCCATGGCTTTGTTTTTACACGGACGGCGCATATAAAGATATAAAGATAGTTGGAATGCAAAAAAAAA
>CM069897.1:5172891-5189146 GCA_036034705.1 Thielaviopsis punctulata
GGCCTCGCCAGCTTCATACCCCCTTTTCTATTCCTCGGACTTCTTCTCATTCCGAGACACCGGCTACTGACATATACGCCGCGGCTTCCCATATAGTTCTCCATCCTATCCGGGGCTATCTCTCTCCATCCAGTGCCATCGTACACTTCCACCCCTTCTGGCTCAGTTGTACTTATGGCAGATGCCACTGTATACGCTTCTTGATCTGTGTTTTTCTCAAGTCCGTCAATAAAACAATAATATAACATATCAAGCTTAAAAGTCTTTCTTTCCTCGGTAGAATGTCATATAGAAAAAATGTCATAATTCGCAAACACGTGACTTCATAACCCTTCCTAATCAACACCGACTACCCTAAACAAACCGCACCTCATCAAACAAGCCCGCCCGCACTTGCACCAGTGCCGACAACTCAAACAAAAACGACTGCAGCATAATCACATTCGTCAGGATATGCGACACTGTGACTTCCATCTCGTCCGACTTCTCCCCGCCCTTGTTTTCCTCGCCCTCTTCTTCTTCCTCCTCCTCGCTCGGCCCGCTACGTCCTTTTTCGTTTCCAATTAAGCCGGCAGCCGGCGCCAGTCCACCACTCAAAGCTGCTGGCCGCGGTGAGTCCTTGGCTGGCGGCGTTGGCTTCTCGTCGTCCGAGGAGCTGCTGGAGTCTTGGCCCGGCTGGATCTCGGGCAGCGGCTTGTCTTTTGCCGGTGGTGCCGGAGGAACCTCTTCCTCGTCATCGTCGTCACCTGTCAGAGTCGTCACTGACTCGGCAATCTTAACCTGCTTGACCACCTTGCCGTCATCCACCTTGTCCACTGTGCCATCTGCCCCCTTGCTCGCAGTCAACTCTGCCGGCTTGCCCAACGCCTCGGGCCACTCGGGCACTTTGACCAGCGGCGCATCTGGGTCGGCTTCTGTCAGTGTTTCACGCCGCTGCTTGCGCCGCTGACGCTCACGCAGCTTCTCCTCCTTTTCCAACTGTAGCACCAAGCCCACCGGCTTCATGCGCTCCTTGAGTCCACTCTGAGAACCCACCTTTTGCCCCAGAATGCGCTGGTCCATTGCTGTAAACGCCGCCACCTGTGACGCCCGCGCTTGGTCCCTCCGTGAGTCGGGTGTCAGCCGTCCGTTGGTTGAGATTGACCGACTACTGGACCGGTTCGGACCCGGCATTCCCGGCGCCAGATTCTGCGGTCGGCCACGTTGCTGTTGCTGTGGCGGGGGCGGAGGCGGAGGCGGAGGTGGAGATGGCGATGATCTACCAACGTTGAGTAGATCTGGCACGCCAAACTCGGTAAAGATGCGGTGGGCCAGACTCTCAAATCCGCCAACGGGAGAACTGTTGCGCGAACGAGAATCGGAGCGCGGCGGCAAAAACAGGCCAGGAGTCTGGGCGGTATCCCAGTTTGGCGTCGGCGGCTCGTTCATTCTGCGTGCCAGGAACGACGGCGTCGAGTCGGCCATTAGGAAAGCCTCACGACGTTGCTGCAGCAGCTCGCTAAAACGCGGAATCGTCTCGCGGTACATGGACACTTGCTTGCATAGCTTCTCCAGAATCACCAGGATTCTCGGAAGTGAAGTCCACTTGGGCCGGCGGCGACAGGCAATCAGCTGCTGCTTGCGCTGGTACTCGGCAAACAGCGGCGAATCAGGCTCGGGCGGCAGCGACGGCGCAATCGATGCAGCAGTACTCTCGTCGTCGTCATCGTAGTATCCGGGAGTTCTCGGGCCGTTGTGATCGTCGTCGTCGTCAAACGTGTACTTGGATGGGTGGCGCAACAACCAGCCCTCGAGGTTCATAAAGCCGCAGATGGCGAGATCGAGAATGGTCTCTGTTAGCGTCAGGTTCATGTCGACGGGATTCAGCAGAAACGTCTCGAGATGGTCCAGGGCGGCATTCAGCAACGGGTCGTCGGGCCGGAGAGTATGGCTGCGTACTTCACGCGGAGCTCCGGGCAGACTGTCAACAATAGTCGGCAGTCCATGGTTGCTTGTTGTCACATTAGGCGAGACAAGCTTGAGAGAGCACAAATGGCCTTCCACCTTGGTAGTCGTGTCCTTAACTACCGACTCATAGATTTCCTCAAAGTTGTCGTTGCCACCAATCATGCCAGCCAGCGACATGAGGTACTCGACTTCTTGGCTGTGGGCGCCCATAGTACGGTGGCTGGCATCGCCAGGCGTAGAGTCAGTACGCAACAGCGTAATGACTGCATAGCGGTGGTGGCGGCGGATAATGGACGACACCAGCTGTAGCGTCACCAGAATGGTCTGATGGCTGTGAGACCGCAGACACGCCAGAATCAGATCAACCAGGTTGAACAGCTGCGGGCCACTGCCACCAGAAGGGTCTTGCTTATTGGCCTCGGCCAGCATGGTGGCCAAGTCCATACTCTTGCGCTTGCGGGCAGCGCTGACTTTGCTGTCGTCTTCTGTTGTTGAATCTTTTGCTGGTGCTGATGCCGATGTTGATGATTCTGCCTGTTCTGAGTTTTGTTGCTCTTGTGGTTGCTGTGATGGTGCTGATGATGCTGATGTTGATGGTTGTTGTTGTTGTTGCTGCTGCTGCTGCTGCTGCTGCTGCTGCTCTTCGTCTTCCACTCTGTCTGGCAATCCCAGAAGATAGTGAAGAATTAGATTAATCATGTCGGGATGATCCAAAGACTCTAGAATCTGCCGTAGATATGTCAGCACGGCTACTGAAGAGCCACCGTCAATATCAGACGACTCGAGCAGCGACGGATACAGCAGCTGCTGCAGGAAAATCACTTTGAAGTGTTCCAGCAACGTCGACTTGATGTCCACCGACTTGCAGTGGTTCAGCACGTCCTGCCAAAAGAGAAGATGCGATAGAAACGCGTCAAGGTGGGCCAGGAAGCTGGGGGAGCACGACGACACGATGCCGAATATTGACTTGGGATGCTCGTAGTCTGAAAATGCGAGAACTGGCGGCAGATTGTCCGGCACATAGTCCACCACCAGCTTACGGCTCAGCTGGCTATACTGAGCGCCCAGGCCCGTGGCCATCAGAGTTGACAGGTCGCTTTCTACGATCCACTGTTCGAGAGCCACGGCGCTAGACGCAGCCTCGATAATGTACAGCAGACCGGTGCGGGCAAACGAGCCAATTTTGCCCTCGTGGTGAATGTACTCCATGAGCACGTAAAACAGCGGAAAGTCGCGCTTCTGAGTGCGGCCGGCAAAGCGGCGACGGCTTTCGGGGTCGGCATTGGCTGTGCTGACGCTGAAGCGGCTGACGGCACTGGGGGTTCTGCTGTGGCTGTGGCCTTGGCCTTGGCCTTGGCCCAGAGTCTGACCCGGGTGGCCCTGTGATTGCGTTTGAGAGGCGTGGTCGTCGTTGCCACCCTTGAACCACACGGGTAGAATCTCGGGAGACAGACGCAGCTTGGTGGTGATGTTGAAGGCCAGCTCGACAACACGGGCCTCATGCTCCGAGCTTAGACTGATGGTGTTATTGCCGGTGCCGGTAACGCGGATCAGAAGCGAGGTCAAGCTAGTAGAGAAGATATTGTTTTCGACAAAGTTTTCCTCTTCGCTCTCAATAAGAGTAGCCAGAAACAGAATGGCTTCGTTGATAACCCATTGATTGCAGGATGAGGTGGCAATCTTGGCAATGGGCACGTAGATTTGCTTCATGGCGGCATATTGGATACACGGATGCGGTAGCGGCCGGCGGGTTTCATCGCTTAAGGTTTTTGTGAGGCGTTGCAGACGTTGTTCAATCTTTTCAACGGCGTCTTGGTCTTGGGCGAGATTGGCTGTGTTTCTCCAGTCGTCCTAGAAGTGGTTAGCAGTTGAAAGTGATAGAAGAGAGGTGAGGTGCATAGGCATAGAGGAACGGTGAAGTGCAGAGGCGTGGGGGGCATGTGCAAATGTGACATGGAATGGAAAATAGTGCGATTTAGAGAAATATACCAAGAGATTGCCATATTCTAACTCGAAGCGGTGCAGCCGCTTTGCCGGATCTTTGGCCGCATCTTTACGGGTGCGATTGTTGGACACACCGGCCGAAGCCAGCAGACGGGACCACTAAATAGAAAAAGAAAGCCATGTTAGTCGAGTGTCTGGGCCATTGAGTGCAGCAGCCGTGCAGGCGAGGAGGGGTTCGTCAGAGTCAGAGTCAGTCAGAGTCAGAGTCAGCTTACAAAGTCCATGCTGGGCTGAAAAGGGCCACGGCGTCAGGCTCGAATCTTGGAAAATCAAGGAAAGGAGAAAGAAGACCAAGGGCTTGGGATCGGGCGTGGGCTGGAGCTAGAGTGAGGTGACGAGAAGAGGGGGAAACAAATCGGGTCGCCGCTCAGCTTGCACCAGATGTCCGTGCCGACTTTTGGAATCCCGGCTTTGTGTTCCAGAGTCAGCCGCAAAGTCGGAGTCGGAACAGCCCGGCGTTGTCGTCGTGCTGCAGACTCTGTAGTAAGAATGTACAAGTATGTACTATGTAATACGTAGTAGTATGCAATCGGAAAAGAGAGAGAGGGAGAAAGTATGAGAGGTTCTTTTTGGTCTTATTTTTTTAAAGGCGGAGCTTCTTGTTTGTGAATCCACCCAAAGTACATATGGGAGAAAGAAATCCCTGAGCCAAAAACGGGACTTTCTATGGCGGGGTATTTTCTCTCCCTCGCTCTCTGTCGAGGTCAAGATGATAACCAAGACGACACGGCACCAAAGTCGGACTGTTGAAGCCAGTCAAGTCCGGCAAAGAGTCGCTCAAGAAATCGGGCCGATGCGTTTGTTTTCCTTGCCCTGATGATGGATGATGGATGTTCGCTGCGGCCCGCTGGTCGGGTTGTGGAAGATGGCGGAAACGGGGGGGGGGGGGAAAGAAACCCGGTCTGAAACCATCAAGTATGTACATACGTAGTAAGAAATGCAGTGGGCTGCTGGTGGGTCTTTGGCCTGCTCTTTAGTTGGCGGGGGCCCTCTAAATTGCTCTTAATTGTCTCTATGTATGTACATAAAATGAATTGAAACCTGCCTGCAAAGTCCACTAAACTCGGCCAACCTACCTAGCCGCTATCAAATGTGGGGTTGTCCCTTTTCTTTGGCTTTACACACATACATACATACAACTTTATCTGTCTACTCACCATTCACTATGTATGTACTACAAGTAAGACTTGACTATACATATGTACATACGTACCTCTTTGTCTCATTCCCCTGCTAATACATGCTTTACTTCCTACTCAGCCCTAGTACATATGTTAGTGTATGTCTGAGCCTCCGAAGAAAAGATCACATACGTTTAGACCCTGAAGCTCGACACACCCCGAACGATGCCTTCACCATTGCCTGAATCTATCCTATCGTTTGCAAACTCCGAGCTGTAACCTTCCAACCCACTAATCATGGCCCATCTTAGCAGCCTACCAACGACACTAGCTGTTCCTCTGCTTTATTCAACCGACCTTTACGGCAATCTACCAACCCACACATTCACTACGGCACTATTGCCTTTGGTGATCTAGTGGTCAAGAATGATGCTTTTCGCGACAACTTTCAGAAGGACAACATTCTCTGCTTTGAGATGGAAGCAGCACGCCTTCTGGACAGCTACCAGACTCTAGTCATTCGCGGTATCTGCGATTGCTCTGACTTTTCCAAGAACACGGACTGGCAGCCATATGCTGCATCTATTGCTGCAGAATATGCCAAAGCTGTTCTTGCATGCCTTCCTGTCTCTTCAAGTAAGCCTGTTCCGTACAGACTTGATGAAAAAGAACAAAAGTGTCTGCAGCTCTTCTGACAGGCCGGCACTACTATGTACTAGCAATGTTAGCTATAAGCATTCTGTTAGAGGCAGCTCGAGGTACTTGCAAATGGCTCAAGTCTGATCCTAAGTTTGAGCAGTAGAAAGGAAAGGCTCTATTTATTACCGCCATGCCTGGCTGTGGTAAATCCGTCCTCTCAAAACATCCACTTGACTATGTGCTGCCCGGCAGACCTGAAACCCGCGGCCAAAGTGGACAGGCGCAAAAGGCCCCAAGTATCCTCCTTGGGGCAAAGCGGCCTTTGACAGTTTCTAAGTTGAGTGCCGCTGTGCATACAGAGAGAGGCATGACGACGATTGAAGAGCTTGATCTTGAAGAAGATGGTTTGTTTGAGGAAGAATTAAAGACCATGTGTGGCTTGATGGTGTACATCCATGACAAAAGGGTCTATTTTCTTCATTAGACCGTTCGCGAGTTCCTGCAAACTTCTCTTGGCGAGCCTGTGTCTTTTGTTACTCAAAGCACAAGTTTGACAGGCCGGTGGCAATATTCAATCTCACCTGACCAAGCCCACACTGCTATTGCGGAGACTGCCATGCTCTACATCAGCTTCACCTTCGGGAGAGATCTGAAGGCCCGGTATCAAGCTCGTGAGCACTATTATGAAGGTATATATGACGAGACATCCATCCGACTGGCCATTTCTATCTGTCAAGAGCACACAGAACCCCCTGTTTCATGGCCTATTGTACGGTGGAAGTCGTTGCCGAACACAAACACTGGTCTCTGTGCAACGCTGGGCCTTGCTGATGTGTTGGAGACTTTCCTCCAGCAGCCAGATATCTCTATCTATGCAGTCGATAAACGTGACAGCACTGCATTGGCCGCTGCTTCTAAGTGTGGCAATACTGATTGCCATAATCTTCTTTTCAAGTTCCTAAACCCTTCAAGTTCAAAACTTTATTGAATATTTTGAGGTGTAATACACGATCCTCATAATAGTTCCAACAGCAAAATCAAGATATATCTGCATACCATGATATGATGGTATGTATGTACAATAACTCAAAAGTGGGTCTGGTAGATCGTGTATCTTGTAGTAGTAGTATGTATGTACATACTAACATATAAGTACATACATACTTGTATTGTGTATAGCGTTGTCAGAGCTTTTCCCTCCTGAAAATCCTGGAGAGTACAGTAAATGCAGTCGGGTTAAACAATCAACACAGTTGCATACCACAGTTGATGATACATGTGTTCTTCATGAAATGCATTTCTGGGGGTTTCCATCTATTTTCAAGGCACATCGTTATACTATCCTCAAGACTAAAGAACACAATCCGCTATATATGGTACGTACTACTATACATGTATATCCATATCACCTTTGCTATCACAGGCTGGCACTAGGAACCCACTGCACAGTGTTGCCAATTCCAGCTATGTAACACCTGTCTACGCAACCTACAACAGCCCCATTACCAAACATATCCGCTCACCTCTTCAACCCCTTTCGGACTCACATCTGGAACCGGAAACTAGGATGGTCCCAACCCAAATGGAACTCGTACTCCTCCTTCGACATGCCATCATAGTGTCTTGGATTCAGCCGATCATCACGTTCTCCGCGCTCCCGCTTTCTATTCTCCCACTTCATGTACGTCAGCATCGACACTCCCAGAATAACGAGCGTGCAGAGGCAGCCGAGGTTGATGGAGTGACCGGTGATGTATCTGTCATTGTTAGCAGAGCTTGAAGCACCAGAGGAGAAAAAAAGGAAAAGAAAACACTTACTTGGGTGCCTCCGAAGCAACATATGTAAACGACGACAAAAACGACGCCGAACTTCCAAACATTATCACAATGCCCAACACTAAGGCTCGCACATAATGAGGCGCTGAATTCACACTACACCACGCCAGCGCAATCGGCGGCATTGAACTGACGCCCATTCCCACAAAAAACGTCCCGACATATTGAATGCTGGGCACGATCTGGAACGGCCCACGTGTTGTGCTCCCAACCAGCAGCAAGACAAATCCAAACGCCGCCACCAGAGCACAAAAGATGATGGGAATCCCGCTGCGGCCCCAGCGCTGGCTCCACTGCGTAATCGCAATCGTCGCGATAAACGCCGCGATATTGGGTGGCACAGTCAGCAGATTGGCCCGCAGCACGTTGCCGTCGTTGAAAATCGACGCCACAATGGTTGGGAGAAACATAATGTAGCTCGTCAGCGCCTCAATGTTGAAGAAGCATGCAAGTGCCATCATGGGCGTGACGGGGTTGAACATGGCCCGCTTGACCACCTTCCACCCCAGCTTCTCCCGGCGCGGCGCAGCTGTGACGTAGATGTCGCTGGATTTGCGATTCAAGTGCGCAATGCTGCTCCGTGGAGCTTCCATGCTGGCGGAAGGGCCTCTGACTTCGGCGCAGGATGATGGCACGCCGCTGGCTTGGTATGTCAGGTTGGCAGCCTGCATGCGGGAGATGGCAAGGCCACGCTCAGCAGGGGTGAAGAAGCCACAGGCCTCGGGCCGCACGGGCAGCACAAACCATGAGACCAGGCCGATGATGACGGTGATTACGCCCTCGATAAAAAAGATCCACGACCAGCCATAGTAGTTGCCCGTGTGGATCTGGCCGAGGCCCGAGGCGAGCAATCCGCCAATAGCAGCAGCGATGGAAGTGCTCGAGTAAAAGATGCCTGTACGCGAGGTGAGCTCCTTGGAAGTGTAGAAAAAGCCCAAGTACAGCATCACACCGCCCAGGAAGAAACTCTCCGAGATGCCCATCAGGATGCGCATCACGCACAGCGCCTCATAAGACTTGACAAAGCCCGTGCAGATGGTCACTGTGCCCCACGCCGTCACAACCGCTGACAACAGCCGGCCTGCGCCCACCCGCCGGATGACCAAGTTCCCGGGGATGCTCAGGATGAGAAACGGTACATAGTACAGCATCATCATGACATTGATTTGTACGCCATGCAGCCGCAGCTCGCGTACCAGGCCGTTGATCAAGGCAAAGCCAATGGCTGCGCGGTCCAGATAAAATAGCATCCACGACAAGCAGATGATGGGCAAAATGCGACAGTCGAGTTTGCGTACCAGCGACTTTTCAGTGGCGGCCTGAGCTGCAGCGGACGAGGTGTTGCTGGCGAACTTGCTGTTTGTGGGTACGCGGTCCACGTAGTCATTGTCCGTATCTTTTTCCTGCGAGCCGGGAGACGGCGGGCCAGATGTGGGAGGGCTGGAGACGGGGCCAGAGGAGTTAACTACAATAGAAGGGGGGACTGTCGGAACGGGACCCAGGCCAATATTATTCCAGTCCTGGTCAACAGGGGCGGAAGAAGTCATGATTGCTAAAAAGAGACTGTTGGCTTTTATGGTTGTTGTTGCTGTTAGTCAAGTACCCCATAAACTGCAAGATCCTAAAGGGCAAACGCACCCGTATATATCAGAGTGAGTCGTAACCCTAACCCGCCACAATCAAAGATAACGACTGCAAGTGGCACTGAAAAGGGGAAAGCAAAAAGAAAGACAAGATAGCACTAGCAGGAGTTGAGAGTCTAGACACCGGCAAATTCCTTGTCGTGTGAGCTTCCAGCGAGAAGCCTTACCCAATTGAGAAACTGCAAACGAACCGCCAAAAGTTCGACCGATGATCTTGTTGATGGAAGCTCTAAAACAAGATAGGAGGCCAGGTAGTTGTATGATGAAAAGAAGCGAGTGATTTTTCTTGGGAAGGGGAAAGAGAATGAAGGAAATGGGAGAGATAAAGAGAGATGAAGGGAGGGAAGAAGAGAGGGGAGGCCATAGAAATAAGCAGTGTCCAGAATACCGTGCTGTCTTGGTTCTATATGCTTGGCTTTTTGTTTTCTCTATTGTTTTTCTCGCCTCAGCTGTGCTTCTTACCTGAGACCTTCGGACGAGCCACTCATTTTCATTTTCTTTTATGCAACAAGATACATCTCCAAGCGACAACACCTATGTTCCAGCTCCATGTCATAGAGCAATAAGGACCTGTATACACCAAAAAGAAATGGCTGGGAGTCTTGAAACAGACTCGATTTACCTGTGTCCCCCTGTGTCTTGTTTCTTTCTTCTAGAACCACCCAAGATCTCACGTTGCCTACTAGATTTGCAATTCAAAGCAGGCAATAATGATTGGCCTGGCTGCCCCAAGTACAACCTAGAAATCGTGCGTGCGCAAGACAATAACAAAGAATAACAACCTCTCCGAAAGTCAGGAGAAACAGGCGGCAACATCAGACGAAGGCAGGGAAAAATGCAGGCTAGTACAAGAGAAGCCTGTTGCTGTTGTATCTGTTTATTCATGCCGTGTAATGTAATCCCTTTTGTGGTTTGTAGATGGGACTTCATGGGATGCCGTGTAATCTGCTTGGGTAGAGAGGCAGACACATGGCCAGAGCGTCAGATATGGCAAAGGCTGGTAGCAGAGAGAGACCGTTTCCATCATGTGGTGGGCATGAGCTTTGGCTGGTTTACTTGCCCAACGGCCTCTACCGATTCACCGCTTGGAAAGCTGGTTACGCATCGATGACATCCCGTTGTATTCAGATAACCGTCCGACTCTCAGGCAAGCCTGGCCCAAGGAAATACCATACGCTATGTTACCTTTGTTCTTCTTTTGCCGGTCTCTCAGGGCTTCTATATTCCTCTTCATCTCTACCCTTTTCCCCCTTTGGTAACATCCTTTATCTTGTATCTCTTTTCTCGCTCACTCATTCCGCCATAACCTGACAAATGTCTCAGCTCACAATCTCCTCAAATATCTTTCAATAACCATCCAAAGCCCATGAATGTACTCAACGTATGCATGCTCACCAGCGTCGAGGTTACACAGACCCAAAGATTTGAGCGCAACAGCCCGAAACATGCAGGCCTTGGCTCGCTTGGCAATGGGTTTCCGTACAGAGTCAATTGGCTCTTTGGTGTTTCTCTGCAGCCAGCCGGGTCTTGGAAATCTCTATTGATCAAGGCCTGGGTCAATCCACTGCCCTCAATCGCCCATTTACTCCATCAGGTTCTTTTCCTTTTCTGCAGCTGGCCAAAAGGCGAGCAAGCACGTACGATGAACCTGTCTTTAAGCACGGGTCGATCGAGTGCTAGCAACACAACACTCTGTGAGGGAATGGGCTGCGAGAGTCGAAGATGGCTCGCAAGGTGGCTGATACATATAAACAGGCGGTGACTCGTAGAATATCTTGTAGACAAGCTTGGACACAAGTAAGGACTCAGAAGCTTGTACCATGGAGAATACATTGCACAAAGCGATTTGCATTGACAATAGGGAAATAGCCCGCATCGATCACAGCCAAAAGATCTATACTTTTGCAACCGGCCGTCGATCTTCTTGTACACCTGCTATTTATTATATTGACTGGTGCTTTTAGTCTAAGAGAGAATATTGACATGCGTGCTGTGCGACTCAACCCTGCTTTTTAGAGAACAACTCATTGTCCGTAGCCCTATCAATCTTTTTACAAGGTAAAAAGCAGCGTTCAGTCCGTGATGCAAAATTGCCATTGAGAACCAACTTTCAGTGGCGTGCATATAACAAGATTGCGAATTGTTGAAAACCCTTAGATCAACCCTTAGAAATGTTCGCTCATGTATTGGTAGAGCAAACGCTTAACTGTTATTAGTAGTATTTACTCAAGATGGATGGTTAATCGCCTCAAGGTACTGGAGAACCAGGTAGACGTGCATCACTTAGAACCCGAAGAAAAGTCAAACCAAAGAAACCCTGAGGCTCATTGGTTCAAATCTTGGAAAATGATGCTCGATTGATGTCCTTTACATCATCATCCGTGTAACTGCATCACAGTACATACAGGGAGTATACATGTGTATACACAAGTTACATAATGCATTTTTTTTTTCGCAGAAAGGTGGGGCGCCTGCCTTGTTCAGTTCGAGGTTAATCCGCTTTTGGCCGCAACACTATCCAGTTAGGTCCCACAAGCTTCCGTTTTAGGTAACTAACTGCCAGGTGAGATTTAACCTTTTGTTATCCCGCACCTTCCAAACAGCATCTTGAGTATCTTCCAACGACTAGGCAACATCGCTTTTGCAGTTCGGACGATGGAAAGAGCTGTGGGCCATCTTGGTTAAATTACTCATCAAGGAGCTTACTTGCTATCTTTCCCAGAGCGCTTTTTCTTCCTCCTCCGTTTCTCTTCCTGTTTTTCATTTCTTTTGTTCATCAGATTATCCTCAAGTTGCTGAGCTTTACAACTCTTCAACATTTTTTCTTAGCCGTGAACTTGTTTCAAATTCCATCTCAATTATTTCATTCTTTCTCACTTTGAACTTGATCATCCTTATTGCAATTTCTTTCTTCTTCGTTTTTGAGTTCTCTTCGCTTCAAAAGTAAGTTGAAATTCCCGGCACAAGATCAAGGGGCACACCACAGCCATCAGAAATGGCTCTTCAGAAGCTCATCATGAGTTGAGTTGAAACTCTCTTGCTACAATTGCCCAAGATCTCCGTCACCCACTAACCAAGTAATCAGCTGATTATATACAAGAAACAAAAAAAAAAACTCCAATTTCTTCACAATGGGCATCGACGAGATTGTCAACGACGTATCGCTTCAGAGTATTCATCTGCGCAACAAGCTCCGCAGATACAAGCAAACCAATAAGGCTGCTTTTTCCATTGTTGACCTTCTCTCGGAGCGCGAGGCTTTTCGTCTAGCTACCCTGTCTCCTATTCCCTGCAACGGCGATAGATCTCTTGTGTCCAAAACCTCTCACCAGGAGCACCTCATAAAGCACGTCACCGACACCCCAGCGGTCTTTTCACCGCCCATCAACGTCCACAATGTGCCAGACCTGTACCACACTCTCGCCGGTGCCTCTCGCTACAAGCCCATCTGGGACCCTACCAGCCTGACTTCGCTTCCCTCGCGCGTACTCAAAAGCGGCTCCAAATGCTACCACATGTCCAAGGGTGCCAAGGTTCTCCGGTCTGGTCTGCTGGTCGAGGCTGAGCGTGCCTTGGATGCTCTATACATTACCGATCGCGCCTATGATGAGCTGGAGGCAGCCAGAGACCGCATACAGCACAAGACGTGCAAGTGTTGCTCGAGAAAGCGTCGCCACGCCAGACGCAAGATGTTGCTGGCCAGTTATGCATAGGCTGTTATTTTGATCTTAAGGCCGAGTGAGCGTGGCCCGGGCTTGTTGTTTTGTATTGTTATACAGATGTATGATGGTTCGAATGGTCGGCCCATTAACTTCAAACACCTTTTTCTTCTTATTGTCTTTACTCTTTGTTTTCAATTTGATTTCAAGGCCTATTTCTTGCAAATGGCCAAGGGCGGTGGAAGAATTTGTTACAAAATTGTGTTTTTATACTCTCTCAGATTGTTATTTTTACATTTACAAGTCTAGTATTAATACTGATGTTGATTATCAATAGAAGTTTCCTGTCGTGCTTTGATGCCAGTTGTGAATTGCAGTCAGTCTTGCGTATACAACCGATAACAGACAACTGAAGAAAAGAGCTGTCGCTAGTTGTTCAAGTCACATGATTGCTACACCATCCGAAACTGTGCAGACACTATCACCTGCATTAGCCTTTTGATACTACATACGCAGTATGTGGTTATCCAGCAAAAACTGCACGAGTTGTTTTTGTATTGCCACATGAGTCATTAGGAGCCCCCTGCTTCTTTTGCCTGAGCTAGCTGTCTGTCTGTCTGTACGTCTGGTCGACACGAAAAAAACGTAACCTTCTGGCGGCGCAGATGCTGATAAGCCCCTCCGAAGGGGCGCAGCCAGTTTACCACTTTGACGTTTATCACATTCGTTTTCTGTTCTATTTATGGGTGAGAGTTTATTGGTGGAAGAGATTCTCCACCGCGTTGGGCAGCTGACGAGGTTATGCCAAGTGTGTGATCAAGTTTGGCTGGGAAAGATTGGGTTAAGAGGGCATCGGTGCACGAAAGAGTGAAGACAAGCACAGAGAGCAGAAAGGGAGAGACGGTGACACAAGAGGATATTACAAGAGACGGAATGCTGTGCTACAGGAAAATGTCTAGATTATGGAGTGAGTTGTGGATCATGAAGCTCAGGCGCTCTTCTAGGTTTGTCGCAAGAACGCGGAAACGGACCCAGAGAGTTTGCCGGTCACGCACAACCTTTTCATATGGAGGCTTACTAGAGAATGTTGTATTGCATATCACTCAGCTGGAGTTGTGAGATTTGGGGTTGATGCAGGTGTATGTATAGTATGTATATGTACAAGCGTGTGATATAGATAGATATACATGTACACACAAGTAAATATATGCATGTGCATTGTACATACATACATACATACAGTAGTAAAGCTGAATACAGCTTCATCGTAATATGAAAACCTCAACTTCAAGTCTGGTTGATTGGATCAGCAGCCTGACAATAGAGCACGGGCTTTCCGAACTCCGAACTAGGCTGTATCTTCTCCAACTTGGGAAGCCAAAATGATAGGCAGAAACAAGTCAAGTTGACGGTGGGACAGCTCTCTCCAAAAGAGACAACAAAAAGCTTTGGGCAACTACTTAAAATGAGAATATTGAGAACGCGGGAGATATACGTATCGTATAGTTGTGCATACATACATACATGCTTGTTATACAATAAGGATATTGGGGTTGGGTTTAGATAGGACATGCATGTTTCGAGATGGAGTTTAGGCTATATGTAATATGTAATACAAGATTGCAGTTGCTTCTGGGTAAAAAGCATATCATATCCTACAGGGCAGGCCAAGTACAGAATGAGATGAAAAAGCTGACCTCGGTGATTTTTTATATTGTATGTAGATAGTATACGCAGTGTGTATGTATGTATTTATGTATATGAAGGAAAGAAAACAAAAGCGTTGTGACATCTGAGCAAACAATGGCAAAATCTGGGGTTGGCAGGGAAAAACCGATATGTATGTACATACATACTTGTATCTGGAGAAATGGAAGGGGGGGGGGGGGGGGGGGGGGACAAGAACATGAAAAAATGAGGGGAAACAAGGGAGCGATTTTGAGATGGTTGGCTCAAAAAATTTGCATGCTGCTGATAAACTAGCAGAAAAAAAAGGAAGAAAGGAAGAAAGGAAGCGAATAAGGGTTTGGATGAACATGGGAAGGAAACTTGTTTGCTTGTGCCTATTTGGTGAGGCAACCGAGCTGCTGTATGTGCGTATGTATGTACAAGTACCATGATGAGGTCATGTTTTTTCACCAAAAAAAAAAAAAAAAAAGTGGCGTGGTGATGGTGGCCATACTAGAAAAAGTCTGACGATAATTTCTGCTTCTCTCTCTCTTTGTTTTTTCTTCCTTTTCGATTCTCTTTCTGGGATCTTCATCCCCCTCCAGATTAGTCAAATTTCAAAGGTCAAGTGAGGCGAAGCTAGTTAGAACAAGTCTAGTTGAGTTTAGTGTGATGGTGTATCGAGGTCCCTAGGTGTTTTTTTTTCTTTTTCTTTTTTTCCCCCTTCAAAATACTTACTGTTAAAACACACTTGAAGGATGAGGAACTTATCCTTTCTGCATTTAGCTAGCATAACTTGCACGCATGTACATATGTAGAGAGAGTCAAATAGCCGTGACAAATCATACGAACAAACCACGAATCTGCGAGAATGAGGTGAGCATAAGGTGCCTCTCCACTGAAAGCCTGGTACCATACATACATACAAGCAAAAGACAGTATTATGTACAAGTACAGGTACACATGTATGTACATACATACTGCAACAGAGCGCTAAAGAGGCTAAAATCAGGAGAGACAAGGAGAGGTCTAAGTTCTGTGCTAGAGCGGTACTTTTATTGCGGCGTAGAACTATGCCGGAGAGGGATATGAATGGGGTAAACTGTTAACAGACCCACTGTAAAGTTGTGCCACAAGGGCCTGTACTTGTACTTGTACTTGTACGGTATGCACTCCGACACGCCACACGCCCCTCTTGTTGTCTCTTTTACTGTGCGCTGTTTTTTCTTTTTTCCCCAGTCCCCGCCTCTCTTCTCCACTTAACTACGCAATTGTACAAGTACTTGTAAGTACATACAATACATACGTGAATAACAAGGCACAGATGTACCTGTACATGTACAAAATGTATTTCCTTAACTTCAAGCACAGCAGAAGCAAATACAGGACGAACCGAACAAAAAAACACCAGAACCTCGAATCGCGAAACAAAAGATGGAAGAAAAAACGGTTCGTGTGTTTCTTAATACTTCTCGAGCTTTGAACTTCCTTCCGCGTGAATGAATCCAACCAGAACTCGGTTCCCAAAAGAACTCCCCCGCTCTCTTTGTCTTCCCCAGGTTTGCTCAGAAGCCCATTCTTTTCTCCTTTCTCGAAACCGAAAAAGAACAAGAACGGGCCGAATATCTACAATACTGCGTACTACGTATGTACATATGTATGATGACAACCAAGGCTGCTTTGTGTATGTGGTATATACATACTGTAGCTCTTCGTTCTTTGTTTTCCCAAAAAAAAA
>CM069897.1:5189884-5218035 GCA_036034705.1 Thielaviopsis punctulata
TTTTTTCGTGTGTGCTTTTTGTGTGAAATTGAGTTCAAAATCTCGCCGTTTCCTCCCTAGGCGTCTTTTTCTTCCTCCTCTTCTTCTCTTCTCTCCCTCTCTTTTATGCCCATTATTTGCTAATTCACCTCTCATTGTTTTGCTTCTTCGTCATCTTTACATTACATAGATTTTCTATTTTGCTGTTGTTTATTTTCCTTTAATTGATTGCCGATCCAATCTGGGAGAATTGAACAACTGTGTTCCCCCGACTAGACTCGACTCTGCTCACCTGGACTCGACTCGACTCGACTCACCTCCACTCAACTGGACTCGACTCCATTCAACTCCACTCGACTCAGCTCAACTCAACTCCTCCAACTCGACTCAACTCTCGCCTTTCTCCCCTTCCTTCACTCACCCAGCCGCCTGATCCGACCAACCAATCGCCCCTCCGTTTCAGCACCACCATTCTTTCAATCACCAACCTACCTACCTCTCCCCCCTTCAGTCGATCGCGAGCCTCGTTCGGCCCGCCTCTTTCGCCCATTGTGGATCAACCACGCCCCAAAATGACCCAGGCCGTCAAGCGCGCCTGCGATGCCTGCCACCGCCGAAAGGTCAAGTGCGACGGACTCAACCCCTGCCGCAACTGCAACGCCTCGCAGCTCAGCTGCACCTACAATGCCATTCCTCAGAAAAAGGGCCCCAAGGGCTCGCGCGCCAAGGTCATTTCCGAGCTGCGCGAGACCCAGCGCCAGACCACCCTGCTGGCCCGCCTGCACTGCAAACTCACAAACCGCCAGCCCACTGTGCCGCCGCCCTCGGGAGCCCTGCCTGCCCCCGGCTACATCCACGCCGACCTGCTCAAGCAGAGCATCCACTTCTTTTTCACCAAAATGTACCCCACCATGCCCATTCTCGACCACGCCCATGTCACCCGCATGCTTGCCGACATGGACAAGGACCCCGAGGCCTACTCGCTGATTGCCGCTCTGTGTGCCTTTGTGCTGTACCAGCCCGGCATGATGCTGCCTGGGCTCGACATGTACATGCTGGAAAACGTGCCGTCCGCCAACATGATGGCCTCGGAGCTGCTCATGGACGAGGCCATCCGTGTGCGCCGTGGCTATGATTACATTAGCGACCCGTCTCTGCCTACAATGGTGACGTCGTACCTGTTGTCATCGTGCCACAAGATGCTGGATCTGCGGAAGCGTGCCTGGTTCTATCTGCGGGAAACCGCCACCATGCTGCAGGTGGCTGACATGGCGCGTGAAGAGACCTATCGCAAATGGAAGCCATCTGAGGCTTATCGCCGCCGCTGTTTGTACTGGCAGGTGTTGGCAACTGAAAGGTATGTACATGTATACATGTTATTTTTGCCTCTCCTCCACCTGTCTCCTCTCACCTCCATCATTTATACACACACACACATATATATATATATACATAAATCTAACACGCTATCCTAGATTACTCGCCCTCCAAGAACAATATCCCATTTCTCTCCAGCCCTCAATCAACTCGCCCGAACTCACCGACGAAACTGGCGCAGACCTTTCGCTCTTCTCCAATCTTGTCGCCCTCAGCAGACCCCTTGAAGACACCATCATCAGTGTCTGGAAAAAGCTGCGCCACTCTACAGACATTTGCCAGATTGACTCATTAAGACGCCATCTGGCCGAGCTGGTGGCGTCTCTCGGCCCCCAAGACTCGTCAAACTTTGCCGACTACCAAACCATTCTCTCATGGCTCAACAATCTGTCGTGGGAGTTCCAAAACACCACAATCCGCAGTGCCGGCGACCAGCAAGCCGCCTTTAGCGGCGTCATGGCCCAGATTCTGACCGATCTGCCGTCCATCTTCCCCGACCAGGGCATGGAAATCATGGGCAACGCCGTGCTGGATACCATTCTCAACATGGCCATGGCTGCGCTGCCCGCTCTATCTGTGTTGCCGCCGCCGCGCAATCCGACAATGGCCAACCCGCAGAAACTGTTGCAGACGCTTCTCGAGGCTCTGGCCGCGCTGCGCATGGGCAACACGCGCTTCATCCCGCTGGTGCTGTTCCAGCTGGTGGATGTGCTGTCGTTCCTGTGCGATCCCATGCTCAACGAGGTTCCAGATATGATTGCCTCGCTGGATCTGTTTGACGGTTTTGGCAATGCCGGGCTGGCAAATCCGCCGCCGTCCATGTTTGAGCCCAAGTTTGTGATTGGCAATGCCGCACCACCTGTTGCTCCGGCCCCACAGCAGACTCAGGCCCCGCCGGCGTCACATGTAGTCACAGCCAACGTGGGCATGGGCCAGGCCATGACCTCTCCTTTTTCCAGCGCCTCGCCCACATCGATTAGCAGCGGCATTGAAATGTCCCAGGCTAGCCTACAAGACTTTGCTATTCCCGAGCTGATGGCCATCCAACAGCCACAGCAGCGCACCCAGGCGCCACAACAGTCCACCGCTCCGCAGGCGGGACTATTGCAACAGATGCGGCTATCCGGCATGGCGCTCCCGGTGATGATGGGCAGTCAACAGACAACACCGCAGCAGCAAGCCCAAGGTCCGACACAAAACCAGACACAGGGCCAAGTAGGAGCGCCATATATGGCGACAGAGTTTCACATGCGACAACAGCAACAACAATTACAGCAACAACAATTACAGCAACAACAACAGCAGCAGCAGCAACAGCAACAGCAACAAGCTAGGGTTCCCTCACCACCGGAATTGAATGCCATGGCGTTTCCGTTAATGTAGAACGGACTGGGCCGGCTGGCTGGCTGAAAAGAATGATTTATGTATTTTGATTTATATTGTATAAAAACAATATTGGGACATTTGGCGTTAATAGTAGGGCGGCATCGCACAGTACAAGTATAGCACAAGTATATTCAAGCAAGTTTCTTTTTTACTATTCATCATTTGTCTTATTATGTATGTGTATATGTATGTATGTATAAAATAAATGAAATATAAACAAAAACTCTGGTATCTCTGCAAAACAACTACTATGTACTAAAACAACTGGCTGCGTCTAAAGTGCAACCCACAGTGATAAAAAGTAACGGACAACGATAAAACGCAACCACTGTACGACAACCTCCTGCATTCAGCCCCTACAGATGGCTCCCATCTCTCACCCCCGTCGCCGCTCCGCTCATCATCACCGGTCTCCGCGGCCGCTGCATCAGCATTTGCCCTCCGCCCCTCGTCCACCACGCCACTGCCACCAGCGACCTCTCTACATCTAACTCGCCGCTTTCCAACACCTCCACAAACCGCTTCACCACACCCCTCCGCAGACTCTCGTCGGCCACCGCCCGCACCGCCTCGGCAATCAGCGTCAGCCACTCGTCCACCACCTCCACCCGCAGCCCCGGCAGACTATCCACGAGACCCAGCACCAGTCCCGTCTGCTCGCTCACTGGCCCATCCATCTCACCATCCTCCCCAACCACCGCCACCAGCGGCGTGCGCCCCGTGCGCTCATCCAGCGCCCGCTGCCGCACCGCCTCCGCCAGCGCCTCGCCCATGTGCGCGTCCACCGCGCCCGCCGCGAACGGCGCGCTCGTGATTCCCACCAGCGTCTTGAACGCTAGCCGGAACTGCCGCGGCGATATCAGCCCGGGGAACGCCCCCAGCAGCTGTCCCGCATACACGGGGATCAGCGTGTTGCTCAGCCCCACGTGCTGCGGGCACGAAAGCACCGAGAGCACTGCGCTGTGCGCCGCTTCAAAGAGCTCGCGCATCAGCGGCGACAACGCTGCTGCGTGGCACAGGTACGTGTTGGCTGGCTGCACAATCAGCGTGTCGGCCAGGTGCGTCGGCAGCACGAGCGCCACGTGCTCTGCGAGATTCAGCAGGAACAAGTCGCGCAGCCGCATCGGAATGTCCATTGGCACACCCGCCCCGGCGACCGCCGCCGACGACTCCTTCTTTAGCTCTCCCAGAAACGCCGCGGCACTCGGCGCATCCTGCGCCAGCACGTCTACCGCGCACAGATACGTGAATCGGTAGATCTGAAACTTGGCGTTGCCGTCGCGTTGCGAAGTCGGCGCCATATTGCGCAGCACCAAGAGCACGTTGCGCGCCACGCGCGCTGCTGCCGCTGGCGCCCGCAGCGCCGCATCTAGCACGCTGCGCGCCATGACAGCATTCAGGATGGCCGCAGTGGCAAACAACAGCCGCTGCAGCACGCCGCGCAGCACCGGTGCCGTCTGGCCGGCGGTCTCGGGGGTGAAGCGCGCGGGCTCGTCGACGGGCTCGAGCTCGGCCAGCGGCGACGCAGCCCACTCGGCCCACAGCGCGGCGCTTAGATCGACGAGGCGATCGAGGGCGGTGAGAACGGCAGCGGGCGCGGCGCGCTCGCGCACCGTGTATGCGGCGAGGGTGGCGAGCGGGCCGAGGTTGGCAACGAGCGGTTGCGCGGCAAGCGACTGCACAGCCGTGAAGCTGGGCGATGCGACGTCCCAGCACAGCGGGCCGCCAGAGGAAAAAGCCGGCGAGGCGGCGCGCATGTCAGCGGCGGCACGGCGCAGGAAGGAGCCGCGGTCAAAGGCCTGGGCACCCGAGAGGGCGGAGATGATGAGTGGGAGTAGTGCGGAGGCGTCGAGACTGGCGAGGGCGGCGGGGGCAAGGTGCGGCTGTGCGTAGGCGAGAGCGAGAACGAGCGAGTCGGCAGCCAGCGGGCCGTCCTGCAGGGGTCTGCGGAGGGCAAGGTTTGCAGTGTGCACGAGTTTGTCGTGGAGGTTTGCGCGGGCATTGGGCGAGAGAGCGCGGGTTTTCTGGGCAGAGCCAAGCTTCGCCTCGGCGGGGACGGTGGAAGCAGAAGAGAAGCCGAGCAGGGCGCCGGTGAGCACGAGCACGTGCTGCCAGGGGGCAGTGCGCGGGTCGAGGCCGGAGAGCACGGCAGTCAGCCAGACGTCGCAGCTGAGCAGGCCGCCGGGCAGCGAGTCCTGGCCAGAGATGCCGGCGCGGATGCGGGCGGCCGCGGTGTGGAAGATGCTAAGGACGGCGAGGGAGGGCGCGAGGCCGGGCTGCTGGTGCCAGAGAGCCGGGGCGGAGAGGAGTTGGGAGGAAAGGACGGCGATGTTGAGAGGGTTGGAGAGTGAGGAGAGGAGAGTGGCGCATGTTCCGTGGATCTGAGCGGTGGTGGTGGGGTCGTGAGGTCGTGGAAAGAGAGTGAGGACGTGGTTGAGCAGGGCGAGGGAGGCCATGGCTCGATTAGGGTTAGTTGTTGGCGTTATGGTTATCAAGTCAGTATGTATGAGTAAAGGAGCGAAAGGAGTTGGGAGCAAAAAGGCGAGAAGGTTGTTAAAGGAATCAGACAGAATATAGAATATGGAGAAATACAAATATAAGAATACCGGGGGACAAAAACAAGAAACAGAATAGCCGGGTGCCGAGCCGCGAGGCTGGATAATAAGCCTGTATCTGTATATTACTTCTATAATTATCCGAGATTTAGCCGTCACGCGACGTCATCTCCTTGGGCTTCGCAAGTCGGCTTTCCATCTTGTTTACACGCCACATGTAAATAAATTCACCATCAAAGCAGCAAGCAAAACATGACGCGAAAATGGGCAAATATCACTACCCTCCTCTCGGCTACGAATCTCCCTCCTTCCCCGCCCTCTCCTTGCACGTCCTCGATCACACGCCCACTAAGAAATACAGCCTCTTTTACCTGCGCGACATCTGGCGCTTCACCGTCATCTGGACGCTGATTCTCTTTCTCGCCTTCCACGTTGGCGCTGCCGTGCTTGCGTGGGCCATGCACGGGTCCAAGAGTACCGCGTGGAAGTACATGTGGGCCGTGCCGCTGCTCTGTTGTGCGGTGGCGGCGGCGCAGGCTGTGATTGCCGGTAGCGTGGTGGGATTGCTGTAAGTGGTTAGGGTTTGTTAGGGTTTGCGCGAGCTAACACAGCACCGTTCTTTTGCAGACTAGGAGCAGTTTACCGGTCGGCGTATTTTCACATGTCACCGTGGATTCCGTTTATCTGGGGCTGGATAAATGTGTTGGTGATTTTGCTGTCGTCCTTTTCTATTCAGGGCGGCATGTGATTTTGTTTTGAAGCTGTTGAGCAGCCAACAGCAGCAGAACCACAAACTACAACCGCCGCACGATGCGCGCCGGGTTACCCGCCACTACAACCATTTCCGGCACATCCTTAGTCACCACACTCCCTGCGCCCACTGTGGACCCGCGGCCAATGGTCACGCCGGGCAGGATGATGCAGTTGCCGCCGATCCAGCAGTCCTCGCCGACGGAAATGGGCGCGCCGTTTTCCGGGCCGCTGGTGCCGTTGCGCACAGCCGGATCAAGCGGGTGCGATGCGGCATAGAAGCTGCAGTTGGGGCCGACGAGGGTGCGGGCGCCGATGGAGATGCGACAGGTGTCGAGGAAGACGGCATTGAAGTTGATGAAGGCGTTGGGGCCGATTCTTTCCTTGTGTTAGTTTGTTTCTGTGTCCTTGCTGCGCTGGATTTCACCATTGTCTTTTTATTGGCCTGAAAGAGAGAAACTTACACAACATTAGTCCCATAGTCCATAGTCACTGGACTTTGCACCCACGGATAATTAGCTAAAAGGGCATCGTCTTCTTCTTCGGTGGCTGCACGCAGAGGCAACGGCGTGTCATCTCCTAAGAGCCTGTTCCTGTTGTTAATTTCTTCTTGCAAGAACCGGCAAAGTGAGGGCTCGATAAACAAGCAATGGAGGACGCAAAAGACTTACTGGTTCATCATCTCAACTCTCTCCCGCCGCGTCGCCTCGGCTTCAGCTTGGTTGTAGCGCCGACATGCAGCTGCACAGCGCGCCCGGCTCTGGATTAGATCGGGCGCAAAGGCGTAGTACAATTCGCCGGCGAGCATGCGCTGGCGGTTGATTTCGGGCGAGGGAATTTCCGGGTTGGTCATGGTGCGCGGGGTGTGAAGAGGGGGAAAAGAGAGGACGAGGAGAAGGGAGGGGGGTAAAAGGGTGTCGTGGCTTAAAGCCAAGACGGTAAAACGGTAAAAAAATAAGTTGCTGCCTCATTGGGCGATGATGTACTGTAAGTTGAGAAGGAAGTAGGTTACGATGGATAAACTGCGGCTAAACACTTACGTACTACAAACTACTATAATATGTACATACATACTATAAACTACCGCAATACATACTACAAGCTACTGTACTACATACACGCGGAGCTTAAATAACAACCATCTCCCCCCCCCCCCCCCCCCCCCCCCCCCCCCCGGATTTTAGGAGCTTAAAGTGAATCCGCCACGTTATAGGGCAATGTCTTGTATAACAACCAAAAAGAGTAAAACAATACTACTGCTAGAACAGCCAAAAAGGGAAAAACAATGCATATATATACTAGCTTCTAACTGCTACATCTAGGCCTCTAAAAATGCGTCACCTTGTGGCCACTCATGCTCCCATACTTGGCCTGCCACGCGTAAAAATACATGAGCGCTGCAAACGGCTGGCCGAAAATAGTAAACGACACCCAGAAAATGGAGTTCCCCAACAACTTGCCCGTCGGGCTCTTCATCTTCTCCAGCGGCTGCGTCAGCAGAATCAGCGGAATCTGGATAAACATGCCGAGAAACGCCACGCCAATGATGTTGTGCGTCGGCACGCCCACCAGCAGCTCGTGCAGCACGGCCGACAGGAAAAACACCAGGCCCGACGCGCTCGCCGCGCCCCAGCCCCGGCCCACCAGCGGCGAGTACAGGTGGCGACGGAAGAACTGGTTGACGGGCTTGTTCCACGTGCGCCAGTACATGCCCAGCGAGTCGCTGTTCCACCAGTCGTCGTAGAAGGAGCGGTCGCCAAAGCACATGATCTCCGCCAGCGCATTCAGCGACGACTGGAACAGCGCAAAGAAGCCGGCCAGCCAAATGACTAGCGAAATCGTCGACAGCTTGAGCAGCCGCTCGAGAATCGAAAACATGTCGAGCTCGCGAATCACCGGCAGCGAGTTGTTGAGCACCGGCACGGCGTACTGCGCGCTCATGAACCAGATAAAGACGCTGAGGAAAAAGGCCTCCGACAGCCGCTTGGCCACAAACACCCAGCGGATGCGCTCCGTGCGCGGGTACACGGGCTGGTACACCAGCGTGGGCGCCCACCAAAAGTACACCAGGCTGCTCATGGTGACGTTGCGGGGATACGGGCACTGGTCGTACAGCGGCGGCAGCTTGGCCAGGTCGCTCTTGGCCGGATGCAGATAGGCGTGGCGCAGGTCACGGTTTGTCAGGGCGTACGATGCCGTCTTGAGCCACACAATGATGGCGTGGAACTCGGTCAGGGTGCCAATCAGCGGGTGGAAGATGCGGTAGTAGACAACGAGCGTGGTGGCCACCAGCAAAAAGGTCATGTTGACGGCGTGCAAAAAGGCCACGATGCGCCAGACGGTCTGGAAGCGGCGGCGCTGCTCGTCTGACGGGCCGTCCTTTGAGAAGCGGTGTTCGGTAATGGCTCGGCGGGCGGCCACGAGCTCAATGAGGTAGGCAACGAATAAATGGCAGGGAATCAGAAAGTAGAGGCCGATGCCGAGAAAGACGTCGGAGCGGGGGAAGTTGTGGCAGGAGAAGCAGATGAGGACTCCGTACTATGATTGTTAGTAGTTGTTTGTTGTTTTCGGTGCGCTCGACTGCTTTAGGTAGATGAGAAGCAAGAGAAAAAGGAACAAGCAGAGAGAGAGAGAGAGAGAAAGAGAGAGAATGGCAACATGGGGAGCGAAGCGAGAAGATAACAATAGATGTATGTACCTTTTGGATGTTCTCCATCATCAGCCGCAAATTGCCCACAACCAATACAATCACCATCAAATTTCGGAAGCCCAGAAAACTAGGGGCCACCAATGCATCGTGACTAAGTACCGTTGGCTGCACCTTGTGGTGCACGGCAGCCACATGGCGATACTTGCGCTTAAAGGCCAGCAGCCGCGCCGCCCTGGCAGCTTCGGCGGCCTTTTCCTTTTCCTCTTCGGACTTTGTGGTTGCGCGGCGACGCAGCGAGAGGCCGGCGGAGTCGGACGGGGCGATGTCTGTGCCGGATGCTGTGGAGGCCGGCGGAGGAGCCGTGGTGGTGGGGGCCGGAGGAGCCGGTGAAGAGTCTGAAAGAGGGTCGGGCGGCATTGTGTGGATTTAGGGAGAGATAGGGACAAAGGAGCTTGAGGGAGAAAAGGAAAAGAAAGAAAAGGAAAAGAGAGGAAGAGACAAAGAAAAAGGAGCTGAGCCGGTGACGTGACTTTGGGGAGTGGCAAGTGGGTTGATTATAAAGGGTTAAAGTGGAAAAATACGCAGGGAAAAGGAGATTGGCCCAAGCTTCGAGCTCAAACTCGAGTCAGTCAAACTCTGGAAGAGAGAAATAATGTAATATGTAATACATAAATGCCTAGTAAATCACTTAGTATGCATGTCGTCTATTTCGGGTCTAATTCCACCATGTAATCAATTCCTGGGCGTTCCCTTGCTTACAGGTTGGCTTCTCCTTAAGCTCTCAAGCTCTGTATGTACTACTCCTACGTATGTATGCATGTATGTATGTATGTATGTACTACAGTCTACAGTACATATGTACATACATTATGTAGTATGTAGCTGCGTATGCATTGTACTAGAGTGAGATAAAGACAGTGCGAACTCCATACCCCCCTTCCCCCCCACACTCTCGGTCAACGCATATTCTTCCGTGCTTTACCCGCTCACCGACCCAGCTCCCTGGAGCTAGCTCTAATGCCAATTCTGCAGTACATACAGAGTTTTTTGTAGTGTGCCACGGGCCTTATAGCCGCTACTTGACCACTAAAGCTGCATCTGACAACCATCGTGAATTTTTCCAGTCTCTTTCTTTCTGGTCGTCTTTTTCTTCTGCTCCTTCTGTACACCTTAATTAGCCTCTTTCTCTGTCCCACCCACCATTTAATTCCCTTTCCTGTCGCGTCGTTTTCCATCCAACAGCTCACAACCTCACTCTCAAAGAGACAACACTGAAACCGCACAATCAAAGATTCACGAAAAGAAATGTCCTTTGAGCCGCGCGGCGCCGACTTTGACCGGCCCGATCGCGGTCCCGGTGGCGGTCCCGGCGCAGGTGGAGACAGACCCGACCGAGGCGCTCCCGACGGCTTCAGATCACGAACGCGCAGTACGTATCTTGTTTCTCATCGCCTGATCACGTGACTAGTACGCTAACTGACATGTTGTAGGACCTGTGACGGACTATGGATCAACAGTGGCACATTGGATGGAAAATAGAGGGCGCAATTATGGACGGCGGTATCGCGGAGAGCACGAGCGGCCAAGTGCGAGTTATATAGTCGATGTAAGTATGAGAGTGCTTTGGTGTACAGTCCTAATCTCATCTGCTCTCACTCCACTCCTCTCCTCTCACTTCACTTCTCTTCTCTCACTTTACTTCTCTCCTCTCACTTCTCTACTCATTACTCCCTCAGCTAACCTCCTAGATCATCCCCCCCTCTGCCCGCGTCACCCACGCTGCAGACTCCATCCCCGCAAAACATCTTCACTCCTCGCTCAACAAAATCAAACACCCCGTAAACGTCGTTCGATGGACTCCCGAAGGCCGCCGTCTCTTGACCGCCTCCAGCAGCGGAGAATTCACCCTCTGGAATGGAACCGGCTTCAACTTTGAAACTATCATGCAAGCCCACGATTCGGCCATCCGCGCCCTCTCCTACTCCCACAACAACGACTGGCTCATCTCGGGCGACCACGACGGTCTGGTCAAATACTGGCAGCCCAACTTCAACAACCTAGAAAGCGTTGCCGCCCACACCGATCCCATCCGAGACCTGGCCTTTAGCCCCAACGACTCCAAGTTCGTCACTGCCAGCGACGACTCCACCCTCAAGGTCTTTGACTTTGCCAGCAGCAAAGAAGAAGCCACCCTCAAGAGCCACGGTTGGGACGTCAAGACCTGCGACTGGCACCCTACAAAAGGCCTGCTGGTCTCGGGATCCAAGGACCATCTCGTCAAGCTCTGGGACCCACGATCCGGCCACTGTCTAACCACCCTCCACGGCCACAAAAACACCATTACCAAGACGCTCTTTGAAAAGGTGCGCGGCCTGTGCTTTGCCACATCGGCCCGTGACCAGACCGCCCGTGTCTTCGACCTGCGCATGATGCGCGACATTGCTCTGCTCAAGGGCAACGAAAAGGACATTTCCACTCTGGCCTGGCACCCCATCCATCCAAACCTGCTGACCACTGGTGGCCACGACGGCTCGCTGTACCACTACCTTCTCGACGAACCCAACACTCCCGCCGGCCACTCCACCGGCCTCGCCCCTTACGACTCGCCCGACCCGTCAGCCGCCCTGGCCCAGAGCATCTTCCCCGCCCACAAAGTCCAGTATGCCCACGACTTTGCCGTGTGGTCTCTTGACTGGCACCCGCTCGGTCACGTGCTCGCGTCGGGCTCCAACGACCGCCTGACGCGCTTCTGGGCCCGTCCGCGCCCCGGCGACTCCGACTTTGTCAACGACCGCTACCACATTGGCGAGGCTGCCGCCAGCGCCCTCGGAACCTGGGATCGCCGCGGCGGCTACAAGCAACGCCAGGAGGATGAGGAGCAGGAGGCTGAAGACGAGGCCGACGGCCTGGTCGACCAGAAAATGCCCATCCGCTCAGCCGCTGCGCCCGGTCTACCGGGTATTCCCGGCTTGCCCATGGGTGGCGGCCTGTCGTCTATGCCCGCGGGTCTGCCGGCCTCGGTGCCGCCACCACACATGCCTCTACCCATGCCGCCGCTTCCTGGCATGCCGCCGCTGCCCGGCGGTGGCCAGCTGCCGCCACCGCCATTCCTGCACGGCATCAGTCCCAGCGCGCTGGCCGAGTTGAATCCGTCGAATCCGGCAGACTTTGCCAAGCTCACCGAGATGATGCAAAAGGCCGGCGTGCCGATTCCGCCACCGCCGCCGGGCATGAACATGAGCGGCCTGCCGGGCTTGCCGGGTCTTCCTGGTGGGATTCCCGGGTTTGGCATGCCGCCACCGCCGCCGCCGCCACCGATTCTGGGAATGAATGGATATGGACATGAGGGAGACGGCGACTACGATAGAAGGAGGGGCCACGATGAGTATGGCCAGAATCACAATCGGGGGTACAGGCAGTAGATTATTAATTCTGATATTGATGATGCTATGTATACTATTTTCGTTTTTGGAGAGAAAGACAACGGTTTTGCACTCCTTTTGAAACCATACATTATGAATTGCCCCCCTTACTTTTGAAACGCCTTTTGCCGCTGCGCATACTCCTTGACGATGATAGAACAGTTTGTCTCGGCACACAAGCGACGACGACGACTCACATCCAGCTTCTGGGCAAACTCCAGGCCGCTCGCGCGCTCCACCGCCTCCAGCGGCACCTCAAAGTCGGTGAGCGGCTTTGTATTGGGGATGACGGCATTCGGCATGACAAAGGCACCAATGGCGACATTTCCGCCGTCAACCCCGTCTTCTGCCAGAACCACCTTGTAGAAATGCGTGGGCACGGCCACATTGGGCGGACTGCCAATCATTTCATACTTGACGTACCACTTGCCGTCGGCCTCCTTCTTGGGCAAGTACAGCGGCCCCGTGACGATGCGCACGCTGGGATAGCGCGTGGTCAGGCGGCGGCAGAAATCCTCAAAGTGCGCCCAGTAGTCACGGTTGAAGCCGTCGCCGACCTGCGGACACATATTGCTGAGGAAGAAGGTGTCGTCCATGGCCGTCTGGCTCCACTTGCAGTCGGCGGCCGGCACCTGGTGGCCGCGGTCGAAGCCCGAGCGGTAGTAGTCGCGCAGCAGGGCGCGGAACTTGGCGGGCACGTCGAGGTCCTCGACGAACTGGCTGTTCTTGCGGTCGCCGGCGCGCAGGCTCACAGAGTCGCGCGTGATGTGCTCGGCGACCCACGATGGGTTGCGGCGCTCGCGGTCGTATGCCGAGACTAAGCCGGAGCGCACGGAGATGTCGGCTACGGGGCCCGGGTTGCCGTACTCGAAGATGCCGGCGGGGTTGACGGGGGTGCCGGGAGCGGAAGGGAAGCCGGCGCCAATGGTGGACGGGAGGACGGCGGTGGAGGGCGCGGCAGCAGGGAGGAGGGTGGTTGAGGGAGCAGTGGCGGAGGAGGAGGGCGCGGCAGGTTTGTGGATGCCGTCGGCAGAGTCGGCGCGGAGGGAAAACATGGCAGCAGTAGCGGCAGCACCACCGCCGGCGCCAAGGGCAGCCATCAAGGCGAAGCTAGACTTGGACATCTTTTTGTGAAATGCAGGTGTTGTGGATATTGAAGAGGGTGTACTGGTGTGTTTGTTTATTTTATGCTTGGATGTTGAAAGGTGGAGCGGCAGAAAAGAGAGAGAGAGAAGAGTGTGTGTTCACCGCCTTTGGGGTAAGGGTTAGGGTTGTCTATACCTGCCTACTCATGTACATATGTACATTGTACAATTCATGAACCAGCTTGGACCACCATGTGAAGAAATATACTTTACAAAACTGTCGATGCTTTCTTTTCGCCTCCGTTATAGAAGTGAGAATGTACAAGCTGAGAGATAGAGACGAAAAACGACATGTACTATGTACAAGTCAGAGACCCAGAACAAAGTGATGGCCATCAAGGTTCTCATTTCTTGGTGGTTTAACACAAATAGTCACAAGAGGGGGGGGGAGGCTTTTTTGGGGGGCTTGGCAGGTGCGAATGATTTTTTTTTATTTTTTATTTTTTTTCGAGAAAAAAAAAACCCATCTGACCGCTTTTCAAAAACGGCAACAACAGAAAACAGAAAGAAGGGAGTATACGAACAGTTCAAGAAAGAGCAGCATAAAAAACAGAGACATCGAATAAGGGAAGGCACGACGGCAGCCATCAAGGTTCAAGTAAATGTATGTACATGTACTGTTTGTTAGTAGTTAGTAGAAAGTTAGCGCATGTACATACATATGTATACACTACGTATGTATGTATGTATCAAACTACAAACATGCAACCGCCCATGTCATCGCCGCCTCTTAAACCCAGAGTCTCGAGCTAAAATAAAAAACTGGGGTTGGCGCCTTCCTTGGTTCTTTGTTCATCCGTTATCTCGGCCGCTCTCTCTTCCTTCCTTCCTTTTCTACTACATACCGAGTTTTTCTCCTCTTAGTCAGCTCTTGCCTTTGTTGCTCGCGGTGACTTTTATCAATCTTGTTCTTCTGGCTTCGCATCCCGCTTCACAGCAGCGCCTCCATCATTGCCATCGTGATCTTTCCGCTGGGTTAGAAACTCCAGTCTTTGTTTTCTTTGATCGGTGACTCCGTGCCGTGCCTGGTGACTCTGCGCCTTGCCTCGCACAACTCAGCCAGCACCCAGTCTGGTTTGCCTGTTGCGCCGTTGTGCCACGGCCATTTTCATATCAAGCACTGCTGCCTGTTTAGGCACCAGAGATTCATCGCCTTGATCTCTGCGATACAGCTGCTATCCTCATATACATAAATGGCCACCACGCCAGATTCCGGGCTCAGCAATGACGCCCGTGGCTGGATCATGAGCAGCGCAAGCGCCTTTGGTGTGTGTCTATTTTATTTCACCTCCTGTTTCTCTTCGTTTTGCCCGTCGTCTGCTAACATGCATCTTCTAGCCTGCGTCTTGGGAGCCTCAGTAATCTGTGTTGACATCATCGCTACCAAAATCCCGCGATGGAGCTCTTTTCGCATCCATGAAAGCGACAGTTTTCTCGCCGCTTCTCTAAGCCTGAGTTTTGGCGTCATGGTATGTACATAGTGCCTATGTTTCTTCTTCTTGTTTGCTTTTCTGCCCGTTTTCTAACGCCTTCAGATGTTTTCATCCCTATTCAACATCCTACCTTCTTCTAAAACATACCTGGAACACGGCGGCTTTTCCGATCGCACCGCCGGCCTCATCATGATTGCCACCTTTGGCATAGGCGTCATCGGCATCGGCGCTGTCTCCCGCTTCCTTCACCGCTTCATGCCGTCGCATGTCGTTCCCTGTGACCACAAGCACCAAGACGCCGCCGCCCCGCCCACGTCCACGCCCGCCTACTCGCAGCCAAAACCTCTGTATCCCGCCACCCACCCGACACCCTCCTATGCTGCCTCCGCCCCACCGCCGTCTGAATCCACGCCGCTCCTCCCGCCGCCCCTCTGCGAAGCCGGCTCGTCTACACTTCCCCCTGCCCAGCTCAAGCGCCGGATGAGCATGGTTCGTCTCAAGCACCACGTCATTTCTTTCCTGCAGGATACCAAGGCCAACTGCGACGAGTCGGGCCCGTGCTACGGCTACCGCGATCCGTGCGGTAACACGTGCTTCAACGTGCGCAGTCGCAGTTTGGGTCCCGCGGGGCAAAATTCCGATGCAAAGGACATGCAGGAGCAGGTTATGGCTGTGCCACCGGTGTTTGCACGTGCGCGCCGGGGCCGCTCATCGACGGTGTCGTCAGCGGCATCCAGCCACTCGCATGTCGGCTCATACTCGCATTCGCACTACGAAGAGGACCAGCTCGATTACGACCCTTCTGTGTACTACGGCCACAGTCACGGCCACGACCACAGTCACGACCACGACCACGAACACGACCACGACCACGAACACGGCCACGAACACCACCATTCGTTTCCGCCTCACTACAACACCACTGTCGACCCCGAAGCCCAACACCCCGACCCGTCACACCACCACCACGTCTCCAGCACGCCCTTTTTATCCATCGGCCTGCAGACTTCGATTGCCATTGGCCTGCACAAGTTCCCCGAGGGCTTCATCACCTACGCCACCAACCACGCCAACCCATCGCTGGGCTTTGCCGTCTTCTTTGCCCTGCTTGTGCACAACATTGCCGAGGGCTTCTCGCTTGCCCTGCCGCTGTACCTGGCGCTCGGCTCGCGCGCCAAGGCCATTGCCTGGAGCGCGCTGCTGGGCGGCCTGAGCCAGCCGGTGGGCGCCGCCGCCGCCGCGCTGTGGTTCCGGTGCGTGCAGACGCCACCGAGCGATGCCGTGTACGGCGTGTTGTTTGCGAGCACAGCAGGCATCATGGTGGGCGTGGGGCTGCAGCTGTTTAGCGAGGGCTTGGCACTGCGGCATGACCGGGAGATTTGTGTGTGGTTTGCATTTGTGGGTATGGCCTTGATGGGGGTGAGTAGTGCATTGGTTGGACATTAGTTTCATGGTTATGTTTCTTTTTGTTTTCCCTTGAGTTTTCTTGGCTATTCATGGTGTATTTATGAGTATCTAGTCTATGAGTGTTGATATGCCCTTTTTTCCTTTTTATCTAAATCCAAAGCTATTTGTTCTCGACACTTGGTGCTATGTTCAATGTCCCGTTTCGTCTCGTAAAGTGGCCATGATGAAATCAATGGATCAACCCTGGCGTAACCCTTATATGACGTCATTTCATTCAGGTTTCTGGCCAGGTTGATGGGCTGTGGGTATTGTCCATGCGGAAATCCACCCATTCGCCGGCGCTGGTTACAGTAGGCCCCGAAGAGTTGTGCATGGAAAAGGACATGGATTGGATGTCCTGGTCCACAGAGAGAGACTGGGCGGGATCCGCAGTGAGAGACAGAGTGGAGTCCAAGGCGAGGAGCGCTGGCGTCTGGTCTGGCGCGTGGGAGGAGGACTCAACACCAAGACCGCGAGCATCGCCATAAGATTCCATGCCGTCTAGACTACTCGCTCCCGCCAGCAACCCGCCAGCGTCCCCCATGCCAAGCCCATAGGACTCCCAGGCCGCAGGTGAAATCAGCGTTTGAGCGGGATCAGCATCCATGCCCATGCTCATTCTAGGAGCATAGCTCAAGCCCGCGCCCAGCGCCATGGGAAATGTCAGCCCTAGGTCCGCCGGGTACCCCATGGTCGTGTACCCGGGAATCTGCATGGCCGGAGTCATCTAGGCATCCGTCTGCAAAGCTGTCATTTGGTCCGTCTGCAGACCCGCCGCTGTCGTCGTGGTGTCGCCTGCAGACACCGGCACGAGCGCCGTGGCCATCGAAACACTGGGAAATCCCACGTCTGCGCCCTCGCTAAACGTGCCCGCATGTGGCGTCAGCGCCGGAGACAGAAACGCCGAGAAATTCGCATTCGCATTTGCACTGGCGTCGTACTTGCCTGCGTCCAGTGCGGCAGTCTGTGCGTGGACTGTCTGGTCCGCGGGACTCGATGCGAACGCACTGCTGCCGCCGACCCGTCCGTGGTCCAGCTCCAGATGCACTTGCAAGTCGTGGTAGCGGATAAACCCACGGCCGCAGTCACACGTCAGCGTGCGTTTTGCCGCGTCCTCTGCGCCAGCCACCTCGTGCACCAGACTCTTTGGCTTTGCAGCCGCCGTCGGCGCGCGCTGCTGGCCGAGGTGGATGTGCCGGATGTGGCTCTCCAGATTGGCCTTGGTCACAAAGCCCTCTCGGCATCCCTGCGCATTGTCCCAGCCAGCCAGGCCTTCGCTGGTAGACAAGTCGACTAGACCACACACAAAGCGGTAGCCGTCATGTGAACTCTTGGCATGGGCCACCATGTTGCTCTTCTTGGTAAACATCTTGCCGCAGCCCGGCCACGGACACGGCACTGTCTTGCGGTCCGACACGGTCTGGGCCGAATGGCGCATAGCCAAATGGCGGTCCATTTCCGAGGGATACGTGCAGCGGTACGGGCAAAAGGAGCACGACATGTGGGCGGAGCGGAAGTGGTTGCGCAAGTCTGAAATATGGGTGAAGCCAAGACTGCGCTCTTGGCCGTCGACGACCACCTTGCACTCGTCGCAAAAGTGCTTGAGTTCGCCGTGGGCGCGGTGGCGGTGGTTGCGCAGAGCGCCAGATGAGGCAAAAGCCTCAGTGCAGCCGGGCTCGGGACACGTGTAGCCCGGCAGGTGGAGGTGGACCTGGCGCACGTGTCTGTTGAGGGTGTCTTTGCGGCGAAAGATCTGCTTGCAACCCGGGTATCCCTTGCACTGGAACTGCTGGGCCTTGATATGCGAGGTGACGTGTCTGCTGAGACGGGTCGAGGTGAAGAACGCACGGCCGCAGTCGGGGTAGGGGCAGTGATGGTTGCGCTTTCCCTCGTGTTTGGCCTCGACGTGCTGGGAAAGGTGTTTGGCCTCGATATAGGTCTTGTCGCAGCCGGGAAACGAGCAGGCAAAGGGGCGTTCGCCGCGGTGGGAGCGCATATGGCTTTCGAGACGGGTCGGTCTGTTATACCGCTTGGTGCATCCGGGCCATGTGCAGATTTGGTTTTTGGGGCGAGGCTTTGATCGGGTGACGGGCGGGACGGAGGAGATGGAAGAGGAGGAGGAATCACTGTCATAGTTGCTTTCGTGGTCCTCGGACACTGTTGTGTATGATGTTAGCAACGGATGAGAGCATAAAGAGGGAAGCAGGCCAGGCAAAGAAACGCAATAGAAAACATACCAGATTCTGCCTTGACACGCTTCGCCCTCGTCGGCAGCGCCTGCAGCTCAGGCGGATTTACATTCTGCTCATTGGGAGCAGCAGCAGCAGCAGAAGAAAAAGAAGAAGAAGAAACAGAAACACCGTCTGCCTCGATATCCAAAACCTCATCAGCCTTTCTCTTGGACATGTTTGCTGTTTTTGTCGATGGCGATATTTGGGGGGTAATAGCACTCTCTAGACTATTTGGCAGTAATAGCAATCTCTAGCAAGAGTCAGACAGGAAGGGGGAAAGACGAAAAGGAGGAAGAAAAGAAAAAGATCAAACAACGGCTAACAGATAAGAACAAGACCAAGAGCAAATGCACCTCGAGCAATACATAATCGCCAGGAGAGAAGGGGAAAAAGAGCGCAAGGCGCGGATGTTCTTTGAAGCAATAGCTGACGATGGCTTTCTGTCCTTTGTCGTCGTCGTCGTCTTCTTCTTCTTCTTCTTCTTCTTCCTTTGGTGTTGATGAAGGAAGGAAAGGAATCAGAGAAACCAGAAGAAAGAATCGAAGGGGAGAAAAAAAATAAGACGGCAGAATTTTCCACGCCTTGATTTTTTTTTAGGTCCCTTGTACAAAATGCCAAAGCGGTGAACAGAGTGAATGGGTGGAACCAATTTGGGCAAGAGCTGGGTAAAGATCGGGAAAACAGAGCGAGAAGAAGCTGGAACTAACGTGTGTATGTATTATGTACATATATATTGACAGAGGATGAGTTGTATGTAAAATGGTATGTATTTCTGCCCTGTGATCAACAGGTCTCTAGAAATTCAAAGTAGCCGAGCAAAGCGAGAAACAAAAATGAACCTCAACTTCACGTCCTAAGACCACCAATGGAATCAATCTGGAGGCTTGATCATGTTCTGTAGGGTTGTTTAGGGTTATGCGTGTTAGTCTACCCCGCCATAACACGGCTTCTTCACGTTCATGTTCATCTTCCTTCTTCCTTCTCACATGCAACCTTCTTCGTCCTCCATCTTGCAACTGAATATTCATCTGCAAACACCAAGAACAAAAAATGACTTTTGAAATCAAATCCACCATCGCCGCTGCCGGCGGCCGCATCCTCAAACTCTCCCACCCCTCCTCCGCCACCAAAACCCCCATGGCCGTCAACATCTTCCTCCCGCCCTCTGCCAGCGCCACCGCCCCCGCCCCGGTCCTTCTGTACCTGTCGGGCCTGACGTGCAGCCCAGACAACTGCACGGAAAAGGGCTTCCTGCACATCTGGGCGGCGCGTGCCGGCATCGCCCTCGTCTGGCCCGACACGTCGCCGCGCGGCCTGGCGCTGCCGGGCGAGCACGACGCATGGGACTTTGGCTCGGCCGCCGGCTTCTACATTGACGCCACGCAGGCCCCGTGGCGCGACCACTACCGCATGGAGGAGTACGTGGTGCGCGAGCTGCCGGCCGCACTGGCTGCTCAGTTTGCCGAGTTGGACATGAAGCGTGTGAGCATCGCCGGCCACTCCATGGGCGGCCATGGCGCGTTGACGCTGTATCTGAAGAACCCGGGAATGTACAAGAGCGTGTCGGCGTGGGCGCCGATTGCGAATGCGGCGCAGTGCGGCTGGGGCGAGAAGGCGTTTTCGGGGTATCTGGGCGAGGATCGGGAGGAGTGGAAGAAGCATGATGCGACGGAGTTGGTTGCGGGATGGAAGGGGCCGTTGAATGCTCTGATTGATGTTGTAAGTGTTTATTTCCCCGCTCCGCCCATTCTTTATTGTATTCCCTCGTCCCGCTCCATCTCGTCATCGTGAAACGAGCGAAGCAAGGACAAAACGACGGGGCATAAACCACTAACAACACAAAAGGGAACCGACGATCCCTTCTACAAACAAAAGCAACTTCTCCCCGAAAACTTTGAAGCAGCCGCTGAAAAAGCCGGTCTCCAAGGCTTGACTGTCCGTTACCAAAAGGTGTGTATCTCGTTTTCCCCTTCCTCTTCCCCCTCCCCTTCCCCTTCCCCTTCCTCTTCCCCTTCGCTTCGCTCGTTTCGTCCCTCTGCTAAACTCAAAATCAAAGGGTTACGACCACTCTTACTTCTTTGTGTCGACTTTTGGCGAAGACCACGTCAAGCATGCTGCCAAGTTCCTGTTCTCTTAGCTGCATATACTTGTAGTGTATATGTACTACTACATACATATATGCAATATAATAATATGCTTGTTACATATCTAATGTATTAATAGCCCCAAATAACCCTAACTAATCCGCCGCTCGAGTATCATGTCCGGCGTCAAGCCCTCTTTTTCCAGCCGCGCCCGCATCTCCGCCTCCTGCTCGCGCTTGATGCGCTGAAACGCAAGCTTCTCAAACCGCCCGAGCGCCGCCCACCAGTGCCTGCCGGCCTCGTGCTCGCTGATGCGCTCGAGCAAATCGGCCATGCGCGTGCGCACGTCGCGGTCCTTGTGGAAGAGACCAAGAGCTAAATAGAACAACCCGGCGTGGGACTCGGGCGCTACCGACAGCAGCAGGCAGATTTCGTCGTAGGTAAAGATGGTCTTGGCAAAGGCGAGGTATAAGTCTTTGCTTTGCGAGGGCGTGAGGCGTTGCGTGCGTAGACGGTCGTGCATGTGGTGGAGGTCGATGTTTTTAAGGGGACGGACGGCGTAGAGTTGGGCGAGATCCTATATCTAGTTAGCTTTGTCTTCTCGCTCCTGTTACCCTTTTTGTGCTTGGCCGCATCTCTTTCCTCTTGTTTCGCTCGTTCCCGTACTCACCTGGATAAAACTATAATAACTCCGCGTATTCCGCCACCCTTCAATCCGCATCACATTCCCCGCCATCTCCTTATACTTGGACACCTCATCCGCCCACACATATCCATGTCCCCCCAGCCCCGGCATCGCCGGCGGCTCGTTGTCATCTCCGCCAATATACAGTGCACTCGCCCCGTACACCGCCTCCTCAAATGCCGCTGCAATCCGCGTAAACTTGCCTACCCACTCGCGCCACTTTGCCCGTACCGCCCGCTCACCCGCCCGCGAGTTCACCGCCTTGAGCATCTCATTCATAAACGCCACGTCGCCCGTATAATCGTTGACCGCCGACGCCGTGGTTTGGTAGTGATTGATGAGCGGCGCGTAGGCTGGGTTGTGCTGCTGAAAGTACAAATGGCCCTCTGTGGCTGCCGCCGGTTCGATCTTGCTGCTGATTTTAATCTTGCCGCTGGGAAGGTCGCACAGTACGTCCCACCACTCGGGGTGCATTTCAAATGTCGGATTGGTCACTCCGGCAATGAAACCTGGCACGTTCAAGAGATCGTCAATCTTGGTCAAATCCGTGTACGGAAAGGCATGGCGCGTGAAGCCGCGGAGTACGCCGCCGGAAGCCAGCGCACAGGCCGCCAGCACAGCCTCAGCCACATCTCCGGATGGCATATTGTGGCCGAGAAAAATCACTCGTTTCTGAGTGAGCAGGGCATTCGCCAGTACGATAATAGGGTGGGTATTCGGTCCGCTGGTAGTCAAATGGGCATGGGGCACATAGGTTGTGGGAGACTTGGCATGGACGGCACTAAAGTTTTGAATCAACTTGACAATGGAAAAGTCGCCGACGCTCTCGGGCATCATGGCCACCGGCACCTTGATGGGAATCGGAATGCCCTTGTACATGACCTTGCTCTCAAACTCGTGCGTATCTCGGGGCACACTGTACGCCGTGCTTCCTTCCAGAGACGCCTTGGTGCCGGCTCGAGATACACCGCCGTTGGCCGTGCGCGGTGGAGTAGAGAGCACGTCTCCAGACATGTCAGGAGACATGAGTTGCGGCGTCTGCTGCTGTTGTTGTTGAGGATAGTTCTGCTGCTGCTGACGTCGATCTTCAGCCATGCGCATCTGAATCATCTGCTCAAACTTTTCCACAAATAAATCCTTGTTGTCGCTGGCCTGCAACAGGTGGCGTTCCATGACAGTTAGGCGCGGCATAAGTGATAGATCCATGGCATTGACAGCATCGTAGAGAAGCGCCAAGGTTTCGGGGACAGGCGACTTGAAGTATTCTTCTAGGGCGAGTAAAAGAAGGGGCTGATTTCGTTAGTTTTGATTCAACCAACAGTGGGTGGTTGTCTTTCAGCGCGAGGACAAAAAGAGAATGCATACCTTGTAGATATGCAGAAACGGATGCCGCGTGCAAATCGACATGGCCTTTACCACGGCTCCTCTCCGCACCGTCTTGTCCTGTTTTGTATTCACCAAATTCAATACATAGATCAAGGGCGGCCCCTCACCGCCTTCGGGTTCTGTTTCGGATTCATCTGAGTCGTCGTCATAATTGTCTTCGTCGTAGTCTTCTTCGTCGTCAAGACCGTCTTCGTCGTCTTCGTCTTGGTTGGCATCCTCGTCCTCCTCGGAAATAATGCCGGCTGCCCGGATGCGACGGCGCTGCCGTCTGCGCCGGCGCCGTTCCTTGGCCTTTTTCTCTGCTTCTTCCTCTTCCTGGCTAATGTCCTTGTGCAGGAAGAATATCGTCCAGTCCTGATTGCGCATGTGCGCCTGATCGGGAAGCATCAGTTCAGCCAGCATGTGTTCGTCGCCGGTAATTGCCACGGGATACTGGTGTTCCATGACTGGGCCGCGATCAATGTCAAAGGATGCGACCAAGATGTACTCGACGTGGTTTTCGGTAGAACCGCGCGGATACTGTGATTTGAGCCGGCGCGGGGGGTACGAGTCCATGTTGTTGTAGCGCCGCGCCGGCGGTTCCAGCGACGAGTGCTGCGACGCCGGTTTTGAGCCGCTGTCAAACACGTCAAAGCCGTGCGGCTGGCTGTAACTGTGGCCATGGCTCCCAATACTGTGACTGATGCTTGAATTATGGCCGTGACCGTGGCTGTGGCTGTGCATGCCGGCGGTCTGCGGTTGGAAGTTGGGCGATCGCGCGGCGCCGCGCATGACGAGTTGCGATAGCGAGAGCTGTGATTCGGATCGGGCGGGCGGGAATGACGAAAGCGAGGTTCGTCGGGCAGTGGCGGCAGCGGACACGGAATTTGAGGCGGAGGTGGAAGAGGAAGTGGCGGTCGAGTTGATGCTAGCCAGGTCGGTTCCCGAGCGAAGAAGCTCGGGACGAGGCATGGAAGACGACGACGGCAGCTGTGGAGAGGGGGCAGCCATTATATATAGTGGAGATGTAGAGATAGTAATGCTGGTAGATACAAGATTATATACTTTGGTATGTGCTACCGCTACACACGTAGTACATGACAGGTAATATGCAGACGCAGACTGTTTGTTGTAAGCGGTATCCAGACCACAGACAAGAGCAAGTGCAAGACCCTAGACGGTCAAATCCAATGGGTGCGAAGAGATTGCGAACAGACGGTCGGGGTGAATACAGCAAGTCGCGAGAGAGAGAAGGGTGGACTTGCGAGCAGCCAGGGTGAGACAATCTGCAGGCGGTAAGATCTGTGAGGCGAGTCGAAGGAGTGAGGCGAGTAGCAGGAGGGAAGCGAGTTCGTAGCAAGTAAAGCGAATGATAAGAATCAAGAAACAGGAACAGAGAGAGAGAGAGAGAGAGAGAAATCAAAGTGGGCAGTCAAGGATAGGCTGGCGATGCTGATGCAGGTGGCTGGCCAAAGAGGAACAGTAGCAATGAGGAGGAACAGCTGCTTCAGATACCATACAGGAGTCTGCACTAGACGGGTTTAGGGGGTTGAGGGCAGCAGTTTTAGTTGGTACGTACTACATACATACCAGTACATATACAGCACAGGAGAAGAAATCAACACGGCATTCTGATTTTGGATAGAGTGGGTTGGTTGACAAGTGTGTATGTATGTGTGATGTATGTACAAGTACAGAGTTGCAAGTCAGATTTGGTACCAGCAACCAACCATTGGAAACACAGTGGAAACCGTGGAAATCATGTAAAGCTTGTGTTGGTTGATGCTATCTACTGCAGGCCCCACTAAACAGTATGACTTTTTCTGCGTACCTATGTACCTATACATATATATGTACATACATATGTATATGCATTACCATAACTCTAAATTGTCCCCTGGATTTTCTTTAGTGCAGTTACATCAGCGCTCTTTCTTTTTCTGCATGTACATATACGTATGATACTCACGTAAGTAAGTACTTAAGTACACACATACACAAAGCTTATCCGCGTAACCCTTTTTTCTTCCAAACCCTCAAAATACCACATGTTCATACATATGTACATCCCTTGAAATCTCTGTTTCCCCAAATCTCTTCATAGCGCTTCTTCTTTCTATTGCCCCAAGTCTTTTTGTCCTTGGTTTGTTTGCCCATTTTTCGTCTCCCTCAATTTGAGCTTGGAATTCTCATCAACAAAATCAATGCGCGCCCCCTTCTTAACAGTACATACATATACCGAGTTAGCTAGCCTTGTTCTTCCATCCCTGCTTTGGCCTGCTCTCCTTGTCTTGTTCCAGTTGCCCATTCTCTAACCTTGTCCTTGTACATATTAACATACATACATTACTGTGTACTAAGTACATATGTACTACTTGTGCATACATGTATATTGTACATAAATACATACTGTTAGCTTTCTCCATCAGCACCGCTACTCCGACCCCGTCCGCCTGCATCGTGCATTGCTGCTACCCTTTTTCTTCCTTAGTTGTCTCATCCTCTTATTGTCTCTCCCTTCTTTTCTTTCCACCCCGCCCTTACCACCATGGCCAGTCCTTTTAAACCCTCGCCTCTCGGCTTGGGAACTTCTTCCTCTTCAACTCCCACTCGCAACTCGCCTTTCCGCCGTCCCGAATCGCCTTCCGTCTCCACCGCCGCGCCGCTACGCCCCGCTTTTGTTACCCCCTCTACCTCGCCCACCAAACAACCTCAGTCTTCCATCTCGCCTACAAAACTACCCCAGTCCTCCTCTGGCCTGCCCACCGGCATCTCCCCGCGTGTGCTCAACTCGCCCTTCCACGCTGCCGCCGCATCTGCATCTGCATCTGCACCCGACACCGACGCATTACCTGCTGCACGGCCCCGCTCGTCGCACAAAACTTCCGGGTCGCCGTTTGTCTCGCCCTCAGGAAAAACTACCCCGGCTAGCCCCGGCTCTCCGTCTCCCGCTCCGCGCCAGCTTCGCGCTTCGCCGTTTGCTGGGTACTCTGCAGCCTCGACGTCGTCCAAGATGACCATGATGATAGGCGGGTCTGTGTCGAATGCCAATGCGCTGTCGCAGCTGCAGCCAGCGCAGGTGCGCACTCTGCGCGAGGGGTTCCAGATCCTGGACCGTGACAGCGATGGGTTTGTGAATCGCGAAGACGTGGCCGACATGTTGAATCAGCTGGGTATGTGTATGCCTTGGAGGCTCGAACCTTGGAGGCTCAAACCTTGGAGACCTCTGGCCGTCAGCCCTTTTTCTCGGTATGGAAGCTAACAGTGTTTCTCTCTCTCTCTCTCTCTCTCTCTCTTTCTACAGGCCTCCCCTCCACAGCCTCTGACATTGCTGCTTTCTTCCCCCCGTCCTCGCCACAGACCATGTCCATGGCTATCTTCATCAACACCCTCGCCTCCGCCCTTGCTGCGCTCTCCCCCAGCAGCGAACTGCTTTCTGCCTTTAGCGCATTTGACGACGACGACTCTGGCCAGATTGATCTAGCCGAGCTCAAAGACGCCCTTCTCAACACGGTGCCCGAGGCCGGCGAGAAGCCGCTGACTGAGGCTGAGATTGACCAGGTCATGAACGGCTTCACGGCCCGTCGCGCCTTTAGTAAGAAGAGCATGTCCATGTCGATCGGCATGGGCATGGTAGGTGGTGGTGGTGGTGGCGCTGGTGGGCATGGATTGGCGGGGTTAGCAAAGCGGGGTGATGTGTTCAAGTATCAGGACTTTGTCAACAACATTATGAGCAGTGGCCAGTCTGCGTCGGAGCGCAAGGAGGAAGCCGAGGAGTAAGTTGGTGTCAAGGTATTGATTTTTGTGCGTTTTTTGCTCTCTCTTTTTTTTTTTTTTTTTTCTTTTTGTTTTCAGTTGGCTCTTGGCTTTTGGATGGGACGGAGTTTCATTTCTGTGTGTATGCAATGGGCGTTTGTATTTCTTGTATTGCGTTTAAGGCACGGCACGTCTTTTGTACACTCTTGTATTTTTGTTAATGGGTTACATACGTATGATCTCCTTTTTGTATGGAAGTTGGCTTTGGTGAGGATGAAAGCCATAATGCTAATATAATGGCACATATTAATTTACACTTGCAATGGGATTTTAGCGCCGCGGAGGATGTTAATCTCGGATGGTGTTTAGCGGAAGTAGGGTTGGTTGGTGATCTACAGATTGCCAAGATCATGATGTCAGGTGCACTAGGGTCTGTGTAGGGTGTATACGAACCTAGGGTTGGGGTCTTTTTTTTTTTTTTTTTTTTTTTAAGAAAAGAAAAGGAGACCCATTTGTCATCTAAAAGAAGTGGGGTTTTTGTGTTGCCTGTGGGTCTTTACTAAATTTTTTCTCTATTCTGTAAAGATTTTTCATCAAGGCAGGCACAGAAAAATTCCAGACAGAAGCTTCGAGAACTTCGTCCAAAGACTTGAGGATTTAGACCACAAAAAACGGCTGAAATATGGGGCTACTCGGATAAATGCATATGTGGCATAAAAAGGAGTGCCAGGGGATGCATGCAAGCGGTGAAGTCTGTATGTACATACATACTGCGTACATACATGTAAAATACAATACAGCACAAGATACAGGAGGGAGTGAAAGTCAAGAATAAGATGAAAGCAAACAAAACAAACAAACAAAAAAATGCCGCCTTGAGTAAAAAGGGACCAAACGACAAAGAAATAAAGGAGCACGGACCCTTTTGTTTTCGCTGTTTTTGGCAACATGGTGATGCATATTGGTCTGTAAACGCCCAGGTAGTGCTGTATATCTGTTTGTTAGCCAACCAACGTCACCTCCCTGTACTTGTGCGTATGTATGTATATATGTATGTATGTATATATGTATGTATGTATATATGTATGTATGTATATATGTATGTATGTATATATGTATGTATGTATGTATGTATGTATGTATGTATGTATGTATGTACAGAGTATGTACTGGTAGTATACATACTTGTAAATAAATACCAAGATTGGGGTGACCTTGATTGCTCTGTTGCGATCTGTCAATTTTGCTGTTTTCCGTGGTTCCTTTGTGTAATTTGGGGTGGCAAGGGTGGGCGTTATTGTAGATTTGAGACCCTTTGTTTAAGCATGCAGACTTGATACAGAATACGGTATTTTCAAGAGATAGTGAGAGAAAATTGATGAACCCCGTTGTTGCCAGCCTCTGAATTTGTACATACATAGGACATATTTACATGTAAACGTGTATTTTTGAGGGGGGGGATTCGTGTTAGAAATTCTTTGAATGGATTGCCAGCCTTTTCTTTCTCTCTTGAATACAGACATCACATAACGGTTCAGGCGGGCTTGGATTGTATGTGTCTCTTGTGCTGTTGTATGGAATTCGGATTTGGTGTTGCGTGTGGGGTGCATACATTTTGATTTTCTGGTACTGTGCATGTTTCGCTTTGCTGTTGGTTGTCAGCCGGCGAGTTTTTGACAGTACAAATACAAAGGCAGTGGAAAAAGGGAAGGTCTTGGGGTTTCTTGGTTCTGCGTGTGTCTTTGGTTTAATAATTTTGAGTGCATTCTCTGAAACAACACGAATAACTTTAAAGGAGAACGGAAGTGTTGGAGAAGGAAAAAAAAAAAAAGCAAGGGAACAAACTACGAGTACAAGGGAACGTGTCTGCAAAAAGGAAAAAAAAAA
>CM069897.1:5232086-5243209 GCA_036034705.1 Thielaviopsis punctulata
TTTTTTTTTCCTTGGAGAGGACAGGAAGCAGAGGCAGGACGCAGTTCTAGAAACAGAACAGAAGAGTAGAGTAGATCAAGAGTTTGCTGAGGGGCGAGTCACTCACTACATAAACGTCATCAAAGTCGTCGTTGGATCCATGGTTGAAACCAAATCATACAACCAAACAACGAGCGCCAAAATTCAAGAAAAGAGAAAAAAAAAAACCCGGTCGGTAGATGAGGTTTGTTTGGGCTTGCAACAGTAGGACGCAGAAAGCTGTCGGAGCGTGTGAAGCTTTGAGCTTGAACTTGAGCTGCAGGTTTATGCAACTCTTTCTTTTTCATGGAATATCTTTCATTTTTAAAAGAAAGACAAGTAAGAAAAAAGAAGAAGAATAAAAAAAAAAAAAAAAAGAAAAGCCGGAAACGGAAATGCCTTTTGTTCTCCATCTCAAGTGATGAAAACAGCAAGTCACCAACAACCCGCCTTCTTCTTCTTCTTCTTCTTCTTCTTCTATTAAAATGAGTGATTTTCTTCTTGTTTCTGATTTTCTATTTGGTTCCTGAATATCATTTTCCTTCCTCTTTTCTTTGTGCGTTTCATGTTTTTTTTGGAAAAGAAAAAAAAAACCTGAAACAACAAGCGCCCAAACTGCACCAACCCTTGCCCAAACCCTGGCCTTTAACCTCCATGAAACATGCCTTTTCAAAGCCCTCCCCCGGTCTCCTTATTGTACTCTACATCTATCTGCCTTCAAAGTTCTTGTCGAGATGGCATTCTATAACATACCCCAGCTCATACCTCATACTTCAACATATCTATGCACATACTACCTATGTACTACACACCCCAACTCAAACCCTATCTCTATCCCTATTCCTCTACTCAGCCTCAGACCACTCCGAAGTCCCAGATTCACCCACTACCGTAATCGCCCCAAAACTCACCCCAACCCACTCAACATCCTTTGCATCTCCACTCGTAAATCCGCCTTCGCCCATGACATAGTCGTTGTCGCCCTCATCACTCTCACCACCATCATCACTGCCTTGAACCAGCACCACCAAACTCGATCCAAAACGAGAGTCCAATACTACCACTTCAGAGTCTGTAGCTTGAGAGTCAAGGCCATGGTCGTGGTGGTCGCTTTTGTTGTTGCTGGCCCGTGCAAAATGACGCTTGTCGAGCCCCGTCATGACCGAGTCACCGTCGCTATCCACAACCTCAAGGCCCGCTTGCGAGGGTGCTTGTTCAAGACTGATCCGAGTGCTAGCCAGAGACCCGGCTTGTTGAAAACCACACCGAGGCCCCCCACCTTCATCAAAATTCACCTGAACGCCAACGTCGCCTTGATACATGTATACTCTAGAACCCCCTGTAGCCCCAGCCGCTCCCATGCCATCACGCATGCAAGTAGAACCAAGTCCAAAACACAACTGATCCCCCTCCAAGCCGGCGTCCAGCTCCCGCTGCAAGCCGGAATCCAACTCTTCAATCAAGGCATTCCTTGCCTCTTGTGCCATGGCCGCATCCAAGTCGGCTTCCAGTATGGCAATGTCGAGTTCCTCTTGAAACATGGCAATCTCGTGGTCCTCCACCATCATCTGGCCTTGCATACCCAAGTCCTCCATCATCTCATCCTCATTCTGCATTCCACTCGTCCCAAGCTCTTGGCCCACCAAGGCCGTGTTCATCTCCTCGTCCGTCATAACAAGGTCATTGTCGTCGTCAATGACATCAGAGCTAGCAGCATGCGCTACAGTCGGGGCCTGCTGTAGCTCAGATTCTGGCACAAATCCGGCTTCCAACTCCGCACTTGTAACAGTAATAGTAGTGATAGTGCTAGAGCTGTTGCCCGTGTTTGAACGTTGCGTCGAGTTTGGCATTGAAGACTGTGGAAAACGCTCGTCAAAGTCGTACCAAGCGTCGTCGTCATCATCTCCTTCATTTCCTCCTCCTCCTCCTCCTCCTTCTTCTTCTTCTTCATCATCATCATCGCCTTCAATGCCCGAGTCAGTCTGACTGTCGTGGTGGCTTTCGCTGCCGAAAGGGTAGCCGCTGTCCGAGGAGTTGTCCAAAGGGTGGTCACTGTCCAGGAGATATTCAGCGTCCGAGTCTCTGCCGCCAAAGCTGCTCTGACCATAGTCCAAATCACCTTGGTCGTCATCGCCAAAAGAGTTTGTAGCAGCATTGCCGCCATAATTACCATCATCATCACCGTCGTCATCCTCATCCTCAAATCCCATGACAGTTTCGTCTTCATCATCGTCTTCATCATCATACTCGTCACCATAGTCCATGTCTTCGGAATCTCCAAAAACAGTCGTCTCGCCATCAGAGTCTGCTTCTTCCTCCGAGTACGAGTCCGAGTCCGACGATTCATGCGGCATGACGTTTCTGTTTCCGTCAAAGCCAACGGGGTAAAAGGCGTCCATAGAAATCAGGTCGCGGAGACTGACACTAGAGTGTAGCAGCGGAGGAGGGAGGACAAAAGAGGGTGCACTACTTTGCCCACTGTGTTGCTGGCTGCTCTGCTGGCCATTTTGACCACTACCTCGCCAACTGCCCTGCTCTCCATTCAAAACATCATAGTCCTCATCTTCCTCTCCCAAAGACTCAACCCATTCAGCTGCATCATCATAGCTGTCGAGGTACTCATAGTCTGGCCCATAGTAAACACCATCGTCCTCACCATTATAACTGGCCAAAACAACGCTTCCCCGACGACCAGTCACATCATATTCAGTGACAGCGTGCTCTGTGGGCGTAATAAAGGGAAACCTGGGAGGCGGAAACAGGCGCGCCATGTTCTCGGCTCCAAAGCCAAAAAAGGAATTGTTAAAGGCTTCAACTCTCTCGGCCGTCAGGGCGGTATCGCGACCAGAGCAAAAGAGACAGCGGCCACCGCAGGCATTTGCATTATTGGAACTTGTATTCAAATACAAACGGTCTAGCAACGGCTGCTGGAGCTCGTTCGCCTCCCGAATCTCGTAAAGAGTTCGTTGGTGACGCATAAAAGTATCGTGATGACGAAAGAGGCCGCGAATCGAGCAGTTCCACCAGCAGCGATACTTGCCCTGCATGAAGCTGGCAATCAGGGCCAGCGAGAGACGCACAGTGTAGCAGCCGCTCATGGTGTTGGTGAAGCCTAGAAAGATGTTGCGCTTGATAATCTGTTCTTGTTAGCACTTGACTCGACCCTCTATACCCGTTGCATATGAAAAGCTCACCGGAGTGCTGTGCTCGCCCAAGACGCGCACCAAACACAAGTCCCAGCGATAGCCGTGGGCCAAAATCACGGCAATCTCCCGCGACGGCATCGACCGATTCTGTGGACGGGGCCGAACCGCCATGTGGCTGCAGTACTCATAGTGCATCGCCATTGTCTGCGACACACAATACAGACGCTGCAGACACGTCATGCGGTCTGTGTGGGCATCAACCGAAATCACCGGAACAGCCAGACGCCTGAAGCTCTGCATCTCGTGGAAGCCAGCATCAGTGTCTTTCTGCATCTTTTCGAGCCAGTCCGGGTGTTGCACCACATCAATAAAGCCCATAGAGTATTCAGTCGGCTCGATTTCGTCGGGAAGGCTGACGTCAGCCATAAAAGCAAAGTCAATGAGACCGCCGTTGGAGTATTCTTGGTTGACCTGGAAGAGGTAGCACGGAGTGACAATCTTGCGGCGTCTGTAACAATTGGTTAACGATTAATCTTCATGCCTCGATAGCAAGAAAATAAGCAATAAAAACTCACGTGTCTTCGACGGCGATATCCTCTCCGCTGTACTCGGCAGCCATCTTGATTAGCGGCAAATGAACCTTTTCACCCCATTCATGCGCACTGGCTCTCGAAGCTGCAAAGTCTTCAGAGTATGACCGAAGCGAGCAGAGCTGCCAAAAGGTGTGGGCCGTCAGATAGCTAGGGCGAACTCCGTAATTGATGATTCCGTGGGTAAGTTGGTGGAAGTAGTGCGGCATCCACTGGTTGTACCAAAACTCGCCAAGCGAGACGCATTGCTGAAACTTGGTTAGTTAGTCTGAATTGTGACGAACATGAAGAAAAACTCACCATGGCCATGATCAGAATCCGTGGGAGATTGAAATTGTGCCCGTGCCCAACCAGATTCTGCAAAATCATCACATTGTTGTGTGCTTCCAGCAAGCCAGTCATGACCTTGACAATCTTTTCAACTACAAGCCTGGGCAGACCCGTTGGCCACCACGGGAACTGAGACGGGAGGTGACTAGGCTGGTATACTCGAACAATAACGTCCAGAGGTGCCAGACTTGGCGTGGTGACCAGAGTGCCAAGCGAGGCCAGGGACCGGTCGATGTTCATGTTGGGATGGCACAGGGTCAAGAGGTGGATAAACCTGAATAAGTGAAGTTGATGAAGCAAGGGTTGTCTGAAGAAACATTGATGAGCAAAAGAAAGGCTGAAAGTCAAGTACAAAGCCACTGAAGACAAGAAGCCTGGCAAGTAATAAAGAAAAAAGAAACAGGAAAATGAAGAAACCGGGAACAACCCTCTCTTTATACTCTTTAAAACGCAGCCGCTGCGGGGTGTGCAACCACCGAAACAGAAGCTACGGCCATTGCCACCGCATTCATTCCCCGCGGCTAGAGTCATATAGCTCCGGGTTCTTGTTCAAACTCCCCCCAAACAGGAGTGCCAGCCTTGGAAGATGCAAAGGTAGTTGCTTGTGGAACTGTCGCAAAAAGGGCATAGTTCCGGAGTTGGTTGGCAAAGAAGGTGTCAAGAAGAAAGAGCGGTGTCTGGGGGACAAGAGGGTGGGTTTGTAGGGAGATTTTCATTGTTTTGATTTATTGGGAATTTCTGCTGTGAGAACTAGGCAGCTTTGGCTGGTGCCCAGGCTCCTGGTTCGTGATAGTTCGATTTGGTGTTTTCAGGCAGCTGTTTGTATACTTACACAGGCAGATAATGGCAAGGTACTTATTTCAGAGTGGGCCACACACTTAAAACCGAGTACCTCTCTATTGCGGCCCCACTTTTCGTGACCTGGTGTAAGTTTCCTTTCTCGACAGGAAAGAACTGCACTTGTCCGCACAGTCAAATACGAGCAAAAGTGCTGAGCGGAGTCACAGAATGGCGCAACTACAAGTACAGGCGCGGCAGGAAGTAGCTGTGTTGGACCTTCCGCGCACAAATAACGACAAGAAACAGTGAAAATCTGAAGGAGATGGAAGGCTGGAGAATCTTGCCACCAAAAGTTTGGTCGAGCCTTTCCCCCAGCGTTTTATTTCCTGTCCTCTTCCTCTTGTGCTTCCCCGTCTTGAGGCTAACTACGACCAAAGAAAACTCCATCATGTCAGAGTCAGCCAAAGAATCGCATGGCAATACAGCCGAATCAGCAGCTTCAACGCCCTCCACTCGCTCTCTTTCCGATAGCAACGTGGTCTCGTCTCCAGGAAACGCCTCTGTCGAAGCAAGCCCAGTGCCTTCTCCCGGTACCATTGTGCTGTCCATTGAAACGGACGAGCTACATCTGCCTCCCGTCAAAGGTTCCCGGTCTTTTATCCGCAGCAACGTCAATGTGGGTTCGCGCCCTGCTCCGCTGTTTGCCATCAAAGCCGGCTGGTCCACAGTCAACTCCCGCTCGCTCTCTGTTCCCGTTGCAGGTCCACGCAAGAAGCCCCGCGCGTCTCGCAGGCGTGTCAAGCTGCCGTCGATGAAGCAGCTGATTTCCAGTGGCACGGTGCCGTCGCGGGAAGAGGCACGGAGACGCCGAGAGGAAGAGGAGAAGCGCAGGGCAGAGGAAAGAAAGCACAAGGTTGAGGAGCTCCGGCTTCAGGCGTCTGTTTTAGTCAACGGTGGGAAGCAGATGGTGCCTCTGAACAAGATTCGAACGGTCCGGGTCCAATTTGCGTCTCTGGATGACGGTGGAGAGCAAGTTTTGCCAAGCTTGGGCCCAGAGCAGCAACAACAACAGCAACAACAACCGGGCGAGGAAAGACTTGAATACAGCGAAACTTTGGAAGAAATGGACTGGAAAGAGTTTTTTGTGTTGATGAACAAAAAGCCTCTGAACTCCCTGACCAATGCTCATCAGTTGGGCCTTAATTTTGGTGACTTGGCGTACTTGAACCCCAATGACTTTTCACTGGTACGTTTCTTGGTTGCTCCTCTTATATACATTTATATTACTGAGATACAGCACTAACCTTTCAATCAGATTAAAGCAGTAAACACCAGTATGATCTGGTTCGCTCCGCACTACGGCCCTCATCCCTGGGGCAGCTTTCTCCGGCAACTCGAAGCACGTCTCGAGACCCGCATTATAGATGCAGTGGCCAACTCTCAGCGTATGAAATGTTCGCCTCTGGTGGGCAAAAAGGCGTGGTTCGCAACAGTGCAGGCCATGTTTCTGACAACTGTCAACAGCTTCCACCAGGTTCACACTCTGTAGGTTTCTGACAGTATGGAAGTATGATGATGAAGATGAAGAACTGACTCTGATAGAAACCCATTCAATCTGCCGCTAAACCACCCACACATGCGGCTTTTGAGCCACGTCATTGTCATGGACCAACACGGCTATGCCACTGATACTACACAAGTTGGCTTTCTTCCGGGAGGTCAAGTGGACAACTTGCGGCCCATGACGCATGGCGACATAATTGGTCTAGCAGCTCGCAAGGCTAATGTGATTGTGAGCTCTGAGTCGGGAGTGGTCGCCCCGGAAGTGGCCAGTTCCGGATCGTCTGGACGCGGTAGCATGGCTCCGCCGACTCTGCAACAGACTGCCAGTTATCTGAGAAGGCAGCAGGCTGAGGCTCAGGCTCAGACTCGGGCTCGGGATCGGACTCAGGCCCAGAGTCAGACCCGAGATCAGGCACAAGGTCGCTCTCAGAGCCAGAACCCGAGCGAGATAAACCCTAGAGATAAACCCTACGACCCCACCCGTCCTACCCAGCCGCCCGCCATCCCGCCCAAAGACCCCGAGCGCGCGTGTTTGTATGTCATTGTAGCTGTTGACGACTACGTAGTTCTAGACCAGGCAAAAGCAGTGGGCGTGTTGTTTTACCGCTACGTGATGCGGAGTATTGAAGGGCCAGTAATGGTCAAGTTTCCAGTGGTGATTGCACATGGGCCGGTGTGGTATCTGGACTATGTGACGTGTGCCAAGACGTATGCCGGTGAAGAAAGCTATGTAAGTTTTGGTTCTGGCTCGCGGAACAGAGTGGTTGCTAACTAGAAAATGCAAGACATACTATCACGGCCCTATTCTAGGGACAACCGACAACCATCACAGCGCCTGCTGGCTGCGCGTGGCTCTTGCGGGCTTGGCTGACATTCGAGGCTGGAACTCCATTCAATGGGGAGCTTGTTGTTGAGTTTCTGTTTTTTTGTTTTTTTGCGAGAGTGCAAATGTAGACGGTAAATGAATACTTTGTTTATGAGCAAAAGAAAAGCGAGCACAGAAAATCCAAATTGACGCCAGAGAGAAGAAAGAAGACTATCACCAACACAAGCAACGCAAGGCAAAACACCCAAAAAGCCAAGAGACCCAAGAAAATGATGCCAGAAACAGAGGAAAAGAATGAGAGAGAGAGAGGAGAGAGAGAGAGACAGAGAGAGACAGAGGAAACATGATTGGAAAGAGAACAAAACCCCCCCAGAGCAAGCAATATGAGAGCAAGGACAAAACTAACAGAAACCCAGACAAGACGAAGAAGAAGAAGAAGAAGAAGAATAACACAAACAAGCAAGCGACGCACAAAGAAAAACAAACACACAAAAAGCAAAACTAACTCCGGGACCCAAACTCCCCTTCAACAACCTTCTTCCCCTCCTTGCGCGTCTTAATCACAAACTCGGCCATGATTTGGATATGGTCGGCCGGGAAATGATATGTCGGAAACGCCGGAATCCGCTGCAACACGGCCTTGTCAGGCGCGCCCAGCAGTTCCACCACCTCGAGCGTGTTCGTGCTGTACCACAGATAGTCAATGACGTCGGCAAAGCCCGGCGTGTAGTTGGTAAAGGCCAGCTGGTCTGGCGTGCCCTTGAGGTGCGTGTACGAGTCGCGCAGCGAAAACGGATGCTCGATGCCGACGCGCGTAAAGCTGCCGTACTGGTACTTGCAAATCTCCTCGTGGTCCGGGTCCACGCGCCCGCGGCTCATGAGCTCGTACACCGAGCTGTCGGCCAGCGAATTAAAGTCGCCGCACACAATCAGCGGAATGTCCGTGTTGCTGCGGTACTCCTGGCTTGGCGCCGGCTCCACGGGCGGCAGCGCGGCCGGGTCCGCCGGGTCGTCGGCGGCCCGCGGCACCACAATCTGCTTCTTGTCCTTGAGCGCAGGCCAGCGCGCGTACTTTTCCGCCAGCTTGGTCACGTGCTCCATCATAATGCCGGTCTGGATGGTCTTGACGTCGGCCAGCGCCGTGTCCCACGTCAGATGCACATTTACCAGAATCAGGCGCGCGCCCGTGACGCGGCTCTCGAGGAAGCAAATCACGGCAATGTTGTCGCGCGGCATCACGCGGTTAAAGACGTCGTGCTGGTTCTTCATGTCGGGCCGGTTGATGGCAATGCTGGCAAACTCAATCAGCTGCTTGTCCAGCAGGATAAACTTGCTGTTCTTCCAAAACACGGCGCAGCCATCGACGCCCAGCGCGTCCTTTTCCGACATGGTCTTGGCGCGCGACTTGGGCCACTGCACGCCCTTGTAGTCGTACTGGGCGAGAAACGGGCTAAAGTCTTCCTTGAAGGCCTCGGTCGAGATTTCCTGCAGACACAAAAAGTCGGCGTTTTGCACGCGGATCTCGTCGAAAATGACTTGTTTGCGATAGTCCCACGAGAGAGCTCTGCTGGGCGTGTAGCCGTAGGTTTGCTGGGTGGCGTACTTGTCGCAGAGGACATTCCAGGTAAAGACCTTGATGCGTTCGAGGTTGGGCGACACGTCTTCCTGGATGGTGATCATGGGACGAGGGGGAGGAGGAATGGGTTCTTTGTGTTTTCCACAAGTCAGCATACATCAGTAGTAAGTAGGATTGGGGAGGTGCAACTAGGAATAGAAGGATGAAGAGAAGAGGGAGAAGGAAGATGGAAAAGAAGAAGGATGAAAAGAAGAGCAAGAAGCTTACCGTCCATGCTTTCACGCAGCAACGTCACCAGGGCATTTGTCCCCTTCTCCATCATCACCTGCTTGTACTCGTGCATCAGGGGATTGCCCTCAATGCCCAGCTGCTCCAGTTGGTGCAGCGATCCAAGCTCCTTGGGCAGGTCGCGAATGTGGTTGTCAAAGAGCAGCAGCTTCTTTAGATATGTGCACATACCCAGCTCCACCGGCAGGCTCGTCAGCTGGTTGTGCGAGGCATCCAGCCACCGCAGCTGGCGCAGCTGGCCAATGGCGGCGGGCAGCATGCTGATCTTGTTGGAGGCGATAAACAGCTCCTGCAAAAAGTCGTACTGGAACAGGGCGGGGGCCAGGTTGCGCAGGCCCTGGCCGCTGAGGTCCAGATTGTTCCAGTCCTGGCGCCGCGTCGATTTTTCCACGGCAAGGGGGCGTCTCATGTCGTCCGGGTCGTCGCCGGGCTTGCCGCCGCCATTGGCCGACGGCGGTGGGCCGCCAATGCCCTTATTCTCGCTTGCCCTTAGCCGGGCATAGTAATGCGGCTGGTGTTGTTCCGTCATGGTCGCGTTGGCGCGTTCGGATTCCTTGTGCAGGCGCAGCTGCTCTGCCCAGTGTTCGGTAATGTGGGGGGGCGGGGCGACAGCGCGGACGGCGCCGTGGCCGTTTTGCAGGGCGGGGTTGCCATAGTGTTGGGCACCTTGAAGGACGCCCATTCCGACGCCGACACCGACGCCGACACCAGCTCCGACACCGACACCGACATTGCCAGCGTATGCGGCGTGGTGGTTATGATTCAAGAGGGCGCCGTTGGCGAGGCTGGCGTTGCCATTTGCGGATGCGTGGCCGGATGGGTCGTTTTGTGGGTGGTGAGGGACGTGGGCGTGGGCCTGTGATTGTTGGTGGGCGAAGCCAAAGGAATAGACGGGCTGGCCACCAGGCCGAGCGGCCGAGCGGACCTGTTGTTGGTACATTTCTGAGGGGGGGAGGGGCCAGTCTTAGTGGTTGATGTTGACGGATGTTGATTTGGGGGAGGGTGCGAGAATGGGTGAGTGAGAGTGAATTGAATCGGTTGGCGATTGCAGGATTGATTGATTGATTAGCTGATTCAAGTGGATTCGCTTTCAGGTGCTGGTTGGTTGGTTGGTTGGTTGGTTGGTTGGTTGGTTGGGTGATGGATTGATTGACTTGGCTGGCTGGCTGGCTGGCTGGCGGGTTCACGTCAATTCAATCAAGTCAGCTACGTATGTATGTATGCACAAGTAGTACATACAGTATAAAGCTTTCACTTTCACACCCCGTGCAATTCAAAAACCCTTGGCCTGGAGCGAATTAGCCAAAGCCTCGCTCGTCTCGCTGGTCAAAGCTTACGCAAAACTATACCGCTAACTTAATAGCAGCAGCAGCAGCAGCAGCAATGAGAATGAGGCCGGTACTTGGGCGTAGGTAGGTAGGTAGATAGGGTATATGGAAATGTGTCGAGTCGGGCTGAGTCGATCGAGTCAAGTCAAGTCGAGTCGAGTCGAGTCGGGTCGAGTCTAGTAAAACCGGCGGCCGCTTCGCTTCGTTTCGATTGCATTCGAGTTTCCAAGGCAGGGCTGACGAGCTAAGGCCAGGCCAGTAAACTCGCTTCCTTTGGGTTTCATATAAAGAATCAATAAGATGGACCAGTCCAGCAGTCAAACCAAGGTCAAGGTTGACCGGGAATTGTTGGTGTGAGTATGTATGTACTTCTCAGCTTCGCAAGATTGATAGAATGAAGCGGGGAGGGGCCCGGAGGGAGCCGAAATGGGATGGGGGGGGGATTGTTTAAGAGCGGACTGAACTGAGCGAGATGGAAGAAGGAAAAGAAGAAGAAAGGCGGTGATGAATTGAGGGGAGAGAGAAAAGGAGAGGAAGGAGGAAGAGAAAGAGCAAGAGCAAGAGAAAGAGAAAGAGGGAAAGAGGTGATAAGATCAAGGGAAGCTGGAAATAGGGAAAAACGGGCCAATTGAATTCAAGTCAAGGTTCCCCATCGAACTTGCCCAAAAAAAAAAAAAA
>CM069897.1:5243232-5259859 GCA_036034705.1 Thielaviopsis punctulata
AAAAAAAAAAAACAGCAAAAAGGCTCACAAGGCTGAAACACGCCTTGATCTGTTCCGTGTCACATACACAATTCGTTCAAAGTACCGTTTCTGGCCTTTTCAGATGCTATATAGTGTATACGCACCTACTGCGTACATACATACTACGTACGTACTACTACATACTATACTAGCACAGAAGCACAACCCCTTAAACCGCTCAAGCTGCGATTAGCTCTCGCAAGCTCTTTATTTCTTTCTCTTTTTCTCAGCACTCATAACCCTACCACTCAGCATATCAAACCCTAACCCGCTATATATCCACATCACGTGCTGTTCATAGACAAAGGTGACTTGGTGTAACATAAAATATACTTGGACATGTGTGCAGTATGTACATAGAGATATTAAATGCTTGGCTTGCATCAACCAAATGTTCTTCCAAATGTGCAGGCAAGCCCATTTGTTTCCCATACTACCAGTACAAATATTAACTTACATATATGTATGTATATGTATACTTGTCTCTCATACATACATATGTACATACATATGTACATACATACGCATACATACTCTGTATGTACATATGCAATCAATACCCAGAGCTGAAAACCCCTGGAACAAGGTTACATCCACCACCTTTGTACCGCAAGTCTTAATGCCCAAAATGTTCCAACTCCAAAAATAAATACATACATACATACATACATACATACATATGTAGCCTTGACCATTTCTCATTCAGCGCTTACGAGGAGAACAAGCCTGCATGCATTTCCTTTTAGAGCCCCGGCCTTGCAAGTTCCAACAACCATCATACGCTTTTCATTGTCATCTTCAGTTTTTTCTTTTCATACCAAACATCTACCCCCAAAGACTACTTTGCCAAATGTCGAAGCATGCCCCAGCCGCTACGCTCTTCTGCCGCTGCCGCTACCTTCACTGCTACCTCCACTGCTGCGGTGGCTTCATCGCCATCACATCCTCAACAAATGCCGGAAAAAGAAGCCCTAGCCTGGGCCTTGGGCGAGGAGAGGGGTGGTGCTAGTCATAGTGCTAGTGCTGCTGCTACTATTACTACTGGTATTGCCTTGGGCCCTGGTCCTGGCCAATTTGGCTCTGAGAATCCAGCTACGGCTGCTACTCTACTTACCGTTGCTGCGACTTCAGCTTCTGCAGCCACTGCTACTGATACTACAGCCATTACTAGTAATACAACCACTACTAGTACTACAGCCACTACCACAACATACGTATACAGCCGCCCTACCACCCCGTCCGCCGCCGACTCCCCACTCGACACCCCCGCCATCGCTACCACTCCCGCTCCCTACGACTCTAGTCCATCTCCACGCGCACCCTCTCGCGCCCTCCACCCCCCACATCTCCTCACCATTCCAGCTCCCGCTCCCGCTCCCGCCCCCACATCCTCAACAGCCCTCGCCAGCCGCTCATCCTTTCGCCGCCGTCTTGGCCACATCCGCAGCGCCAGCGCCAGCACCGGCGCTTCTGGTCTCTTCCCCTTCCACCGCTCGCGGTCGCCGTCGCGCACTCATGCTTCGGACCGCATGGACTCGGAAGCAGATCCAGATGCCGTGGCGGCCGCGGCTGCAGCAGCTCTATCTGCCATGTCTTTTGCGCCGCCACCGCCACCAACATCATCATCGTCGTCGTTTCTGTCTTTGAGTCGGCCACGATCGCGGCAGAGCTTGTCGGCGTCAACTTCAACGTCGCCGGGGCCACCGCTGTATCGGTTGTTTTCTGGGCCCGAGTTACACCGGTCGCAGCCGGCTGCTACTGCTAGCACTACTTCTGGCAGTAGTTGGGGCCTAAGAACTGGATTAATGCACGTGGGCAGAATACGTGATAGACGACGACCGCAAACAGCCGACGAAACAACAGAAGCCCTAGGTCCCGTGATGACAGGGCTGCCGACTGATTTGGCAGGATCAGCGGTTGATACGGGAGGGCCAGCGCAACAGAAAAGACAGAGGGCAGGTTCTGTCACAGAAGTGGGGGTCGGTGGATCAAGGAGAGAAATTGCAAGTTCAGGAAGAGAAGCAGCAGGAGGCTCAAAGATGGAGCGGGGCAGCCATCGCTACCTGGATGGCAACCACCGATTTATAGGTGGGTCTTTTCTATCGTATTTTTCAAGCGACCGACTGTTGCCGGCGAATTGGAGCCGCGAGCGCGGGCGGGAGAGAGGGGGTGATTGGGTTATGGAAGGAGGAAGAGAAGGAGGGAAACAAGGAGAAAGAGAAGGAGCGCCACGACAGAGTGTATACGTACATGGGGGAAGAAAGAGCAGTGGGGGCAGCTCAGGGCTGTTTCCTTCTCATCAGCAAAAACAGCATGAAAAAATGGGGCAAGGGTCGGGAGCAGCAGGAAAAGAACAAGGGGCGACGGAAGAAGAAAAAAGACAACAGTCTTGTCTGCCGGTGAGTGTGAATGTGCTCCTGCCGTCGCTCTTACAGCCGGGGGATTTACTACTAGAAGGTGTTTTGGGGCAAGAAGTCGACATGGTTGGTGAGGAGCAGAACGGCAAAGAAAAAGACGAGGAGAAATTCGGGGAAGGATATAGAAGGCAAAGACAGGGAGATGGAGAAAGAAGGAGACAGGGAAACAGGGGACAAGAGCAGGATGGAAAAGGGTGTGCAGGAATTGGCAGTGCAGGTACGAATATAGGAGCAGGCACAGGCACAGGCACAGGCACAGGCACAGGAGCAGGAGCAGGAGTATGTGTAGGTGCAGGAGCAGGAGCAGGAGCAGGAGCAGGTATAGATGCAGGCACAGATGCAGGCACAGGCCCGAGTATAGAAAGTGCACCAGAGATTGATTGGCTAGTTCCAACAATGCACTTGTGGGAAAGTGGCAACAATTGCTTGAAAGCAGATCAACTGGGGCCAGAGTTGGAAACAGAGGAGTCTGAGGCCGAGTCTGAAGAGAGAACAGAGCAGAAAAAGCTACTAGAAAAGCGACAAAGACTGGTGCGCTCTGGCCGCTCGGTGTCCCAAACCAGCGTCAAAGCCGCAGCAACAGCAACAGCAACAGCGAAAGAAAAAGACGCGAAAAAAGTGAGAAAAACAAAAGACAAAAAAGAGGAAGGAACAAAAGACAAAGAAAAAGAATTTTTTGGCCGAAGCAAAACTCTAATCGCACCTGCTTTTGGACCTGCAGCTGCAGCCAATTCTGGTCCTGCCTCTTTTTCTCCTTCTTCTTTCTCCTCCTCCACCACGCCTGCCAATTCAACCTTGGCGCCACTGCCCACCAAATACAAACCCGGCCAAGACCAACCCCAAAAAGCGCAGGACCAAGACCAGAAACGAGGGCAAAATTGCGCTCCAGCAGACCAAACGGAAAGTGCGACAAAATCAATAGCCTTGTCTGGGGTTCCTTCCCCTTCTTCTTTTGTGGAATTGCCGCCCTCAGCCTTGTCTTTTACCACCACTGCTACTTTTCCCACCACCACCACCACCACTTCTGCCTCTTCCACCTCTACTGTAAGCGCGTCGCCGGCGCTAGAAGTCGGATTTCTACCAGCAGAAACTATCTCTGCGCGCTTGTTGCCTGAGTCATCTTCAGCTGCGACTTTTCCCTCGGCGGTTGATTGTGCGACTGCGGCTTTGAGCATTCTTCAGCAGCCGCAGAGCCACCACCACCAACAGAAACACCTCAACACCCTCAAAAAAAGATCGCCGTGGCTTCCCGCGCGCGCTAGGGCGGAAGCAGAGCCGCAAAATCCCGGCGTGGCTACAACCGCGCCCGTCGCGAATCCTGCAAAGCCCTCTGCTTCTGCAAGCTCTCCGACTCTTACTGCCCAATCTCCAGTCCTCAACCCTGCAAAAGGTCTGCTTACTGCAAGTACAAATACAAATACAAATACAGCTACAACTACCGCTTCGCTCGGCGCTCGATCGCCGCGCCACGTCGCTTCGCCTACGGGCTCGATCCTTGGCAAAATCACCGCTCTACACAATCACACTCACACTCGCAACCACGACCGCGACCACGACCACGATCACGACCACGACCACAACCATAACCACAACCACAACCACAACCACACTCCCGCCATGGCTTCCACAGCAGCTTCTGCCGTGGCTTCGGCCTCGGCATCCTCTGAAGCCCTCCTCTCCAAACCCTTTCTCCTCAAAAACGGCCGCACATTCATCAACGACTCGTCGCTTCCCTATCCGCTGCCCGTCGACTTGACTGAGCTGCATCGGCAGTCACTGCGCACGCTCATGCTCATGCAGCTCTTTCGCGTTCCCGTGTGCTGTCCACTAATGACGGAGCGGCCGCCAGCCAAGGTGCTTGAGATTGGCTGCGGCTCGGGCTTCTGGAGCATGATGTGCCACCGCTACTTTCGCAACCGCGGATTTCCAGGCATTTCGTTTACGGGGCTAGACATTTCACCGCTGGCCCCAAGCTCAACGAGCGGCCTGCGCCGGCCCGACCAGGACATGAAGTGGCGCTTTGTGCAGCACGATGTGCGCATCACGCCGTTTCCGCTGCCGCCAGAGGAGTTCGACTTGATCATGGTCAAGGACATGAGTCTGTGCATCACCAACGAGATGCAGCAGCGCATTGTCGACGAGTACATACGGCTGCTTAAGCCGGGCGGTGTGCTGGAGCTCTGGGAAAGCGACCATACGATTCGCATGCTCCGGCCACAGCCGCCAGGTGCCGTTGCTGGGTCATCACCTTCAGCACTGGCTGGGTCGGCAGAGGAAAAGGCGGAAAAGGACTCCGCTACGGCTATGGGCGCATATGTCATGTCGGCATCGACGCCATTGTCGGCAGCGCTCAACAAGTATATCGGGCAGTACAATTCGTGGCTGACCAAGGCGTTGGAGCAAAGGGACTTGTGTCCCGTGCCGTGTACGCTGCTGGGGCCAATGTTGTTGCAGGAGAGCGAGACGTTGTGTGACGTACGATCGCGGAGGTTGGTGGTGCCGCTGTCGGATGTGCGGTGGGAGAAGGAGGGAATTGGTGGTGCAGGCAATGGGTCAGGGTCAGGGTCAGGAACAAAACCAGGATCTGAATCGCCAAGTCCAAGCCCAACACCCACCTCCTCCTCCTCCTCGTCACGCAGCAAAAAACGCAGCCACGGTGCACGCGGTCTCTCTCCCGGCCAACTGGCCCTCCGACACACGGCACTGCTAACAGTGGTGCAAGAAATCCAAGCGCTGGAACCGGTGCTGCGTGAGGTTAATGACAAGAGCCAGGATGAGTGGGATACGTGGGTGGGCAAGATGATGAAGGACTTGCTGGAGGATAATGGGACGTCTTGGGGAGAGTGTCTTGAGCTTGGAGCGTGGTGGGCACGGAAGCGGGAGTGATGGAAGAGTAATGATTGTATATACCACTTTGATGATGTTTTCTTTTTTGATGTATATATGAATGTTTATATGGTACTTTTGCTTTTTTGATATATGGAGATATAGATATATGGATATTTACAGAATAGCAAGTATGCAGTGTATAGCTATTGAAAGGGATCGTATCTGTGGCGAAGAGTGCGGTACTTTTTGAGGTAATACAGAGTTTCGATCTCTTAGGGTTACTGTCAGTACAGAATGGAACGACGCGAAGGAAGACAACAAAGGCAAAACCTTTTTTTATGAAATGGGCCTTGGCTAAGGCCTCTTGAATATCGGCTTCACGGGTTAAGTGAGCCTTTGCCGAAAAGGCCCGGTGCAGCCGGTGGCGGAAGTAAGGGAAGCCGAGCGGGTAAGAGCGGCCAAGAAAGAGGAGTTCTATATTTATATATATATCAGCAGTGATGTTTTCTCGTGGAGGTACAAGAGAACAGGAAGAGAAAGGTACCTTTGTATATGGAAATCACTTGAGAGCGCAGTTCTGGGTTCATGTTTTTGGAGGGGAGGGGGGGGGGGGTCTGCTTGTAAAGACGTGTTATGTGGTTTGTACTTGTACATACATACAATAGAAAGGAAATGATGTCAGAGAACGGATAAACCCTGGCTAATTAGCATCACGTCTTCTAATCCAGCCATGGTGACACAAATTCTCGCTCTCTCTATTTTTCTTTTTCTTTTTTTGCTTGAGTTGTTTTAATCATCGACAAAATCTGTCTGTCTCTTTGACAAGTACGCACAAATGACTTGTTTTGTGCATGGCTTGGGCCGGGGGTTTGGCGGGGTGAAGCGGCCTGTGATGGGTGTGTTTTCCAAGCCGGTCCGGCTCTCTTTTTCCTCCTCCTCTTCTTCTTCTCCTTCAAGCTCTACTTTGACATCTACTACCTCTACTTCAGCCCCTACTACCCCTCCCTCAACCTCTTCTCCCAACTCAAGCCCCAACTTCACCCCAACCTCCAAAAAAAACCGCCGCCCCGCCTTTGCCCAGCCCTTCTTCTTCCAGTATCCCACTGCCCTGCTGCGTTTCGGCCGCTGTATCAAGTGGGGCTGTTCCGACGCCCAGCTCGCCTCGGCCGCTGCTGCCTTGCGCAACCTGGCGCACAACTGGCACACGCAGTGCGCTGCGGCTATGGCGTGTTTCCGGGTGGACGGTGCGCAGGTGGTGCGGCTGAATGCCACGACGACGAGCTTGACGCGCGCTGGCGTTGTGCCGGTGAATCAGTTGTTTCAGAATATTACGGGACTGGATGAGTCGTTTTATCTGAAGCATCATGAGGTGAATGTGCGCAAGGCTGTAAGTATATTTTTGATGGGGGACGTTGCTCCGTTCGTGTCAGCTGGAACATGAGTATCTATATATATATATATATATATATATATATATATATATATATATACAGGACACGACAATAAGAGCTTACAAGTACTAAAAAAAAAAAACCCAAAAAAGACCAAACGCCGTGCCAAGGCTGGAGAAAAAGTCATCACCTTCACCTCCTTTGCCCTCCGCTCTCCTCCGCCCCTCTCCTCCTACGACCCCTTTGTCCCGCGCGGACCCCGTGAGGACTCCTCGGATCTGCACATCTCCTTTGCCACGCACCTCTTTTACCAAGGCACACGCGAGTTCATTGGCACTGTGCAGGTCATTTCGCAGGTCATGGCACCGCCCGACAAGGTGCCGCGCATCCGCGCCCAGTTTGAGCAGTTGCGCGCCGAGAATCGGCCCAAGGTGGCGGCTGGCAGAAACTTTTGCTATATTCTGGAGAAGGATCTGCGGAGGCTGGAGGATGGCACGTGGAATGATCCGAATGGGGTGGAGGATATGGGGAGTGCGTCTTCTTCTTCTCCTCCTTCGTCGTCGTCTTCTTAGTTAGGGGTTGGATTCTAGGGTTGTGCGTTAGGGTCTGGACCAGCACAAGGGTCTGAGAGCTTTGTTAATTATTTATTTTTGGTAAATTCTTTTATTTATCCTAATTCTTTACCCAACTTAACTTTCATTCGTCGCCTTGTCTTGTTTCTTTTCTTTTGCTCTTTCCTTTTCTTCAAGGCTGACTGACGCACAAAAAAATCTTATTTTCAAAATTCGCTCTTTCCTTTCTTTTTCTGCGTGCTCTTTCCTTTTCTTTCCCTGTTCCGAGACACGAACTATCACCAAACAGAACCTCCTCCAATTTGCCCTTCTCGGCCAATGGGCAAAATCACGGCTTTTCGGCCTTTCTGCCGGCTTTTGTTCTAGTTCTTGTGTGTTTTTGTACATATCGTGCTCTGGCTTCAGCTCCAATCCCTCCACCCACTGCTCCAATCCCCGACTTACTCGTTGCTTCAATCCCGATTCCTGCAGACCACCCAGCACGGAAGATCCCTGATTGACTGACCGCCCGCCCGCAACTATCAACATGGCGTCTCATCGCCGCGGCTCGCTCGGCGCCGGCTCCGATGTCTCCAGCGTCGACTCCTTTCCGCCTCCTTCTGCCGCCACATCCGCCTCCGTCTCCGGCCCCGGCCCCGGCCCCTCCACTGCTCTCCCCGACTCCAACAGTCACCGCCACATCGATGTCAACGCCTCCAAAAACTCAAACGTCCACCGCGACTCGGGCGCCCTCGAACTCGCCTCCACCGTGCTCCGATCGCTGCCCGTTCCCGATACTCTGGCCATTCTGATTCTCCTGCTCCACATGCCGCCGCTACTGCTGTCGCTCGTCTACATTGCCTTTTCCATCCTGACCTTTGTGCCGCCCATGATCACCAGCTCCGGAATGCACATCAACCTGGCCGACCTGCTCGACTGGAACAACACTCCGAAGCCCTCGCTCGTGGCCGCCGTCTCCTTTGATATGATTCTGCTGCTCTTTTGGCTGTTTTTGTGGCCGCCCATGCAGTCGTTTGTACTGGATCTCGCCAAGCTGGTCATTTCCGTGACCCTGGGCGGCTCCAGCTCCGCCTCCGGCTATGGCTATGGCTATAGCTATGGCTATGGCTCCGCCTCCGGCTCTGGCTCCGGCTCCGGTGGCGCCAGTATGGGGGCTTCCGCGGCTAGCTCTGCTGCTTCTGCCCTTTCGGCGTCTGCTGCTGCTGCTGCTGCCGCTGCCGCTGCCGCTACTCCGCTGACGGCCGCTCCGACTGCCCGCAAAGACTCCAAGGGCTTTTTGGTGTGTCTGAGCGTGCTTGTTGCTACCCACGTGGCGAGAAACACAAAGAGACTCTGGGCTCCGTCTATCCACCGGGCTTTCCCTAGTTCTTGGGCCGTTCCCGACTTGATCAACCCGCTAGCCGACTCAGCTTCATCTTCGGCTGCCGCTGCCTCTGCCTCTGCGTCTGTCCGCAGCACCGATGGCTGGATCAAGAGCGCCCTGGCTATCCATATCCTGATGCAGGGCATTGTCCGCCAGGTCAAGGGCTGGTACATTCGTCGAGAACTCAACAACTCAGCCCAGGCCGGATCCAATGCTGCCGACCCCGAAGCAGGCACCACTCGTCAGTACACAGACAGCCCCTCCATGGACCTTTTGGCCGCTGCCGACCCCGAGTCGGGTCTACAATCAGCCTCGGACGGGTCTCTGACGCCCTCGCATGCCTCCAATACAGCCTCTGGAGCCTCCAAGAAGAAACGCAAGCAAAACGTGCATGTGCGCCTACAGCAGCCTCTGTGGTCGGCTCTGGCCAGCACCAAAATCATCATGGCCAAAGAGTACGAACTGTCGCAGGTGGCCTCCGAGTCGGCCGACTCCAAGGCCACGGGTGTTCACGATTTGGGCAATGCCCCGTTTAACACGCAGCAGGCGCAGATTTGGATCTCGTACATTGGCTGTGACGAGGTCTGCTTCAGCACCAGCTTCTTTGCTCCGGATTCTCTAGCCGCAGTTGATGCTACTAACACTACTAACACTACTACTGCTGCTGCTGCTTCTTCTCTCAACTCCAAAAACAATACCACGAGTCAGGCGGACGCGTGTGAGGCCATGATCGATCTCAGCAAGCCGTTTCATGTGCGCATCAACAAGGCTCACTGGCCGTCAACCCGGATTGTGCCGTGCACGAAGAGGCCACAGCCGGGCGAAGGGGCCGATGATGAACATGAAGCCAGCAGCTCCAAGTTCGATTACAACTCCAAGTCTGGTCAGCTGCGCTGGTGTGGCGACATTTACGGTCTGCGTCCCATGAGCAAGTACGTGTGTGAATTCGTGCACAGCAAGACGGGCAAGATCCTCTTTGCCACCACCATCATGACAACCCCCGAGCCGTCCCGAACCACCGATGTCAAGACCCCCGCAGCCGTCGCCCCGCAGCCACCGCTCCGACCCGACTCGCCGGCCACCACGCTCAAAACATCGATTGCCGCGGCCGACGACAAGCTCTCGGACGAACGCAGCCGGCTCAAGACGCTGCGCAAGGAGTGGAAGACCAAGATCAACTCGCTCAAAAAGGACATTGAGGGGCTCGAAAGCGGCGTCAGCAACGTCGGCACGGCCGATGACCGCATCCGGCAAAAGATCAAGGCGCAAAAGACACAGCAGGCACAGTCGCTCAAGGAGGCCGATGAGCTGGAACAACGCATTGCCTGGTTCAGCAAAGACCCGCCCGACGTGGTGGAGCGTAAGGCGGCGGCCGAAGCCGCGTATACCCGCGAAAAGAAGCTGTTTGATGCGGCACAAAAGAGCCACACGGAGCACTGCGCCAGCCTGGATAAGACGCGCAAGGACATGGAAGCCCACGGCCATCAGCTGCTGGCCAAGTGCAACAAGGCAGCCACGCGCATTGCCAAGGTCGACACGGAACTGGCCAACATCAACGACGCCAATGCGCGCGGCGTTGATGAGGCTGAGCGCCGGCGGCAGGCCCGCGCCGACTGGATCAAGGACATGGAGAACCGCGAGACCAAGTTGCAGGAGATTATTAGTAATTCGCGCGCGCGCAATGCGGCGTTGCGTGACGCCATTGCCAAGGCGGCGCAGATGTATGCAGCGGCGGCAGCGGCGGTGGCGTCGTATCAGGCACAGGCACAGGCACAGGCACAGGCACAGGCACAGGCGCAGGTACAGGCACAGGTTCTGGGGCATGGACATGGACACGGCCACAGCCACGGTCACGGCCACGGGCATGGGTATTCTTCCAGTCTCGGGCCGCCGGCGTATGATGTTTTGGACGCGTCTCCACGGCCCAGTGCGAATGCGCCGCCGGGGCTTTCTGCTCCTGGTCTCTCGTCTGGACTTTCCGCCGGGCTCTCCGCCGGGCTTCCTCCCCCCGCACCCTCGACGCTCTACACGGCCTCCCTCACCGACTCGCCGTCCAGCGCTGCCCAACTCTGGCCACCGTCCTCTTCTGGTGCGCACTACGCCTGGCAAGCCGACGGGGCGTTTCCCCCGCTATCGGCAGCGACGGCTGGCGCGGCCAGCGTGCCCATTTGGGGAGCTGCTACACATGCTGCTACGCCTAGCAGCACTACGGCTACGAGAAATGGCGGGGGAAAGACGCGCGGACGGTCGAGTTCTATGCTGAGCGATGTTTCGGGCTTGACGCAGTCGACGGGACATGAACATGAGGAAGCTAGTAGTAATAGTCCAGTGTGATGTTCTCTCTCTCTCTGTCTCTCTTGTTTCTTTAGTAGTAGTTTACTTTTGTTATTATATTGTTGTTTTTCTAGGGTTATTGACCAAGATATGTGCGGTGTATGTATGTATGTAGGAGCTGTATATGCATGTGTTTACTAGCTATGTATACATGTACTACGTACAAGAAACAACTCCCCTCCCCCAAAGTCATTTAGTCTAACTCCTTGGCCCCCCGTAGATATCCCTCCAACTGCCACAGCCGCATGCGCAGGTGTAGCGCCATTGGCCGTGTCAGCAATACATATTCCACCCCTTGAATCTCGGGCACCAGCTCGTACAGCTTCTGCACATGCTCCGCACCCAGCAGTCTGTACATGTCGTGCACGGGCACGACGGCATTGAACTGCATGCCGGGGAACGTCAGCGTATCTGGCGTCTCCTTGGCCATCATACCAGCCTCAGGGCGGCCGGCAAACCACAGCACGGCCCCGCGCAGCACGGGCGTCTGCAGCGCGGCCACGTCTGCCAGGCCGCCCGGCACGGGGATGAACGCCGACACGTTCTGCTTTTCGGCGAGCCGGGCGGCGGCGCGCACGGCGCTGGCGCGCAGCATCGCGAGGAATACCGACGGCATCGCGTGGTGCCACACCGGCGGCGCGCGCGAGAGCCACGGGAGGTGCGTGCCCCGCCGCTGCGCGAGGAGCACGGTGGCCCGGGGCGACGAGGTGAGCCGTGGTGTGAGTAGGGAGAGGCGCGCCGCCGAGAGGAGGGTGTAGACGGTGAGAGAGGTGGGGGCGATGGCGGCCGGGGGGAAGGATGAGGATGGAGGTGTTTCTCCGATAGCCTTGTGTGTAGTGGTTTCCATAGCCTTTTCTATAGATTCTTCAGCAGCCTCTCCCTGTGTTGTCTCCACGGCGTCTTCTATCTCCCCAGCGCCTTCCATCTCCGTCTCCACAGCCCCTTCCGCCTTGCCCTCAGCCTCTCCCTCTGCTTCCCCCTCAGCCTCCCCGACCACCGGCACCCACCACGCCTTCCCCGTCCTCGGATGCCCACGCACCTCGAACGCAGCCAAAAACGCCCTCGGCAACACGACATCAGTCAGCGGATCCAAGCGCACCGGAGTGGCCAGCAGCCGCGCATACGCATTGCGGCTAAACACGCGCTGGAACCGCCCCGTCGGCGGCTTGTCGCGCGGCTTGGCCGCCCGGAAGAAGCCCTGCGTGGCGCGCCACGTTGCGTCCATCACGGGCGACAGCGGGAGCGGCCCCGCCGACGTGGAGATGGTTGGCGCCGGCGGCGGCCGTGCTGCTGTCTGCGATGGGTCATCGGGAGGCGGAGGCGTCTTGGAAAAGAACCGGACTGTTGCTGGTGTCTTCGGGGTCACTGGTGTGCCTGCTACCGACCTTGTCGTCACCGACTGGACTGAATATTTAGGTAACCCCCTCATTTCTCTTTTGAGTCCTCGCTTCCGTTGCGCCTTCTGTTGGCTAGGTCTCGCTCGCTCGCTCGCTCGCTCGCTCGTTTTGCTTTCTTCTTCTTTTTCCATAAAGTCATCTACAATTTTTCTGGTGGTTTCTTTCCATGAAACTAACCCTAATATACCCTAAAATCTATCAAGTATGATCCACTCTCTTTCAAACCTTCAAATATAAAACAAAGAAGCCACGCATTTCAGGCGCGTGCCTACCTTCTCTTGAACCTTGGCTTTTTGGTATACTTCTCCATCACATCCCCTTGTTTTTGCTCTTTATTGATTCTTCGCTTTGTCTCTTCTTCTCCTTGAGCTCAAATCTTTCGGTTTTTTAATCTTCTCCTGCACCTCTTTCTCGATTTGCCCCCCCCCCCCCAAAAAAAAAACAACCGACTTCAATCAATACTAAACCAAAAATGCCCAATCTCTTTGCTGCGTCCGCGCGCTTCTTCCGTCTCGGCCCCGCTTTGGGTCTGCGCCGCTACTCGAGCCGTGTGGTTCCGCCAATGGGAAACATTCCGATGCCATACATTACCGAAATCACCGTAAGTTTATCTTCTGTCTTTGCTCGTTTTCACGGGAGGGTCTGGTTGGTTTATCTATATACAAAATACAAAAGAACCTAAAAAAGACTAACAAAATAGACTGGTGGTTGGCGCACATGTAAGTAACCCTAACCCCGACAAAAGACAACACTAACCCTGGAACCCTAAAAGACGACATCTTCTCGCGTCTCCTCCAAGAACGCATCATCCTCCTCAACGGCTCCATTGACGACTCCACATCGGCCTCCATCACCGCACAGCTACTCTGGCTCGAGGCCGACTCGCCCGACAAGACCATCACTATGTATATCAACTCGCCCGGCGGCATGGTCTCGGCCGGCCTGGCCATCTACGACACCATGGAGTATATTTCGTCGCCTGTGTCAACCGTGTGCGTCGGCGCCGCATCGTCCATGGCGTCGCTGCTGCTCGTGGGCGGTGCTGCCGGGAAGCGCTATGCCCTGCCGCACTCGGCTATCATGGTGCACCAGCCGCTGGGCGGCACGCAGGGCCAGACGAGCGATATTCTCATCTACGCCAACCAGATTCAGCGCATTCGCAACCAGGTCAATGATATTTACCGCAGCCATGTCAATGCTGCTCTGCCGCAGGACAAGCAGCTGGATGCTGCGGCTGTGGAAAAGATTATGGAGCGTGACAATTACATGACGGCGGAACAAGCGGTGGAGAATGGGGTTGTTGATGAGATTTTGCGCAAGCGGCCAACCGAGTAGTTTTTATTATATATGAATATATATATGTATGTATATGTGTGTGTGAGTAAATATTTTTTTTTATAAAAGTCTTTTCTGTCGTTTTGTTTTTGAAGAAGAGGAAGTAATAAATAAGCAAAAAGAAAAAAAATATCATCTAGATGGAGAGAAAAAAAAATCATCTCAAACATTCAAATCACTCCCCGTCGAAACCGAAGACGCCTTGGACCCTCCACGTGACTCGGGCGGGTGGCGCTGCTCAAAGGTCTGCTGCGGCTTGCGGCGGATGGCCTGCTTCAGCTTTTCCTCATCGCGGTACATCCAGGCCACAAAGCTGGTCGAGCTAGCCGGGTAAAACACCTTGTTACGGTCCGTCTCTATGCGCGACATGAGCATCTCCATGTCCATGGACTGGGCGGCAATCACATCCAGCTCGTCTGCCACCTGGTCGCAAAAGATGTCGAGCGGCAGGTCGTTGACGTCCATGCCAAAGGGGTTCTCAATCTCGCGGCCGATAAAGAGGATGCCCAGGATAATGTAGGAGGCAATAATGGAGGCCGGAATGGTGACCCAGCCCAAAAAGTTGTATAGCTGAAAGGGCAGCACCATGACGTACACCCAGGTAATCTGCGAAATGGCAATGCCGTAGGCAATGGGCAGCGGCGTGGTCAGCACGCGCTCGGTGCCGGTCAGAATGTCGTTGAGCATGGCCAGGTTGTTGTAGGCAATGGTCTGCTGCATGGGCACGGGCAGCTTGCCGTCGGCCACGAGATTGTCGACGTAGTGGCTGAGGAAGTTGAGAATCTCGAGCGGCAGGTTGCCCAGCGGCTTGCAGGCGCGCTTCAGGGCCTTGCGCGGGTTGCTCTCGGCAAACGACAGGCCGAGGTGCTCACCGACACCCTTGAAGAAGCTCTTTTTCTGAATGAGATGGTGCATGGCAATTTCCTCGGTAGCGCGGCCGGCAAAGGTGTCGAGGTGCGAGACAAGGTGCATCAGGTCGGGGTAGGCCGTGTACGGCTCAAAGCGCAGCTTGTGCTTGAGGGCAATGGAAAAGGCGACAACCATGTTGGTGGCGGTCATGGTTTGCAGCAGATGCTTCTTTTTCTTGTCGGGGTCGTTTTCGCGGGCGTGCACCCAAAAGAGGCGGCCGAGTTGCTGGCTGGAGAGGATGAGCTGGGCCCAGTACTTGCGACCTTCGGTGTAGCGTTCGTAGGCGGTGGAGCTGCGCAGGGACAGGCCGAGCGAGACGACGAAACCGGTGACGGTCAAAAGGACGGAGTTGACACCGACTAATGAAGTTAGTTTATTTTTTTTCTGCAGTTTGAAAAAAAAAGAGTCAAAACTTACGAGAGTATACATGCTTGGAAATGACGGTAATGGCTGATGACCACACTCCAATCCAGAGCAGTGGCACAATCATGGAAGGTAGAATACTACCGTGCATTTGCATAAACATGGGCCACTTGGAGTGTTTGCTCATGTCTCTGGGGCCTTTCTATATCATTGTTAGTAGCTGTACACACATACACACTTACACACACACACACACACACACACACACACACAGAGAGAGAGAGAGAGAGAGAAGAAAAGAAAAAAAATCTTACAAAATAGTTTTCAAGGTCCATAGAGTTCACCCGGTTAATCTGGTTCGGGGTGCTGCTGAAAATCGGGCTCAACGGCACATTTACAGTGCCGTCATCCTCAACATGCGTGGGGTTGATGGACAGGCCCAAAGCCTCGGCCTGCTCAGCAGCATGGCTGGTGGCCAGACGTTCTTCGGTTTGAGTGCGTTGAGGAATCACGAGGGCGGGTTGTTGGCCCTGAGACTGTTGTTGGTCCTGAGAGGGCTGTGAAACGCCGTCGTCACCCATTTTGAGGAGGGTAGTATATGTGTTGGAGATTGGTTGTTTGTGGAAGTGAGCGAGCAGTGGTGTAAGTCGCGTGTCTGGGCTAAGCCAAGTCTTGTCTAGTTGTCTAGTAAAAGCAACAGGATCCAGACTCAAAGGATATACGCAATCTTAAATCTTCAACCAAATGAAGGACAATAGATGGAGGTCAAAGGAAGCGGAAATGGAAAACAAGAAATAAAGGAAAAGAGAAAGAATGAAGCATTGCTTTTCAAGGCCGGACGGGTCAAAGGATTATATATACATACATACATACATGTATGTATATGTATACGTATGTATGGTATGGCATGGTATGGTATATGGGCTTTGGGATCTGAGGCTGAGGCATAATGATGGGGGGAGTGAGTTGGTTGAGCGTGATGGAAGAATGAGGAAACTTTTTCTTTTTTTTACGAATTACGAATACTAGGAAAGAGCCCGGGGCATGATACATTAGAAAACAGGCAAGCACAAATCCTTTTTGTTCTTTCCTTCATTTGGTTGAACAAACCCAGCATTGAACGGCGAGATGTTGAGGCGGTAAGACTTTTTCTTTTCTTTCCTTCTTTTTTTTTTTCCATTTTACATTCTTGGGTTCTTTCCCCTGGTTTTGGAAAGAACTCAAGTCAGTTCCGTTTTTATAGAACTGAGTTTTGTGTGTCTCTGTTTGACTTGGGCTTGTTCTTTACTGTGTATATATGTATGTATGTATGTATGTATACCAGTATTATATAATAGCGCGCTTCAAAGTGAAGAATAAACGCAAAGGTCCAATAAATAAATGAAAATCACCCTGTCAGGCCACAGCCAAGTCTTACCTTTCTCTCTTCCCCTGACTCGTGCTGCAAGGGACCAGCCGTTTTTTTTTTTTTATCATCTCCCTCTTCTTGAGTCTCAAAATGCACAAAAAAAAAGACCAGAAAAGTCTCAGCACAAGAACTATCCCAGAAAACGGATATCACGGCAAACTTGTACTGGCCAAAATCCGGGGCACTCAAAACGTCGGCACGCACTAAATGTGTTTGACAGCAGACAATCCCATTGTAAAAAACAAAATATTCATTTATTATTAGCACCAGGCATTTGAAGAAAAAAAA
>CM069897.1:5259882-5303437 GCA_036034705.1 Thielaviopsis punctulata
AAAAAAAAAAAACCACCCCCCAAGGCCGCGTCAAGTGTTTCAGATCAATCTTTCAAGCCTCGTTTTTTTCGTCTTCTTCTCTAAGATAATTTTAATACCTGAAAATGCTTCATGACAACCCAAAACTCCAGTTGCTTCAGAGCCTGCTCTTTTTAATCCTCTTTCTGTCAGCGCCTCTCAACTATGTATGTATGGTACCACTAATCCAAAGTCACTGCCACTAATCCAACATTTAAGCCTCTTCTCTACGGCGGCTTGTTGAAGAAGATGTGGATCGAACAAGCTTAGAATGGGTCTAGACTCAGGGCCAGGTACTACTATCTTGGTAAGACTCACTCAAACAAGTACTACTGGTATGTACATACGTATGTATACATACATACATACATACTTGTTTGGACATATGCATGTATTTCTCCAATCCTCGTTTAAACATGCATAATGCGCTATCTAGGCTTTATTTTGTATGTATGTATTTGCCTGATTACTTTATTCCCCTGCTGCAGAAGATACCCTTCTATAATTTGCCGCCCACTTCTGAACTTGCATCCCCCTTCGTATCCCGCCCATCCTGCTCTTCCATCGTCTGCATCAGCCTAGCATCGGGCGCTTCCACCACTTGTTCTCCTTTTTTCTTTTTTTGCTCTTCCTTGGTCATTTTCCCCAAACCTCCGACTTCTTGTTCATTTCCCGGTTGTTCTATCTTCACATATTAGAAATGCATTGATTGCTCCAACTGTTTTCTCATCCATCCATTGATGTAGGTGTAGTACACATGTACCATATCTGTACAATTACACATGTACATATGTATGTAGTATTTCCACCCACTTCCTTTTTCCTCCCCCTAACTACCCGCTCCCTTCAGCCAGAGCACGTCCCTTTTATCTTCATCTTGTTTGTTCATTGTTAATTCTCTCCAGCATATGTACATACACATGTACATATGTATGTACATATGTATGTACTCATCTCCATCTGAACCTTTGGTCTGTGGTTACCTCGCTCGGTTAGCCCGTTTTCTCCTTCTATGGTATTCTTCTATTCCTCTCCTTCTCACCCTCTCCATCCTTACTCTCTGCATTGTCCTCTTCAGCCTCTGTAAATTTCTCAACTGCCATCCACATTACGTACCACTTGTATATGTACGTACATACACATGTACCAGTATGTACATGCTTGTTCATATGTAGTGTGTACCAACCTGGTTCTTCTTGCCAATCAAAATCCAATTCAATTCAAAGTTTCTCGTAAATGCATGCTGGCGCCAATATCCATAACCTTGCCCTGTCTGAGTTTGCTACAGTGCTTGGGTACCCTACTTGTATGTTAATAGTAGAGGTCTTTTTGTCTCTCCCAGGGCCAGATCCTATTCTTCTTGGCAGCTTCTAGACCCCCGCTAGCATGCAAGTTGCTAATTTGGCGCGCTAACTTGCCATGTGTTTGTTGTCTGGATTTCGCCAGCTGCCAGCAGCTGTACTCCCGGCAGTTCGATTATGTGGCGCTTTCATGCCCTATTGTCCAAGCGCCACACTCACAACTGCCAACGCCACGTTAAAAAATTAACCTCAAGTGTGGGCCTCGCAAAATGTGAATTTTCGCTGTATCGCTTGGCCGGACCCGCGATTTTACTGCGGATTCCACTCTTTTTTTTTTCTTCCTTTTCCCCCTCCTATATAATCAACCGCCATCACTTTGCCGTGACGCACCTCCTATTCTACGCTCCGAGTCTTGACGGATAAACGCCAATTTCCTCTTTTTCTTCACCACCCCCTCTCCCCAAAAAAATATTCAAAATGTCTTACCAGAAGGGCGACAAGGAGTTTGCTGAGGCCCCCGTACGTTGTTCTTCCCCAATGTATCTGCTGACTGTCGATGTCGATGTCGATGTCGTTATACACACACTGTAGTGTATCTTGCACTTTAGACTTGAGTCGCAGCTGATTGTAATTTGACCAAGTGACACCCAACTAACCTCTACTCCCACATACAGAAGGCCCACAAGATCCGTATCACTCTGTCCAGCCGCAAGGTCCAGTCTCTGGAGCGCGTTTGCAAGGAGCTGATTGACCGTGCCAACTCCAAGGACCTTCCCGTCAAGGGCCCCGTCCGCCTTCCTGTACGTCCACCTACGATGTTCTTCCACCTTGTGACTGTGGATCTGTGAAACTGGTGAAACTGCACAAGAGAAAAATACCATGGTTACTCAGGCGTCAGCTGGGCGAAGCGTCATGTAAATCATAAACTTTGTCTAGTCCAGCCGGGACGCCTGTCGTTGTCATCGCCAGGCCTCCATGCCCTGTAACCTTTTTTTTTTCTTGGCTTGCAATCTTGTCCAGATCTACCACTACCCTAGCCAAATCAGGCAGATAGAAAAATCATACAAGAAAGCAGCTGACTAACAACTCAACCCCCGCTACAGACCAAGAACCTGACCATCACCACCCGCAAGACCCCCTGCGGTGAGGGTTCCAAGACCTGGGACCGCTACGAGATGCGCATCCACAAGCGCCTGATTGACCTGCGCGCCCCCACCGAGGTTGTCAAGTCCATCATTGTCAACATCGAGGCCGGTGTCGAGGTTGAGGTCACCATTGCCTCATAAATGCGCAATGCCATTTCACTTTTTCCATCTCGGAAATAGTTGGCCCTTGGTTCCGGAACAGTCTGCGTGTTTTGTCTGGCGTCAGTGTGATATCTGACACCGAAGTGTTCTTGTGTTGCTCGTCTTAACTGACATGGCGCGCACAGCACACATGCAGCTGACAGTCATTGGTTAATGGAAGACAAAAGTTAAAAATTGGAAAAAATTACTCTGGCAATGAGGGTTTTAGGTTTTGGGGCGTTATTTGATTTCTGAATAAAGGCTTGATTCCTGTCTCTCGATTACTATTTTTATTGTAAGACTTGTGATGTGAGTGACGTTGCACAGGCACTAGATAGACAGTCTGGGGGAGGGGGGGAAGGGGCGTACTCAAAGAAACCATCCCTGCTGTCTAGTAAAGTGATATGTATGTACTTAGACATACACACTTTTGGACTGTGCTTATATTTGATGATTTGCTGAGGCGGCTTTTGGTCAAACAGGGTTTTCAATAACTACTTGTACATATGTCTCTCGAATACGCCAGTTACTCGCAGTAGATATACATACAATACGCAAGCATCGTCATTCTTTAACGGTTCAGATGAGAGCTGGCTATTCTTATAGGATTCCGAAGAGTGATTAAATATTTGAGTGATGCTTGAACATAACGTGTAGTTATCCTCGGCCAAAGACAAGAATAACTACGCATCACGGGAGCTCTGGAGTGAAGTTGGGGCGCTGACGTAATAAAGCTGGGGCAATCTGTCGAGAATTGAAGTGGATCGCTTTGTGCTACCAAAGCACAAGTACATATACATATGTAGTTGTACCATACCAGCACATACATATGTACATGCGTATACAATAGGATACTACAATTGAAGCTTACTGGCCTTTGTTCACAAGCTTGTGATCCACGCCTTTCTCAACATCACTTTCCCATGCTGCACATGGCCATTTGCAGCTGAGCTACTTGCTTCTATTACTTGAAAAAGAAGGTTACGTCTTGTTACGATGTGCTATGTATGCACTTGTATGGTTGTTCTTTTTCCCCCCAAGAAAAACTCACCGTTTGACCCTTCTGTATTAACTCCATAGTTACTGGCTTCCCAGGCACTCACCCTAATTTAGTACCTGCGACTCGATTTTTTTTTCCCCCTTCGCCTTGAATTTTCTTGATTTGCCTTTCTCATCCCACCCCATCCACCTCGCTACCACCACAACCTGCTGCATGTCATCATTGCCTTTCTAATTTAGGCATTTCTTCTTCTTTTTTCCGTCCCCCTCCTTTTTTCTTTTTACATACATACTTTTGCTGCCGCGTCCTTTTCTCTACGGGACACAGCTGCAGCTCCTTCAAACCGTCAAAGTGGCTTCCCTTCTCTCTTCTCCAGCTAGTACTACACCAGCCAGTGATGGTGCTGGTGGTCTGCAATCTTTGACAGCTTTACTTCCTGTCCCGCTGCAGGGCTATGCCAAAACTGCCGTTGCCTTTACAGCAGACGCTCTCGACCACGCCCACGCTCTCCCGCACGTCCACGCTGCCACCCGCCACATCTCCGCGGCTACCGGCTTCTCCCCCGACACCGTCCTAGCTTCTCTGACCGCTCTGGCCGCCACTGCCGTCGTCCTTGCCATGTCGCGCTTTCGCAGCTGGCTCGTGCCCACCGTCACCGCCAACGACTACGCATACCTGACGCAGGATGATCTCGCCGCCAACAAATCCAGCGTGCTGGAATGTCTGCCGCGCGACCAAGTCACGTCCAATACCGACGACGAAATCATTATGCGCTTCGCCGACAAGAATGTCCGCACTTGTCTACCGCCCTACAGCATCGCCGACGGCAAGGTCTACGTGTCCGATATCCGCTTCCGCGCTGGCCTGTTGTTTGGGATCAGTGGCGAGGCCCTCAACCGCGCCCGGCTGCTATACAAGACCAAGATGTTGGATGATGAGGGCCGCCCCGTGCGCGATTACGATGTCAAGAACAAGAGCACCATTGACATTGAACTAGACCCTGTCGACTCCGCGCTGCTGAAAAAATCCAAGTCTAAAAAGTCTTCTAAGAAGCAGCGTTCTGCTGCCACCCCCGACGTCGCCGAAAAGCACCGCGCCCCGGAAAAAAAGGTCCCGGCTACGCCGATTGACAAAATCAACGCCTTGGAAAAGTACTTTGACGACGAGCTTGCGGACCTGTGTACAAAGTACATCAAGTCGCCCCCGGCGGACGACAAGGCCCGCGTCAAGGAGGGCCTGCGCCTAGCTGAAGTCACTATGCAGCACGTGACGCTGAAGCTGGACGAGATTGAGGCCAATGGCGACAATGAGGTGCGTGCGCGGCGCAAGGAGGTGATGCGCCGGATTGAGGGTATTGTGAAGGAGGTTGAAGAGGTGCAGAAGAGATAGTTTTTTTTTTTTATCTTTTTTTCTTGTCGGTTTTTGACTTTTAATATGTTCCTGCTATTTCTCATACTCTTTCTCATACTCTTCCTTGTTCCTCATGTCATTTTTTCAATGTCATTTCCAGAGCCTCACGATTCTGGCCTCAAATCCTGTTGATTTTGATTCCAAGATACCCACTAAACAAATAAAAGCATCTCCTACCGTATACAAAACGTTTCATTTGTCGACTGTCTTTCGGTGCAAAAAAAATTGAGGGGCAAATCATATTGCATCTAAAGGGGTTTTGTATGTATTCAAGACGGAGACTCATTTTACTCTATCTAAGAAGCCAAATCGAATGTACTTGTATTGTCCTGGCAACAGACTCAACTCAAAACCCCGTACCTAGTCTAGTTCGAGTCCTACCTAATTTATGTATGTCGCAGCCTTTTTCAGGAGGCGCGACTATACCCCGCTTTTCGCCATACGTCCTTGTCTCTCGTGCCCCGCAGAATAGCAAAAGGATTTGACTCTCAGCCTCACGTTCGAAGCCCTAAGCCACACATGCTGCACACATTTAAGCACCCTATATGCCAAAAAGGGATTAGCTCCACCATCCCCGACACGCAACGAGCCCACCAAACCGCACCGAATTTTCGACTTTAGAAACCCTGTCCAGCCAAAATTGCCAGCCAGAAGGCTTCAGCCACACCCACCAAGCGCGGATTTACCGTAAGTGTTCCCTCTTTTTTTTTGTCTTTTCTAAGCCCATTTGGTCTAGCGAACAGTAGCAAAACACCGCAAGTTTTGTTCCTGTCCTGCCTGTCTGTTGATTCTTTTTCTTCTTTCATACCCGTCGACGAGTAACGAATCGCCCGTGACGAATAAACGAATAATCCACGATGTCGACCTTCGAGCCGGTTGTAAGTTTACTCTTCGCCATTCTATCTTGGCTCTCTTCAACTTTCGACTATCACAAAACGTCCCGGGCAATATCTGTACACCGTCGTCGTCGTCGCCTTTCACGTTCGAGTTTTTTTTTCCCTGCCGAGATACATTCTACGACGACATAATGAAAACGGGGCTGGCTATTTTGGCTTCAAGACTACATTCGATTACACCAGAGTAGCTTGCGTTGGCAATGCAAGCGAAAACAAGATTCTCAAGACATCATGAGTGACCATGGTTCACCGAGACGAGGCCTGGTCAAACACACCTTTTTCGATGCCACGCTTGATCCTGAGCACAAAGTGCCTCGGCAACGTACGCTACATGCCATTCGGATCATTATGGACCAGCCATTCGGTAGCTGGCGCTGACGACGACCACGACTGTACGATGAATTCAGATATTGCTTTGCGGCTTCTCACCTTGGGGCTTCATGGCACGAGGATAGACTACATCACATCACGTTTTAGTCATTTCCTACTACCAGAAACCAATCAACAAACATCACGCCGCGAATGAATCTGAATTTGCCAAGGAGCCGTGCTGACCCTCATGTATAGATTGTCATCGATGGCAAGGGCCATCTGCTGGGCCGTCTGGCTAGCATTGTCGCTAAGCAGCTGCTGAACGGCCAGAAGATTGTTGTCGTCCGCTGCGAGGCCCTCAACATCTCGGGAGAGTTCTTCCGTGCCAAGCGTATGTTTTATTTTCGTCTCTATAGCCAACATTCAAAGTGGCTACTCCCCGGTATCATGATGAATCATTTGCTAACATGCTCGTTTCTACAGTCAAGTACCACGCTTACCTGCGCAAGGCTACCCGCTTCAACCCCACTCGTGGTGGTAAGTAGCCCTTTTACATCAAAGACGCTTACAGATGGAATGAAACTGGCTGTCACCGCACAGCCATTTGTTTTGTCTGCATCGGCGCGTCTCCCTAACCAAGCGACATATACTGATTCGTTTTGCCATCAGGTCCCTTCCACTTCCGCGCCCCCTCGCGCATCTTCTACAAGGCCGTCCGTGGCATGATCCCCCACAAGACCGCCCGTGGTGCTGCCGCTCTGGAGCGCTTGAAGGTCTTTGAGGGTGTCCCCCCTCCCTACGACAAGAAGAAGAAGATGGTCGTTCCCCAGGCTCTGCGTGTCCTGCGCCTGCAGCCCGGTCGCAAGTACTGCACCGTCGGCCGTCTGTCGCACGAGGTCGGCTGGAAGTACCAGGATGTTGTTGCCCGGTATGTTTTTGCTGTTAATTCCGTTCTGCGCAAATCAAAGACGCATGACGTCAATGGTTCATGTACTAACAATATCTACAGCCTGGAGGAGCGGAGAAAGGCCAAGGGTGCCGCCTACTACGAGCGCAAGAAGCTGGCCCAGAGACAACTGTCGCAGGCGAAGAAGAACGCCACTGTTGACGCCAAGACCACCTCGGCTCTGGAGTCTTTCGGTTACTAAATTTTTTTCTCTTGGAATATGATGTGACATTGGCCGGAACGTTATGACCACATTGTCTCTACTCATTGGGGTCTTTGACACTTGGCGAGCACTTGAAAAAAAAAATAAAGATGCTAGCAAGCGCGCGAGGGTCATAAAAGGGATATATTCTGCTTTGTCTTGTTGATTTTGCTGTTTGGGGCTGGGCTCACAAAAGAATGAAGGAAAGCTCTGGTAACGCAAAAGACAAATTGTTTGGTAACAAAAAAGAAAGAGGAACTTGGGAAATGGAAACGGAAATGACATGACTTTTTTTTTCTTGTTCTTTGTGTCTTGGGGGGGGGGAGAGGTTGAGGTGAGGAGAGAGAGTTTGAACGGAACACCTGGAACAGACGGAACAAGTCCGAAGTTCCTAACACGAATTTTCGCTGGTCTAGCATTCTATTCTGATTTTGCCCATTTTGCGGGTGCGACGGGACAGGACGGGACGGCAATAGTAGCGGAGTAAGGCGCAGGTGGTGGTGAGCCCAAAGAGGTGAGAGCATGGAAATGTCATAGGGAACAATGATAGAATAGAAAAGAAAAAAAAAATGGAGTAAAAACAAAACGAGTGTTCTTGAAGACGGCGTTTAAATGATGTCAGCGGATTTGATGAATGATGTGATGGAGATTGTTGGTGTTTTGGAAGGGTAGGTTTTGGGTGGAGCTCGTGACATATGTATGTATGAGTGTGGGGGAGTAAGTGAGAGGGTTAGCAGAGTAGCAACCCTAGCAAACAGGCAGCTTTGTATGCCAGTGTTTAAACATACACACAGAGTGGTATGTACATTCATATGTATGTAGAAGGTATAGCCGCCGAAAGATGTGGATAAGCCAACGGGGCGGGTAGAAGCAGAGGAGAGGACCGGTCAAGAGTTGTTGATATGTTATATTAGGCATGAAGTATTGTTTGTTGTTCCTGTTGAGGGCAAGGCTACTTACTGTATGTATGCTACATCTTGCCTTTTGGTCGTTTGATGTTGTTGCCTTTATTTGCGTAGTACATACATACAATAAGCAGTTTGCCTGGTTTCTTTGTTTCCCTTCCTTTTTAATTCCGCTTGGGAAAATTTGCTTCTTGTTTTGTCTCCTTTGAAATTTCTTCATTCCGTGCTTCTCCCTATAATTTCACTCGACAAAACTCTTGACCTAAACTAGAACCGCCAACCCGTTCGCTGCATACGATACGTTACGATACGATACGATACGATCCGGAGCCAAAACCTAAGTAGCGCAATATTCATTATTAATTTTTTTTTTTTTTTTTTTTTAGCACGCAAAATAATACAAGCCGACAATCTACAAGTAAAACAAGCGACAGCATACATATTATATGTGACTGAGCGCGGGTAAGTGAAGCAATGGGGGAAGCTTATCTAAAAAAAAGTTATGCAGTCAAAGAAACAGGGAGCGGCTTGCCATGCCACGCATACTAAAAGAGGAGACTGGTGGTGGTTTAGCGCTGACCGACTGACTGACTACTGACGACATTTGAAATTTACAGAGGCTTTGAAAGAGGAGACAGACAACTGGGTAGACCCAAGAAGAGGGGAGACAGACACAAGGAAACAAAACCATCCAGGTAAGCTTTGTTGCATTTTACCTCACTGTGTTTTATTTGATGGCGACCCACAAGATGGAAATGGACAAAACGAAAGAAAGCAACACCACTTTGAAACGGCTTCAAAAATAAATATGTACGCATACCATATGTACGCATACCATACATAGCGGAAGCGGGCTTGGTTACATGGCATAAGCATGGCTTTCATTGTACCCACCCAGTCTTTCTCTTGGGAATCTGAGCTTCTGATCAAGCAAGTCGCTTAACTCGGAGCGGATTCCCTTGATTTCCCTGGGAGGGGCAGTTTCTCTTTGTTTCAATGCTGGTGGCTCGGTCGGTCAGCCAAAGTCACGGGTTGGCCTGGCCTATGAAGGACAAAATGCCAGATGGGTGGATGGATGGTGAACAATAGCGAGAAACAAACAGAAACAAGAACCTAGTAAGGGACCTCTAGCGAAGTCACCATGGTCATGTTTCCTTTGATTGTCAGGTCAGTGAGTACTGCACGTACATAAGTACATAGTCGGTCAGCCTAGCCTCTCTCTCCAGACGCACTTTGACGTATGTCATACTTCTTCTTCTTTCCCCTCGGTCTCGCCTCTGAATAATATTCACGACTTGACTTGACCTCAAGCGCTTTGCCACCATAGTTGGCCTTGTTGTTGTTTTCAACGAGTACGGAGTATATAAAGACCTGACCTGACCTTACCTGACAAAGCTCTTGTCCGGGATATCTGTTTCGTTTCTTTTCGTCTCCCTCCCTTTATTTTCGTGCATATTTTCTGACTGGGCTTTCTCCCATATTAATCAGCCCTCACACATATTGGCCTCGCTCTTCTGTTCTCCCTTAAAACACACCAATTGTATGTACCAGTACCATGCATACTGGTACACCTTTAAAAATCAGCCGTCATTCCTTTTGCTCGCTACATACATATGTCCTGGTTTTTGTATTAACAAAGCTTCTTTTCTTCCTTTTTTTTTTTTGTATTTACAGGTCTGAATTTCCTTCCTTTCCCTTCGCTTCGCCTTTTTATTGCCGACCGATTTTCTTGTGCCTCGATCATCACGTCTCTATATTCTATCCGACCTTTTTTTTATCGCTCCATCTCTCTCGCCCTCTCACTCGGTCCATCGCTTCCTTTGACAGACGTCCTGCGATACATCAACGCCTCAATACAAAAGCAATCCCAGCTTTTCCGCATCGACTGTACACACATTACATACAAGTCTGTCTCCCTTTTGCTGCTTGACTGCCTGCAGCTGGGCCTCTTTTGCTTCCCCCGCTTGGTGTTTTTTTTTTCTGGTATTCGGCTGCTTTGCTTGGCTTGTCTGCCTTCCACTATTCTTTTTCGCTTGCTTACGTCTGCGCTTTGCCTGCACTTGCGCCCACGATTTACCCTTTCTTGATTTACCACCCGGGCTGATTTATAATCCACTCTTGACCTTGAAATCAAGCCAAAACAACAGGTCAAGCCTCTTTGTCGGAATCCCCTTACTTGGAATATTCACTCAACTCAATCCTTACTCCGACTCCGAAACTTGCTCTCGTCGGGCTTTCGCCGCTTACATGTCCGTCCCCGTATCTGCGGCATCCGCTGCAGAAGCCGCAGTCTCTGGTGGCTCGACGTCGACTCAGTTCCCCCAGCCCGGCTTTGATGCGCCACTTACTCTGACGATGGATGCAGACGTTGACAGTGATGAAAACTCCAACGTCGGCCCGGCTCACGCCGATCACGCTACCGACCACGAAGATGGCCTGAACCAGCTGCAATCAGACTCGTCGACTTCGCCATCACCTGATGCTCGCTCTGAGTCTGGCGACTCCGAGACCCTGTCTGACGATAGCGACTCGGGCTCGTCGCTTAGCGTCGCCAAGACTGAGCACGAGCTGGTCTCTGTCGAAGATGCATGCCCAGAGACTCCGGCCCATCGTCTGCCGACGGAAATGCTTTTGGCTATTTTTGAGTTGCTCGACCGGCCCAACGACTTGTTCAACTGTCTGCTCACGTGCAAGCGCTGGGCGCGCCACGCCGTGGCGTCTATGTGGCACCGCCCGGGCTTTTCGCGCCAGAAGAATCTGGAGATTATCTGCCAGGCCCTGAATGCCAAGCGGCCCTTTTTCCCCTACAGCGCCTTTGTGCGGCGCATTAACCTGTCGCAGATTGCCAATACCATTAACAGCGGCACCATTCAGTCGCTGCGCAAGTGTCGGATGGTTGAGCGGCTGACGCTGACTAACTGCAAGCAAGTCACTGATGTTGGGCTTGTGTCGCTGATTCGCCGCAACAAATTTATGACGGCGCTTGACATTAGTGGCAATCAATCGATTACGGACAAGGTCATTACAGCGCTGGCCGAGACTTGCGATCGGCTTCAAGGACTTAATATATCTGGCTGTACCAGTGTGACTGCCGAGAGTGTGACGCAGGTAGCCCAAAAGTGCACTCAGTTGAAGCGGGTGAGTTTTTTTTTCTCCAAATTTTGCGTTTTGTCTGCTTCATGACCAACTAACCCTTTCCCCCTCCTCCTCTAGGTTAAACTCAACGAAATCACGTCCATTAATGACCAGGTGGTCTATAGCCTTGCCGAAAACTGCCCCAATCTCCTGGAAGTTGATCTTCAGTCGTGCGAAAACGTTAGCAGTCCCGCCATCACGGCCCTCTTGAAACAGTCGCGGGCCATGCGTGAACTGCGTCTGCAGTTTGTGCTGCGGCTGACGGACGAGGCGTTTTTGCAGCTGCCGGCGGTGCAGCTGGACTGTTTGCGCATTCTCGATCTGACAGGCTGCGTGGAGCTGACTGACGACGGAGTCAAGCAGGTGATTGGCCTGGCGCCACGGCTGCGCAATGTGGTCTTGGCCAAGTGCCGCAACATTACCGATGCTTCGCTACGGGCGATTGCAACGCTGGGCAAGAATCTACACTTTATCCACCTAGGCCACTGCAACCAGATTACCGATGCCGGAGTCAGCTACTTGGTGCAGGCGTGTACGCGCATCCGCTACATTGATCTGGGCTGCTGCACGCTGTTGACGGACGACTCGGTGCGGCTGTTGGCAGACCTGCCCAAGGTGAAGCGCATCGGCTTGGTCAAGTGCAACCAGATTACCGACGCGTCAATCAATGTTATAGCGCGCAACTGTGCAATGCGAGCTATGCGCCCAGATTCAGAGGGCTTGTACGGGGCGAGTTTGGAGCGAGTGCATTTGAGTTATTGTGTTGGCCTGACTCTGCAGAGCATCATTCGTCTCCTGAATGCCTGCCGCCGTCTTACGCACCTCAGTCTTACGGCTGTCAGCGCCTTTTTGAACGAGGACTTTCAAAAGCTTGGCCGGTCGCCGCCGCCTGAGTTTACTGACCACCAGCGCGAGCTGTTTTGTGTGTTTTCCGGAAGCGGTGTGTCTAATCTGCGCGACTTTCTCAACAATGACAAACGGTTTGAGCTTGTTCGCTACCACGCGGGAATCCGGCCCATGTCCAATGGCCAGATGATGGTGTGTGATCCTATTCCACAGTCGCCTGCGGCTGCACCGGCCACGGCCAATTTGGGTGGGGTTGCGGGAGTGGACATTGGCGGAGCCGGGGGTGGAGGCTTGGCTGGCCACCATCATGGACAAGGAGCAGCTGCCACGGTGCTCATGGGTGGCCACCACGTACTGGTGACGCCTCACCAGCAGCTTCAGCATATTCCACACGAATACCAGCAGCATGCTCATGTGCATTTCCCAGAGCTGCCACCAACGAATCTGCCGCAGCATCCAGGACAGACTTTTATGAGCACAGTGTTACAGCAACAGGCGCCGAGCCCGAACCCGATTGTGAACGCAAACCCGAACGTGAACGTGAACGTCAACGTGAACCCGAACTCGAACCTGGCAATCGGGGCAGCGGCACACGACGATGTTGAGAGTTTGTCGGAAGATGAGTCATCGTCGCATCAACTGGCCGAGGCTCTGATGCAGAACTCTGAGATTTTGGTTCCGCCGGATTTTGGGAGTGCTTTATTTGGCGGAGCAGGTGGTGGGGGTGCTGGCGGAACAGGGGCCTTTAGTTATGCTTCTGTGACTGCCGGGGCTGGCTCTGGCTCTGGCTCTGGCTCTGGCTTTGGCCCAAGCCACGGCCCCGGCCTTGCTAGTATGCAGCAGTTACAGCAAACACTACCTGTGGATATTTTGCCAGCAGCCACCAGCGGAGTTGAACACTTGGCCAATGGGCTTCAAGTCACTCCGCAAGAAATCTACAACCAGATTATTCACAATGCGCAGATGGGGTTGATTCCGATGCCGCAGACGCAGAATGAAATGAATATGGCGTATTATGCTCACCGCAATGCGGCGCAGATGCTGGCGGGGCCTTTTGCTTCTGGGGCCCAGGGCTCTGCATCTCAAGAGTTTGGGCCTCAAGGTTCTGGGCCTCAAGGCCCTCCCAACTGGGGCACTGGCGCTGGCTTTTGATTTTGATTTTTTTTTTTTTTTCAACACATGGGTCATTGGAGTTTATTGTTATTATGTTTTTTTTTCTTTCTTCTTGGCAAGGTCATAAAAGGTGAATTTTTTTTGTTGGCTTTTTACTATTATTATTATCATGTTTCCTGGATAGCGCTTCGGGGGGAGGTTTTGTTTATCTGATAGTATTTCTTAATTTAGTATTAGTTATCAGTATGTATTGTTATTCTAGTTGTTGTACAAGTATGTATGTACTTGTGAACGTGAAGGTGCAAGTGAAAGATGAAAGAAGGTGGAAAGTGCAAGTCAAAGCAGCCGTAGATTAGCCGGCCCCGCTTTGCATGACGACATTGTTGTCTTTTTTTGTATGAGCAGTATAAATTAAATCAAGCACGTTTTCTGTTTCGTATCGGTTGGATTAGTAATTAAAGAGAGAAGATAGACATGCGTGCTATTGGACAAGCTTGGAAGAACATTTCTATTTCCACTGTTTCTCTACGACGCGTCACAAACTTGCGGGTATCTTCGTTTTCTCTTGCATCGCAGCACCAGATCTGTTTCTCCAGCGCAGCCTATCTACCCGGAACAGGCTTATTGGGTGCAGTCCGCAGAGGAATGAGCGCATCGTTTTCAACTGTCTCTGGAAACAACAACAATAGAATTGGCGACACGATGACGTCGGCGACGGAGAGAGTTGCGGAGTTGACCAAGGAGCCGATCGGTGAGTTTCCTCCTTCCTGTATTAGTGTTGTTCCGATGCTCTGCGCAAGAAGAGGGAGTGTTGACAAGACGACAAACAAAGTGCTCTTCACGAAGAGCTGGTGCCCGTACTGCACGGATAGCAAGAATGTCTTCAAGAAGCTGGGCTACCAGTTTACGGTCTATGATTTGGACCAGATGTGTAAGTGCCCTCTCCCTCTTTTGTTTGTCTGATTCTCGCTCTCGCCATCGTTCGCTGACACGCACATGACGTAAACAAAAGCCGACGGAAATGAGCTCCAAGATGCCCTGGAACAAGTCACTGGCCAGCGCACCGTGCCAAACAACTTTATCGGCGGCAAGTCGGTGGGCGGAAACTCAGATCTGCAGGCGCTGTATGCAAAGGGGAAGTTGGCGGGTCTGCTGGAGGCAGCGGGCGCTGTCAAGGTTTAGATACAGGGAGATAGATATAAACGGAGTATATTGTGTTCTTTGTTTTATTCAAGGTGATGGTACAAGTGTAGAAATACAGAGAGTAGAGTGAATAGCGATTGGCAATGTTACCAGCGTAGCGAGGAATAGACACAGCATCAAGCGAAGCGAAGAAACTAAACGCTGCCCACTGGCCGCCCTGCTAGATCAATCAGCCCCTCCACTACACTCCGCCGCGCCGCCTCTGACGCCACAGTCTTGCCGCCCAAGTAATTCAGCCACAGCATCCTAGACACACGCTCGTCCTCCACCTTGCCCAGCTCTTTTCTCCCCTTGGCCGCCTTTTCCTTCTCCCCCTTGCCGTCCTCTCCATCGTACCACACCCGCAACACCCCGCGCTCGTCCCGCTGCAGAATCAGCTCCTTGGTCTTGGGCACCTTGCCCTTTCCGAAAATCCCGCGGAACTGGCTCACAGCCTCGCCAAACTGCCCGTCCTCAAACACCCACTTGTTATCCGCTGACGCCCCGCGCCGCGTGCGCGCCTGGATCGCCCGCACAAAGCCATCGCGCAGGTGTCCAAAGTCCGTGTCCCGCACCGGCGACACCCGCACCACACTGCGCACCCCCGCCGTCCGCAGCACCTCATCCCACCACTCCTCGCCCCTCTCGGCATCCATCAGCAGCGCCGCCAGCGTCTCCTGCTCGCCGCCCACCAGCGTGCTGGCCGTCGGATTGACCGCGTGCACAAGCGCCGCTGCCACCGCCGGCAGGTCCGCCGTGGCCACGTACACCGCCGCCACGTACACGTTGATGCCGAGGAACGACACGCTGCGCAGGCCCAGCCCGAGCAGCGTGTACGCCGTGCCGTCGAGCGAGAGCGTGGCCGGCACGCTGGGCACCGTGGCGTGGCCCGTGGAAACGACGGGCGCCGTGCCCGGCGCGGTTATCACGGTTTTGCCAGTCGGGAACGGGTATGTTCCGGCGGGGGCGTCGAGACGGAGCGGCGACGATGAGAGCGCCGCCGTGGCTAGGGAGGCGCCGAGGAGGCTGCCGAGGAGAATGGATGTATAGTATGGCGTGCGGGACGGGGCGCGGGGGGCGGCGCGTAAAGGCAGCGGGGATCGCAGCGGAAGAGGCGGAGATGTAGTGAAGAAACGCGCCGTTGGGCGGGCGAGACGCGAGGCAGTGAAAAAGGACATTTTGTAATGGTTTTTGGTGGTGGCGGTGGTGGTGGTGTTGTTGTTGTTATTGTTGTTGTAGCTGATAAAAGGTTGAAGTAGCCGAGATTAAAGGTGGGAACCAAAAACATAGACTTATAAGTGGAACATTAGGGTTATAGGGTTATGTGTCTCTTCCCAACAAGTAATGATGAGCTTTGAAGCTGTTTGACTCTTAGTGTATATAGTAGTATGTAGTACATACTCTCAGCTCTACTGTAGCAGACACAAGTAAGTAGTCGGCCAAGCTTTAAGTAAGCTTCATGTCATATTATATGGCCTTGTATAGCGTTGACAGAGACTGCTGTCGAAGCTGAAGACGCATTGTCAGCAGAGGTTTTTGGTGTTTTCTCTGAAGCAGCATGAGATGTAGAGAGAGTAGGATGCAGCGGCGTGCATATAGAGGAAGCTGGATTGAGCAGCTGTACCGGTTACAGTACATGTGATTGTTCGAGCCTTCCATCTATAAGTCCGTTTGTACCCTAGGGCTTTCTTTTCTTTTGTGGCACACAGTTCTTGCAAACAGCGAATTCATAGAAACTAAGTTTTCTAGTTCTTCTATAACTCTCTCTCTCTCTCTCTCTTTAAAAAGCAACTCTCCCTCTTTAGAAGCCAACCCCCCTCAAGAATCAACTCGCTCTCTCTCAAACGTCAACTCTCGCTCTCCCAAGCTAAAAAATGCTCTTCGACAAAAGCGGCCTCTCCCACTTTGCCTGGTTCTACTACGAGCGCGTCATCGCCTCCGTCTCAAAGTCCCCCCACAAACCCGCCCACTATCCCTTTCCAGACTTTTCCCTCCCCCCCGTCTTTCTCCGCGGCAACATGCTCGACCCGCCGAATACCCTCACTCTGCCTACTGGAGTCAGATGCTACATTGACTTATCTACTCTGCTGCGCTGCCTGCATGATATTCTTGTCGTTCGCATTCCCGGCCTCCTCGCTGAATTCGCACTCGTCGATACTCTTAATCTCGATGCCCTGCACATCACCGATTCTTCTACCGTGCACCCCAACTCTTCTACCTCGCACCCCAACTCTTCTACAGAACACGCCACCACTTCGGCCGCCGCCCGTCACCGATCCCGCGCTGCCGCTGCCCAGGCCAACCGCGCCGTCTCCCTCCGCCACGCCATCAGCCTCCTCGACTTTGGCCGCCTCCTGCTCGCCCTATACCTCACCCAGTGCCTTGACATTCTCCCGCGGCCCACGCCCGACCGCTCCGTTCCTTTGTGCCACCGCGTCGGCTTCAATCTCGCCGCCGAGAGTCGCGCCGTCGAGACGTTTTACGTTAACTGGATCAGGCTGCGCAAGAGTTTCCGCAGATTTGCACATGCGCAGACCGGGCTGTTGCCGTTGGCGGACTTTTCGACGCCGCAGTTTGATGTTTGGGCTGGACTGCCGCTGTGGGCGGGTTTGATGGAACCCAAGGATAGGATTCGTTTTGAGCCGACTCATTTGGTGGAGGAAGTTCGGGGATGGTTCTCGGCCATGGCGGTTTCACTGGAGGATATTAGTCCTGTGTTGTTTTCCTAAGGCTTCTTTAGGTCTTCGCTTCGCTTGCCTTTTACGAAAAGCCCTTTGTTTCTGTCGAACGCAGAGGTGCAGGCAACTGCTAACCCTAGACAGGGATCAGCAAACCCACGCCGATGTTTAGCCGGGCTGAGACGCCCAGCTAACCCTGCGCGCGCAACCCTACTAAGTACAAAGTCACCATGCAGCCGCAAACTCACTCATGGCAACTCCTGTGGACAACAGTCTCCCACGTCACGCACGCCACTCAAGCCACAGCACTAAAGTGTCCACGACGAAGTGCTTACGACGTTTGCTGATGATCAACTAGTATAAATACTTGAACCCTCATCCAATGTTTTGGTTTAATGGGGGAGATTAATAGAACAAGCTTTTTCCGATAAAAATATCAAACAACAGTTTCTTGCAGAAGACACTGTCTAATCCAGACTTTCTATGTATTAGGGTTTTCGTGTTGCTTGCCTATTTGGGGTATGCATCTCTTTTTCCCCACATTTTATTTCTCTCTCATTCGGACGACACATGATGTATTCTTCTATTCTCTTCTATTCTGGGTTCTTCTTTTCTACTCTGTTCTCTTCTTTTGTATTCTCTTTTCTTCTCTTTATCCGACCAAAAGAATGTACGACTGGTCCGGAACAGAATACGATGCTGCTGCTGCCGCTCTCCTCAAACACCTCGAGCAATCCGTCAACCATAAAGATTCAGAACGCTGTCTGTAAGTCTTCTTTCTTTTCTCGCTTCGCTCGTGTTTGAAATGGATAATAAAACCAGCTGCCAGTCTCTAACAAGAAACACAAAACCCTATCCTAGAAACAACCCTCCCATATCGCACCTCTTCGGCACAAGGGCCGCCTCATTCCGCGCCACCAAACACAAAAGAATAGCCCGACTCACCACCCTCATGCATCTCTCCCACCCCTTTGCCGCCCCCGACCCTCACTCTGACTTAGACTCGTGCATTTGCGTCTGTGGACTGCCGCACGACTCGGATTTCGGACGAATGGCGGAGTATCTACGAGTCTCGGTAGCCGTGCCGTGCAACGCAGATGAGCGCGCATATATGGGCTTGGGACTGCCGTGTATGTATAGGGAGGGAGGCAGGGGAGGGCAAACGGAGGGGTTGGGGGATTATGCAGGCCTTGTGGGTGTGGGAAGACAGCTGAATGAGGGGGCACGGCCGAACGAAAGAGGACAGCTGAGTGATGCAGAGACGAAGCAAAAGAACAAGACGAAAAAGATGGTCAAAAAGAGCGAGGGCGGAGGAAAGGAGAACATTAGAGGTTCTATCGTCAAGGCATAGTAAGTAGCTACTGTACGATACATGTGTACATGACTAACGGGTTAATTTAAAGTTTACTACCACGTACTGGTATGTATGTATGTATGTATGTATGTATGTATGTATGTATGTATGTAGTAGTAGTACATACTAACATACAATACCTAAATCCTATCCAAAAACGGCAATCCAAGGATTTTGTTCCTTCCTTGGCTGTATAAGTTGCGCCTGCGGATAAAAGTGGGGGGCCTTCCTTCCCTTCCCATTAAAGACTTCAAGCTTCAAAACGCACAAATTCAAATTTCAATTTGTGCGCGAAGAAAAATAAAAAAAATTCAATATTCTGGAAATGGAAGTTATGACATCGTCGCTTGACTCATGAGTATGAGTTGTCTAGTCTATCTAGTATCACAGAGAAAAAGCCCCCCCCTTCCAATTCTTTCTCCTTTTCTCTCGTTTCGTCTGAATGCTTGAGGTAAAACACGAGCAAGAAGGGTCACGATGTGTCATTGCGGCCTTTGAGCGTCAAACTTGATTTCCTCCTCCTTTTCTTCTTCTTTCTTATATCTTCTTGATAGCTCTGACAGAAAAGTCTCGTCTCTCAAAAATGTCTTCTATCCCGACATCTTCGAACCCAAACACAACCACTCTCCCTTCTACCGCCAACAATGGCAACCCTTCTCTGTCCCTCCCCGCCGACATCCCGCCTACGGGCACTACACACCCTCACCCTCACTTCCACCCTCCCGCACAAGTTGCTGACAACATCTTCGATGCTATCCGTAGCCAGCCACGCACTGCGCTCCCGGATATCTTGACCTGTCTCGCTCTGCTGCAGCAGCATAGCCAAAACGCATCGCAGATGAACGCTTTGATTCTGGAACAGTCTAAAAAGCTGCGCGCTGCTGCCACCCACGCCATGCAGTCCGAGACGCACGTGCGGGCCCATTTGGCCTATGTAGCTGCCGAGGTCAAAAAGCTGATGAGCGCAAGAGTCTCCTCCATCCATCAAAACAACGCGCTGAAAGGCGACTGTCGCTCCAAGAAAGAGGAGATTGCCGCCCTGGGTAATAAGGTGCAGCTGCTTCAAGAGACAAACAAGTGTCTGCAGATGACTGTCGATTGTCTGCATCACCAGATTCTCAAGGCCGACATCCACAAAAGTGCCTCCGACAACGCCGCGCGCCAATTCATCCCGGTCACAGCCAGCACCGAGGACCCTACTCCGTCTCCTCTCTCCAGAACTGCCCCCGATCAGGGCTCCACTGAGCACGCACTGCGCGCCAAAATCGACTACCTAGCGGCGCAAGTCAACCACCTTGAGCGTCTCTTGAACAATGCCAATAAAGTCCTAGTTGAAGCAACCTGCGCCGCTCCTGAGGACATGATGCGCGAGGTTACAGCGTTGCGGGATCTGACGCTGCGGCTGGAGACTGAGGTGCAGGTGCGGAACGTGGGGAGTCAGAGGTTGATGGAAGAAAACCGGAATCTCGCCGAGCAGAATGGAAAGCTTGTGGCAGAGATTGAGGGCTTGAGAAGACTTTGTCTTGTCGGAGGACAAAAGACGGATGAGAAGAAGAGGGAGGCTGAGTAAGTAAATCTTTGGGTAATAGTACTAATTGATTTCTTTTTTTCTTTTTCATTACTTTTTCCTAAAGGCTTGCAACCGTTTCTTCCGGCCAACTCTGCGCTGCTTCCTTGCTTCTCCGGTCCCTTCTGTTGTTCCAATTGCCCGTCAACAGGGTCATGTGACTCGCCCCTCATGCAAGTATCACATACTTCCTCCTTTGTAACTCATTCCAACCGGAATTCTTTTCTTGCTGCAGTCTTGCATCTTTAACCACCTACCTATTCTCTGCTCTTTTTCTTCTTCTTTTCTATTCTTTTGCTTCAATCTGGTTAATCATTTCTTCTCTTATCCCAGCTAGTTGAGAGTCTTGTTATCTCACAGGTCTCTATTCTTTTCATTCCTTTGATCCGTCTTTTATTCACTTTTTATCGCCTTTTACTCTGTCATTTTTGGACAGTAACTCTTATCATGGCCCAATGCGACACCGGCTTCAAACAGGCGTCAGTAATTTTACATCCTACAGATGCCGGTCCTGAATGCTACAACTGCTAACCCAGCGTCCACAGGCCCTCTCCTCGCCCTGCCCCGCGCAAAAGCGTCTTTGGTTCCCTTTTACATACCGAATAGTACCGGCAGTGGACCGAGCGGCGCTGCATAGCTCCGTTTGTCCCGCGCGACCCCATCGACACTCACGCCAGACTCGAGGCAGCTCGCGAGGCACACACAGCCTGGTGTTTGAGCTTTGAAGCGCGTCAAGAGCCTAGCGACCAGACGCAGGACCTGGATGTCCAGGAAAGCAATGAGCCGTTGGAGTTCCTGGATTCCGCCCTGCAGGATCGGATTGGATGGGCCGTGGCAAGGAAAGCCCATGCTAGAATGGGCCAGCAGGGGATGTGCATTTGGGGAGAAGCCGCTTTTGACAATGACCAGACAGGTTTGGGCACCAGACAGGCAGATTTTAACCCTGGCCCAACCGATTTCGACTACAGTCGGGCTGCTTTTGCCGAGTCGAGTGTCTCGGGGGCTGAAAAGTGGCAACTTGAGCTGTCTGAAGGGCAGACTCATGACCAAAGCAACTGGCAACCCAGCTTTGACCACGGCCAAAGCCTGGCTAGTCCCGTCTCTTGTCCATTTTGCGAGCGAGAGGTCAACGACTCTACACCCCCAACTGACACTAGCTTTGGAGTCTCAGAAGAAAAGGAGACCATGCCAATGAACATGCTTACAAAAGCCCAGGAGCCTACAGATGACACGACCCATTTGAATGCAGACTCCGGCTCTTTTGGCACTTCGCAAAGACAGCCGTCGTACGCTTCGGTGGTATCCAGCAGCGCTGCAGCTGCCAAAGTAACCGTGTCAGCGTCTTCTGTGTGTCATGTCAGTGGGCTGTTAGCTGGTGGTTTCAACGCTTGTTTTGCGCAGCAACTTGATGGCCATTCCGCATCTAGATCTAGAAGATGTACATCTCTCGGTGACGGTCTAGTTGGCTTAGTCAGCAAGTCCTCGACAGGCAAGTGTCGACGGCTTCAAGCAGCAAACGAAAAAAAGAGTCGTCGAGCAGCTCAAAAACCGAATGGAGAGGGCTCGGCGGATTGGCTGGTGGTCAAGAGACGGAAGACGGGTGGACGCAAGATGTCGATGTCTCGTGGGAGTCAGGGTTAGGGCCAAGAATAGGTGAGAAACTAAGGGTTAGAACTTGGCTTTTGTGAAATTACTTTGAGGGCCAAAGGTTGTTTTCAATATCACGTGATCTTATCTTATCAACTCAGCTTAGCTATGACAAAGCTCCATTTCAAGACAAACAGGTTCACATGGATATCACAGCACCCAACATCAAGGAGAAATGGCGGCAATCATCGATGATTCGCGCTACCGCGCGTCGACGCAATTCCAGCTTTGGTCATTTTCCAAGGCCAAACTCCGCGACCTCCGCACAAAGTCCAACTCGATTGCCAAGGCACACATAGCCTCGCGTCTCGCGGGCGAGGCTGAAGGCGAGATTGAGTTTTTGAGTGTGGACGAGGAGGAGCAGCTGCTCAAGTTTTTCATAGTAGAGCTGTTGCGGGCAGCGACGTTTTGCGAGTTGCCGGCAGAAATTCGGGCGACAGCGGCGGTGTTTATGCGGCGGTTTTACATTACGAACTCGGTCATGATGTATCCGCCGACGAATCTGCTCAAGACATGTTTGTTTTTTGGGGCCAAGACGGAGGGTCATTATACGCGGTTGTCCAAGTAAGTTACCAAGCAGACATGTATACACATCAAGAGAGAAAGGAGCAATGGAACTGACCAGATAAGGTTCTCGGAGAAATTTCCAAATACTACGCCCGAGGAAATTGTTGCTGGAGAGTTTTTGCTGTGTCAGGGAATCCGGTTTGCGTTTGATGTACGGCATCCGTTTAGAGCGCTGGAAGGCGTGGTGTTGGAGTTGCATCGAGCGTACCCCGAAGAGGTAAGCTTTTTATACAAGGCCTCGCTTCGCTCGATTCGGGGCTGTCGAATGGATGACGGGTTAGACCAAGACTTGATGAGCGAAGCCTGGACACGGAAACCAAAAGAGCGAGGATATCAACTAACTCTGATAGGATATGCGAATCCAGGAAGCTCACATCCGCGCCCGCGATATCCTTAAATTCAGTCCCCTCATCACCGACGCCTACTTCCACTACACTCCCAGCCAAATCATGTTTGCGGCCCTCGCAATCGCCGACCAGGAGCTCGTCGACCGCATGTTTGATATTATCCAGTCAGCCGCCGGGCCGGGGCCCAACAAGACGGCCGACGACCACGAAGCCATGAAGGAAAAGATATACTCGACCATTACGGCGTGCCAGGCGCTCCTTGAGACGGAAATGCCTGAGCGCATGGACCAGTTCTGGGGCACGCCCGACTGCAACAAGATGCTGCGGCCGCTGCAGAAGAAGCTACGCAAGTGTCGCGACCCGGATAGAATTGATCTGGTCAAGCTGCAAAAGGCGCGGCGCGAGCAGTCGCAAAAGATGGAGGAGGACGAAAAGGCGCGCGAGGCAAAGAGGCGCAAGGTTGGCGCTTTGGAGGATCCATTTGGGCCGCCGTTGAGGTAGGGTTTGGGTGGTTAGGGTTATGAAGCTGGAATACAGGACGGCTTTCTTTTTCACATGTACCAGTACACACCAAAAAAAAATGAAAAATAAAAGACATTTCTGAATCATCTGACTAAGAGTGTGGCGTGAGGTTTAGGGGGGTTCTTTTTTTCCCGCTCATAGGGAATACGTCATGTATTAGGCATTGAGAATCAGAATTGAATCAGACGAGGTGAGGTAGTCCGACAACATCGAACTTGGCAAGGGAGCTACAAAAAGTTGGAAGATGGGATGAAAAGAGAAAAGAGAGACAGAGTCTGAGCGAAAAAAAGAAAGAAAAAAAAATGCCAAGAAAAGATGAGTTCATAGGCAAGGTGTTAGTGTTTGAGTCTGTACTATGTACTAGTAAATCTGGGGTCGTCTGGGGTAGAAGAGGAAGAGGAGAAGAGAGAACAAGATTTGAACCGCGATAAAAAAGGGTTATTTGAGTTTAATTCCGTGCGTTAGGGTTTCGATAAAGATATTGTGAACTTGAATGAGCGCATGTAGAGAACAAAGCAAGAAGGCACTCGTTCCTTCCGCATTTGGTGTATCGGGTGACAGGCTGAAGCGAGGAGGAGCACTAGGGTTCCTGGGTTGCTTTCTATGTACATATGTACGTGTAGAGGAGTAGAGGACTACAAGAACCAGTGCTACAATAGTAATTGATAATCCAGTACATACAAAGTACATACAGATGTAGTACTACTATGTACATATGTACAAGTACAAGTACTTGTATAAAGCGCAGGTTGGAGAAGTTGGAGTAAAAGCTACGTGAGAAAAAAGAAAACAAAAAAAAAAAGATGGAAACATGTGGAATGTGAAAAGAAATAGAAAGAGTCGCGTGATATTGAGAACTTGAACTTGGGGGGGCACAAGGACAAGAAATTGAGGCTTTGTTAAAACAGGCGGAGAGAAAGAAAAGGGAAGAGAAAAAGGAGGGTAAGAATGACGCAGGGCAAAGCTGGAAGTGTGGTTCAGGGACTTTGGAGGCTGAGAGGCTCAGTAAAGCTTAGTAAGCTGGAGGTGTATTAGGTATAAAGCTCAAGCAAGTTGGAGGTGAGCGGCTCAGTTAACAGGTAAGTAAAGGGTGATCCATTCCAACGACAAGACAGACGAAGCGGTTTACATGTATTGTACGTACCAGTACAGTAGAGTATGTACTTGAAGCTGAAAGGAAATACTACAAAGGTGCAAAAGCTGCAAAAGCTCTGGGGAAGCGAGTCAGGAGTCAGACAGAGGGGAGAGGGCGTGTAAAAGCGAAAGGGCTGAATTGAGGGGAGGGGTGAAAATATAGAAAAATAGTACCTGCTTGTATGTATGTATGTACAAATGTATACGTACATACTAGTACGTGTACAAGTAAGAGAAAAGATGAAGGAAGGAAGAAAAAATCTCCAGACAAAGATGTATGAATACTTGTAATAGGCAAACAGTCCAAGTCAAAGAAGGTATGGAAAGTGGGTATAAGTGGACATGGGCGTTTCTGGATTTGGCAGTAACCGCAACTTCCAGTTTTCCGGCCGAGGATATTTTGATTAAATTTGGGGATTTTTTTTTTTCTAACAAGGGACCAAAATAAGAAATAGGTAATTTCCATTGTTGTACTGGGGAATATTGTGCGACTAAAAAAAAAAAAAAAAAAAAAAAAAAAGGCTTAGGTAAGCGAGGAATTGACGAAAGCCGAAAACGAGAATGGAGATGGAAGGGACGCCGAAAGGCGACTGACTACTGACTATATAAGGTATAAAGAAGCTGGACCTTCTTTGTTCTTTTGGCCAGCAAAACATAAAGAGAGACAATTCTAACTAGTCATAACATGAAACAAGTGAAGTGAGGCAAAAAAAAAAAAAAGAAAAAAGGCGAGAACAGAAAGGTGAAATATAAGACAATGCCGTGAAAACCGGCGTTCGGGATTGACCCCCGGGGTTTTTGCTGATGCTGTTCAAGGGGAGGAGCTATGTACATATGTACATACAAAGGACACAAGGAGAAAGGGAAGAGGTGCTGAATTCTCCAATATTTCAGGTTCTTGTACTTGTACATGTGTTTATTTTCTCGCTTCGCTTGGATTTACATACTAATTGGTGAATTTGCTACACATGTATTGGTCACATGGGCTATATTTTATTACTGTTTCTCATTCTTTGGGTACAGTACCGCATGTATAAGTACATACCAGTATGTATGTACAATACAAGTACACACCAGTATGTATGTACAATACAAGTACACACCAGTATGTATGTACAATACAGTACACATGTACATGTACATACATAATATACAATAGCAGGAGTCATGTGGCACAAATCGATGGCGCCCCCGAAGGAAGGTCCGGAATTGGTGCTTTCGTTAGTTGTGCGCTTGCGAGGGAAAGAAGACAAGATGCCGATGGGGAAGTGGCAAACAAACAAGGGAAAGAAGGGCCAGAAAAAGGGAAGTTGCCGTGTTGTTTCCGTTTTTGCAAGACAACGGTGGAATGACTATAAAAAGGACCACGCCCTTCTCTCCCGACCTTGAGCTTCCCTTTTCCCCTTCATCTTTCTTTTTCTGTGTGCTCTCTATCTATTTATCTATTTATTTGAGTTTCGTTTCGTTTCGTTTCTTTCTTTCTTTTTCACACAGAGAAGAAAGAAATACACACCGCTGAAAAATATGGCCTCTCCTATTGCTTCGGCCGCTCTCAAGGCGCGAGTTGCTCGTCCTTCATATCTGAAGAAGCTCTCAACCGCCGAGAATCTGATCCACCATTTTCCCAATGACGCGTATGTAGGCTGGTCGGGCTTTACGGGTGTTGGCTATCCAAAGTACGTATATGTTTTTTTCTGTTTTAGTTGCCTCGCGTCGCTCGTTGTTCTTTTCAACTGCCCTCGTTTGTTTTGCTTGTTCTCGCGCCCCCCGCTTTCCTTGCTCTCACATCATCACTAACAATCATAAAGACTCATCCCCAAAGCTCTTGCTGATCATGTCGAGGCAAATAACCTCCAGGGCAAGCTCCGCTACTCCCTCTTTGTCGGAGCCTCGGCCGGAGGAGACACAGAGCCCCGCTGGGCCTCGTTGGACATGATCAACCGCCGCGCCCCCCATCAGGTTGGCAAGGAAATCTCAAAGGGCATCAACGAGGGCCGCATCAACTTCTTTGACAAGCACCTGTCCATGTTCCCTTCTGACCTCAGCAACGGCTGGTACACCAAGGACCGCAAGTCGGGAAAGCTCGACGTTGCCGTGGTCGAGGCCTCGGCCATTCTTGAAGACGGCTCCATTGTGCCCGGTGCCTCAGTCGGAGCTGCCCCCGAAATCGTGCACATGGCCGACAAGATCATCATCGAGGTCAACACCGCCATTCCCTCCTACCAAGGCTTGCACGACATCACCATGCCCGACGAGATGCACAAGCCGCTGCTGATCACCCGCTGCCAGGACCGCATCGGCCACTCGTCCATTCCCGTCGACCCCGAGCGCGTCGTGGCCATTGTCGAGAGCACGCAGCGCGACAAGACCGGCCCCAACGCCTGCAAGGACGACACGTCCAAGGCCATTGCCCACAACCTCATTGAGTTCTTTGAGCACGAGGTCAACCACGGCCGCCTGCCCACCACCCTTTTGCCCCTGCAGTCGGGCATCGGCAACGTTGCCAATGCCATTATCGGTGGCCTCGCCGAGTCGCGCTTCCACAACCTGACTGTGTGGACCGAGGTTATCCAGGACACCTTCCTGGACCTCTTTGACGACGGCCACCTCGACTTTGCCACGGCCACGTCGGTGCGCTTCTCGCCCGAAGGCTTTGAACACTTTTACGACCGCTGGGACTTTTACCGCGAGCGTCTGCTGCTGCGCAACCAGCAAGTGTCCAACTCCCCCGAAGTCATTAAGCGTCTGGGCGTCATTGCCATGAACACGCCCGTCGAAGTTGACATTTACGCCCACGCAAACTCCACCTGTGTCAATGGCTCGCGCATGCTCAACGGGCTCGGCGGCTCGGCCGATTTCCTGCGCAACGCCCGCTACTCCATCATGCACACCCCCTCGGTCCGCGCCTCCAAGACCGATCCCACCGGCATCTCGTGCATTGTGCCCATGTGCACCCACGTCGACCAGACTGAGCACGACCTAGACATTGTTGTCACGGAGCAGGGATTGGCCGACGTGCGCGGTCTGTCTCCGCGGGAGCGCGCCCGCGTCATTATCAACAAGTGCGCGCATCCCGTGTACCAGCCTATTCTGAAACACTACTTTGAAAAGGCCGAGTTTGAGTGCTTGCGCAAGGGCATGGGCCACGAGCCGCACTTGTTGTTTAACTCGTTTGACATGCACAAGGCCTTGATGGAGCAGGGAAGCATGGCCAAGGTGAACTTTTAATTTTCTTTTTCTTCTTCTTTCTCATGGGTTCGTTTTTGTGTTTTGGGCCAAGGTCGCTCTGGGGGTTCCCTCGGCGTTTGTATGAGCTTATGGACGCTTTGTTTTTATAGTACTTGGGGGGGGGTTTTTTCTTGGGTTTCTCTGTCTGGTTCATTTAGAAAAAAACGCATCTTTCAAGGCGTTTGGCGGTTATATAGCGTTTCTGTTTTTGTCTTTAATCTCTGTTTTTATAGTAAAATGAAATACCCCTTGAAAAATTCAGTCTGTGGCGCTTTTCTTCCAGACGTCCGAAGCCCTCGAGAAATCAGTGTAACCGACTTGCCGAAGCCGGATGCTTGTTCCCTGCAGATATATTTGCAGCTTATTCCCTGGCAGACAGAGCAAGTCTGGTGTGTCGCGCTAACCCCGGCTCACGAACCCTAGATACACACAACCCTAGTTTTGCATCAACCCTAGTGATACATACTATGTAAGGTAGGCGTTGAATAGTTTCAATCAATCAATCATACTATGTATTCAACCGGGCGCTGTTTGTTCTCTCGCGCTAAGCAAGGTACGCCGTTAAATAGTTATCTCGGCTTTATCTCACACTCAAACCCCTCCGGGTGACACGTCAGCCCATGCGTTATTCGCGCCTGGGGCACAATCTCCCTTCCCTTCTCATCCTTCTTGCGCCCAATCCAAAACTTACTCAACATGTTCACCATCACAATCCACATCGACGTTTCTGCCAAGTATCTCCCCACACAGACCCGCCGTCCAAACCCAAACTGGCCCGTCGGCAACGGCTCGCCCCACCCCCCCTCTGACTTGGGCGCGTACCGCATCGGCTCAAACCGCTCCGGCTCCCGATACACCTGCTCATCGTGCATCATTGCCCATGCGTTTGCAAACATATATGCTCCCGCTGGAATCACATAGCCCGCATACACCACCGTCTCTCGCGCCCGATGCGGCACGCCCATCGGCACCACCAGAATCCACCGCAGCGTCTCCTGCAGCACATACTCCATGTACTGAAGCTTCCCCCGCATACTAAAATCAACCCGACCCCCCCGTCCAGCCACCCCATCAATCTCCTCCTGCGCCCGTCGCTGCACCTCCGGCTCCTGCAACATTGCAAGCATAAACACCATTAGCGTGCTCCACGTCGTGTCCTGCCCCGCCGCATACACCGTCCCAGCCGCCGACTTGATATCCGACTCGCTCAGCTCCGGCTCCTCACCCCGGCTAATCTGCTCTTCGCGCTCCGCCAGCAAATCCGTAATCAGCGACCTCACCCGATCCTCTGGCCGCATCTCTGACACCGCTGCATACGGCACGTTGTGGATTGCTTCAACTGTCCACCGCCAATCCCGCGCAAACCGCAAGCTGCTGTCCTGCAGGCACCGCGGCAGGAACCGCAGCAGCGGAAAGTGATCCACCGGTGTCATCATCGGCGCTCCACTGTGGCTCAGCGTATAACTCACGTCCTCTGAAAGCTTGATCCACGACGACGACGACGACGACGACGACGACGACGACGACAGCGAAATGCCAAACCCCGCGCTGAGAACTATTGCAGTTGTAAACCGCCGTAGCGCAAGCTTCCACGTCTCTGGCGCTGCTGCCAGCGTGTCCACGAGGACGTTTGCCTCGTGCATCTGCATCTGCTGGTATGTCGACATGGCCGACTTTTGAAATGCCCGCTGCAATATGCGCCGGTGCAGTTTGAACATGGACCCATATGGTAGAAACGACAGCGTCTTGGTCCAGCCCAGTTGCTCAAACATATAAAAGCGTGGCCGGTCGGCAAACACTGCGCCTTGTTTGTCGAGAAGAGCGGTTGCCGCCTCTGCTGAGTTGAGCACAATGATCGGCTGGCCGAGGATACGGAAGGAGAGAATATCGGATGAGTATTCACGACCCCATTGTGCAAACAACTGCTCGGGACCATGCGTGGGAATGATGCGGAGGTGGCCGAGGAGGAACTCACCAGGAGGACCGGGTGGAAGAGGACCGGGAGAGCGGGAAAAGCGGGTGTATAAGTAGTGGAGGGAGTAGAGCAGGGCAATACAGATGGCAAGAGTGGCGAGCATGTTTGTTATGTAGTACAAGGGGTTGTAAGAAAGTGAGGGAGAGGGTTAGAGAGAAAGGCTCAGGTTGAAGCTGGGTTACCTCGACAAACACTTGGAATTTATAAGTTAGAGGATTCAAGATAAAGGGAAAGCGGGGCGGACGGAAGCTTGACCTCATGATCTCTTGAGTCTCGCAATTGCGTTTTTGAGTCTTGTATTTGCTTTTTTTTTTGAAAAACATCTCCAAATTCTCGATCTATGTCGTCATCACTAGGGTTAAATAGGGTATGAATTTTTATTCTATTTTTATTTTTATTTTTCATTTTATTTTATTTTATTATTTTTTTTTTTCGTGCTCAAACAAATGCATTCTCAAAATACAAGTACACCACCACTCAAGCGCGGCTCTGTTGCCTGCCGTCGCTGTCGCCGTCTCCGCTCAAAGTGCATCCACTCTGCCGCCCCGCCATGCGACGCCTGCCGCCGCGCCGGGCCCGGCGTCGCAGCTGAATGTGTGTTTCCGCGAAAAGGCGAAAAGGATACTGACCGGAGCTTCCGTCGGCGGATGCCCCCGCCGGCTGCTCTCCGCGCCGATCCTAGCGCGCCGGCTGCGTCTCGGGACGTACCGCGTCCCCTGGCGCTCTCCGCGGCTGGCCTCCCGCCTATGGACCAGGTTATTGCCGGCTGCCGTATCTTTGTCACGTCGTACTTTCAGCTCGGCTTTATCCCCAAGACGGTATTCATGGAAAAACTCCGTCGCGATCCCGCAGCCGTCAGTCCGTTTTTGCTGGTGTGCATTCTTTGCATCAGTGCGCGCTTTACGCCGGTCCTGCGCAACCGCTACGGTGGCGCCCGTCAGGCTACAGACTACTTTGTAGCTGCCGCGCGCGCCATGGTCCCGACTGAAATGTACACGCCGTCGCTGGAGCGCATACAGGCGTTTTTCCTCTTGGCAATTTCACAGTGGGGAGACGGCGACAGAGACAGAAGCAGCATCGATATGGGCGTGGCCGTGCGCATGGCCGCCCTTCTCAAGCTGCACTGCGAAGAGTCCTATGTGCTCCCGGCTGATGCCCCGGCTGAAGACATTGTGCAGTCGGAAAGCGCGCGGCGCACGTTTTGGATGATTCAGAGCCAGGAGAATCTACATTCGGGATACAAAACACCGGCGCCGTTTCCCCTCCAAGACATTACTACGCTGCTGCCCTGCGACGAAAAGGAGTTTGCATTTGCGTGCATCCCGCCACATCGCGCGGCCGTCGCCGGAACTCCACCGGCCGTAGATAAGCCGCACCTCGTCTATGCCCCAGACCGCTGCCTCTTTGCCACGCTCATCCAGGTGCACCAGCTGTGGGGCCGCGTGGCCCGCCGCGCATGTCGTGCCGACTCGGCCGCCAACAAGCGCAAGCCGTGGGACACTGCCAGCGAATACGCCGTCACCGTGGCCGAGCTGCATCGCTGGGAGGCCAGTTTGCCGGCTAGTCATGTATTTTCTGTGTGGAACCTGCGCGGCTGGAAGACGGAGAACCTGCACTTGGCGTATCTGTCCATGACCATGGTTCTGCGTCTGGCAAACATTGTGGTTCGCAGGATATATCTAGACGACATTCTCTCCGAGCTGGCGCCACATGCTTCGGAAATGGGCCAGCCCATATCTGCCGGCACGTCGAACATGGCTGGCGGCGCCGACGACGGCCCGCCCGTACCGACAGTGCGGTACACTGATGCTCCTACAGGGTTTTGGGATGCTATAGCTCCTGAAGGGTTCTGGGAAACGATGGCAACGGAGCTGTTTTTCAATGTAGAGCAGCTGCACGACCAGATTGACGCGTACTTTGCGCTGCGCGCCCCCGAAGAAGGGTTTCCGCAGATCCTAGTGTTCTGCGTCTACATCTGCGGGTCGCTTGCGTCGTGTCTCTGGCGGTATCCAAGCCTGTGCATGCAGCGGGCCGATAAGGCTGAGGGAATGGCGAGGAGGGCGCTCGAAGTTCTAGGGGAGTTACATCAGGCGTGGCCCATGAGTCTGGAGTGGCAGCGGGGGTTGCAGAAGGCGCAGGAGGTTTACAGTTCGCCACATCTACAGCCACAACCACCACCAACGCAACCACAATCACAGCCACAACCACAACCGCAACCACAACCGCAATCACAGTTTCCGAATCAAATGTTTGATGCTGGTCTGACGGCTTTTTTGGAGGGAGATTTTAGTTTTTCCACGGAGGTTGCGTAATGGCTACGTTTTTGGAGTTATAGTTTGGAATCAGGCCATTTGGTGGATGGATGGGATGGGGGGGCTTATCAGGGATAGACTGAGCTGCTGGTGACAGCTGTCAGCAGCTGCTGCAGGTGTCACACAGTTCACAGACAGTGCGAGCAACAGACCGGATAAGTGCCGGCCCTCTAGCGGTCCGTGCCTTTGTCTCTGTTATTTATTTCATGATATCATGAAAACAAGGTTAAACGACAAGCGCATTAATGACGGCTGGGATCACAGACGTGATGTTATATGTCAAGATATGTATGTATGTACATACATACATATGTACCATAAAAATCAGTTTCAAGCGACTACAACAGTGTTTATCTTATCTACATACATATCCATGCGGTTGACGTATGTACATATGTAAGCGTTTGTGTTTCTAGAAGATTAATCATGGCCGTTGTGTTCTTTCTCTCGTATGTATATTAGATCCGGTGGATTTGAGCCGGGATACTTTGTTGAGTGTAATGGGTATGGTGTTGAGTTTGGGTGCAAGCCTCTATAGATATCTTGGTATTTTGCGTGGATATTGGGGGTTTTCTCTTGGCTAGAAACAGAAAATTATCACGAGAGAAGGGAACAGCATCCAAGAAAATCTAATCTATATCCTTGTCCTCTTTGCTTGTCATTTGTCATTTTCCTGGTTACGTCTATGCTTTTTGTCCTCAATGTACTACATACATACTTGTACTCCTGGTACTTCTAATCAGCCAGCTCATTACTCATAGAGTAACAAGCTACTTGTAAGCAATGAATGTTGTAATCAAACAATCTCCGCGTATTGTATATGTATGTATGTATGCAAATAGCTATTACATAATCGGAACCGATTCATGGCACAACAAGGCATCCATAATTCCGCCCTCTTATCTCCTTCCTCCTCCTAGCACTCCCTATTTTCATTACGTACTCGATTCCCCTCAAAGCGGGCGTTTTCTGGGGAAGGTAGGATTCGCTAGGATTTTGGATTTTGGGAAGGAACTCGTTTTATAACCCGAAAATGCTAGACCTTATCTATACCATACAACCGTCTATGTACGTACATCATACATACAATCAAATCGTCAGAAGCGTGTATGATGAATATGTGCAAGCTAAACTTATACCATGCCAGACTCGCAATCCCTTTGGCTTGGCTTGGGGGAACTATGATAGACCGGACTCAAGTGGGCCAACCGGTCCGCCATCTTGGGCTCTGTTGCTACCATAAAGAGTTCTCCATTTCCTTTCATTCTTCTTCTTGTTTCGTTCCTTGATTTTCAAGCTTTTCCCTCTCCAAGCTCTCTCTCTATCTCTTCTCATCCCTCCGTTCTTCACTCTTACTGAAATCCACACCATGGGCTCTTCGTCCGAACTCGGCGCCGCCAAGCCCGGCTCCATCTCTGCCGCCTCCGTTCACGATGGCGTCACTTCCGCCACTGCTGCTCAGTACGGCGAGACTCAGCGTGGCCTGTCGCCGCGTCACGTGCAGCTTATGGCCATTGGCGGGTCTATCGGTACCGGTCTGTTTGTCGGAATCGGCGGCGTGCTGATCAAGGCCGGCCCGCTGTCCCTTGTGCTGGGATATCTCTTTTGGTCGCTGCTGTTTGTGTGGCCGTGCTACCTGTGTGTGGCCGAGATGGCCGCCTATCTGCCCATCAAGGGCTCGATTTTCGAACTGGCTGCCCGCTTTGTTGACCCTGCCATGGGCTTTGCTATTGGTTGGACTTACTTTTACGCCTCTGTCATGCTGGTCTGTGTGGAGTATTCGGCTGTTGCTACTGTCATGGGATACTGGGATGCTAGCGTCAACTCGGGCGTGTGGATTGCCCTTGCCATGGTGGTGTGCATTCTGCTCAACGTTGTCGCTGTCAAGTGGTACGGAGAGGCCGAGTTCATCATGGCTTCTACCAAAATCATTATGCTTATCGGTCTGCTGTTCATTACTCTGATTACCATGTGCGGCGGCAACCCCAAGGGAGACGCCTACGGCTTTCGCTACTGGAAGGAACAGAATGTCATGCAGAGCTACCATGCTGACGGCGCCGAGGGCCGCTTCCTCGGTTGGTGGAAGGTTGTTCTGTACGCTGGCTTCACTGTTGCTGGCCCGGACATGATTTCGCTGGCCATGGGCGAGATCCAAAACCCCCGTCGCACTATTCCCCGCGTGGCCCAGCTGATCTTTTACCGCCTGCTGTTTTTCTATGTTATTGGTGTGTTTGCTGTTGGCATCATCTGCAGCTCGCGCGACCCTACCCTGCTGGCTGCTATTGAGGATGATCTTCCTGGTGCTGCTGCGTCGCCATGGGTTGTGGGTATTATCAACCTGGGCATTGGCGGTCTCCCGGATGTGGTCAACGCCGGTATTCTGCTTAGTGGATGGTCGTGTGGTAACGCATACCTGTACTCTGCATCTCGCACTCTGTACGGCCTGGCTCGTGGTAAGTCTTGTTCTTTTTCCCCATTCTGCTGATGCGCAAACCCCCCAAACTAACTCTTGTCTTAGATGGCCAGGCTCCCCGCTTCCTCATGAAGTGCACCAAGGCCGGCGTGCCCATCTACTGTGTCGCCGTCGTTTCTCTTCTGACGTGCATCACCTTCCTCGTTTGCTCCAACTCGGCCGTCGAGGTCTTTTACTGGTTCGTCGACCTCACCACCACTGGTCTCATTGCCACCTACCTCGGCATGATCTTTGTTTTCTTTGGCTGGCACCGCGCCCGTCGCGCCCAGGGCTTGAACGACGCCGATCTGCCCTATGTTGCTCCGCACACCCCTTGGATCGCCTATGTGTCTGCCTTTATCGGCACCATGGCTATCGTGTTTGTCGGCTTCGACACCTTTAAGCCGTGGAGCACCCAGGGATTCATCACCAGCTACTTTTGCGTGCCCTACTCGCTCATCTGCTTCTTTGGATGGAAGTGGTACAAGGGCACCAAGTGGGTCAAGCCTGAAGAGGCCGATCTGATTTCGGGCAAGGCCGAGATTGATGCCGAGTGTGCCAAGTGGGAAGACGGCGGTCTGATGGAAAACTACCGCCAGGAAATGGCGTCCAAGCCGTTTTTCGCTCGTTTGTGGCTTCGGATGTGGTCGTAATTTTTCTGGGGGGGTTTTTTTTTCTTTCTTTTCATCTTGTTTGCTTTGCACATAGCATCTTATCGCCCTTATCTTTTCATGTTGCTTTATCAGGAACGGGCCGTTTTTGTATGTATTTTCTTATCTGTGACTTTTGTATCTGTTTTCGTTATATAAATACCCTTGTTTCATTCTACGCTTTTCCTCTTCTCAATCTATGAATGCCAATTTCTTCACATTCTCAAATGATTTGCTTGCCATGAAATTCGAACGTCCTACTCTTCATGTCACTCAGCCACGGTCGACTTTTGCCCAGGGAAATGCCCGCTGGTGTGTTCCTCTCTTCTCTTCTTTGTAGTACATACATCCCATTTGCTAACCCTAAAGGACTAATCGCGATCTCGACCCTGTCCTCCCGCAGGACCGCAAATGGGGCGTCTGGAGTTTTGTGGCGTACTGGATCTCAGACGCTTTTAATGCGTCGACATGGCAGTTTGGCGCAAGTATGATCTCGATTGGTCTGACATGGCGTGAGAGTCTGGGCATTGTGGCTCTGAGTTTCTTTATCATTTCCCTGGTTGTAAGCCTTAACCCTATTAACCCTTGGTAGCAACCTCTCCCCCCCAAACTAACAATCTAAATCGACTACAAGATTGCTGCCAACGGTGCTATCGGTGTCATCTACCACACTTCTTTTCCAGTCATTGCCCGTGCCTCATGGGGATTCTGGGGATCGTATATTGCCATTGTATCTCGTGTCATTCTCGCCATGTTTTGGTTCTCCATTCAAACCATGAACGGCGCTTACACTATCCAATGCATGATTGGCGCCATCTGGCCGTCGTTCTTGACGCTCAAGTCACATCTGCCTGCGTCTGCTGATATTGACGATGCTCTGCTTGGCTGCTTTGTGCTTTTTTGGGCTCTCCAGATTCCCTTTCTCTGCATGCACCCCAACCAGCTGCGTTGGTTGTTTATGCTCAAGGCTACACTCGTGCCTGTTGCCTGGGTCGCTATTCTGATTTGGGCTCTAGTCAAGACCCGTCACTCTGATATCTGGGACCAAAAGACTACCGTCAGTGGCAGCGCCTACAGCTGGGCGTTTCTGGCCAGCATGAACTCTGTCATTGGAAACTACGCTACCCTGTCTGTTAACCAGAGCGATTTCTCGCGATACTCCAAAGTGAGCGTGCGCTGGCAATTCATGTATGTGCCGCTGCTGCCGCTCTTTTTTACCTTTATCGCCTTTATTGGCGTCGCCGCGTCCTCGGCCGGTGGTGTTCTTTATGGGACTATCGAGTGGGATCCTATCGCTTTGATTTCGCACTGGGACAACCGTGCTGCTCGCTTCTTTGCTGCCTTTACCTTTTGTCTGGCGGCTCTTGGTGTCAACATTAGTGCCAACTCGCTGAGTGCTGCCAACGACTTGACTGCTTTATTTCCGCGTTTTATCAATTTGCGCCGCGGCCAACTATTGTGTGCTTTGATTTGCTGGGCGCTGGTGCCGTGGAAGATCCTGTCGAGTGCTGCACGCTTCTTGAACTTTATGAGCGCCTATGCCGTCTTCCTCGGCCCGATTGCCGCCATCATGCTCGTTGACTTTTACGTTGTACACAAGCGCAAATACGATATTCTTGCCATGTACCAGCCCAAGGGAATCTATAGGTACGCTCACGGCGTCAATTGGCGCGCTGTTGTTGCCTTTATCGTCGGCGTTGCGCCTAGTTTGCCTGGCTTCATCAATAGCATCAACAGCCATATCAAGGTTGGTGTTGGCGTCCACCCGTACCAGTTTGGCTGGCTGCTAGGCTTTGTGAGTACTTCGGCTGTGTATGTTGGCCTGTCAATGGTGTTTAAGCCAACGGAAACCATGATTGACCGGGCTGTTCTGCCAGATGAGGTGTATGCAATTGAAGGAACGGAGGTGACACAGGAGGTTGCCGAAACAAAGCAGGACGCTTAATTTAGTTTACATACAAAGCATGAAAAATCGAGTGTTGTTTTCCCCTTGTATACAGGTTGTTTTTTTTTATTAAAGCGCGAGTAGCGATTGTGTCTTTCGAATGTTCTTTGTTTTTGTTTTGTGGATAGACAATATTACAGACCTTTATTTAAATTGACTTTTACTTGGGTTCTCCTTCGACTTGGCCTATTATTAGCGTATAGATTTTGTGCATCCTCTTGAAGGGTGAAGGTGTGGATTGTGATATCAGACCCTACCAAGTGGATCCATATTTTCCCACTTAATAGATGCTCCCTTGTGTTCAGGCTATCTTGCCGGCCTATCTGCCGGGTTGCCTGCCCCTTTCTTGCCGGACCCACTTATTCCGGCAACTCCATAGCGAAGTCGAGTAGTGGCTGTTTTGGGATGAATACTTTCATGGGAAACAACGTCAATGATGTCATTAAAGACGTCTTTTGCTTAAGAATCTATCACAGCTCTGTTCATGATGTATTTCCATCAGTATTGCGACTACTGTTGCTTCAGTTTTCACAGCTTTACAGCTAGATAGCAGAAGGAGCGCTATCTATCGGCCCTTATCTTATCGTCTGCGCACAATTTGAAGAGTCATACAAGAACACGCCATAAAGCTCGACATTTTCGCTGCCAAGATGCTACAATGTAAGCTCATTGTTCTGCAACTCATTACCTCCTCGCTATGGATGCTGTGAACGCTGCCGAGAAAGGCCTCAAGGAGAACATGGCTGCGGCTCTCTCGCCTGTCGACTCAGAAAAAGGTGGTTTGGGACATGTCGAGACGACCGGTCTAGAGCCGATTCCGCCTCACCTACGCACAAACACCGAGTTCTATAGCATTGGTCTGCTCTGGTTTTCTATGAACGCAAACATCCTTCCGTACGTCTATTCTCTCTATTATCTGTCTCTCTCTGTGCCCAGCGTACTAACAATAACAGCATCACCTTTGGCATGCTCGCCACCTCCGTTTATGGCCTCTCTCTTCGCAACGCTTCCCTTGTCATTCTCTTCTTTACACTGTTCACAACTCCTGCTGTCGCATATCTCTCAGTCTTTGGCCCACGTACTGGCATGCGTCAAATGGTCCTCGCGCGCTACTCATTTGGTCGCTTTGTTTGTTTGCCTGTCCTCCTCAACCTTGCTACTCTTACCGGATTCTGCATCATTATGGCCGTAATCGGAGGTCAGTGCCTCTCAGCAGTGTCGGCAGGAAAGGTCTCGCCGGCCGTGGGCATCGTGATTGTGGCCATTCTTGCCATGCTCATCTCGTTTTTCGGCTTTCGAGTGCTGCACATCTTTGAGCGCTGGGCGTGGATTCCAACAATCATTGCCATTGCTATTGCCACTGGGGTTGGCTCTGACAAGCTCCAGCTTCAGGCCGTTCCTGAACCTGCCACAGCGCATCAAGTTCTTTCGTTTGGCATGATTGTCGCTTCGTATATGCTTCCCTGGGGCTGCATTGCCAGTGACTTTTCCACTTACATGCTTCCTTCTGCACCGTCGTGGCGCATCTTTTGGTATACCTACTTTGGCCTCGTCCTGCCGACCATTTTGCTTATGACACTTGGCGCAGCTATTGGTGGCGCCATTGCTAATGTTCCTCAATGGGAAGAACTCTATGACAAGACTCTTGTTGGTGGCGCGCTCGCTGGAATGCTTCTCCCATTGCACGGCTTTGGCAAGTTCCTCGTCGTCATTCTGTCGTTCAGTTTGCTTGGAAACCTGGCTGCGACATCATATGCTATTTCACTCAACTTTCAACAGCTTGCGCCAATCTTCAAGCGTGTCCCACGCCATATTTACACAGTTCTGTTGACGGCAATCATTATCCCCATCTCCATCCCAGCGGCCAAAGATTTTTTCGTCAACCTTGAGAACTTTGTTGCACTTATCGGCTACTGGGCCGCTGCGTTTCTTGCAATCATCATTGCTGAGCACGTTTTCTTTGCAAAACAGGACTACGCTTATTACGACCCTGCGGTTTGGGACAATTGGTCGCAGCTACCACTTGGCGTTGCTGCAATTTCATCATTTCTTCTTTCATTTGCGCTTGTCATTCCCTGTATGGAGCAGGTGTGGTATACTGGTCCAATTGCAAAAAGAACTGGCGATCTTGGATTTGAAGTTGCATTTTTCTTGGCTGGAATATTGTATGTGGGTTTTAGAAAATTGGAAAACAAGTATCTAAAATAGCAAGTATATATTTATATATATACATATTCGCCTTCACAAGCTTGCAAGCAACCAGCATTGGTTCAAAGGCTCAGTACATTGTTCTAGACAGAAGAGTCTCTGCTGACCTGGCTCTGATATTTCTTTAGATAAGGACCACCAGACCCACCTCGAGATTCCCCTATACACCCCCACTGGAGTCGTCACGCTCATCGGCACTGGGCCAATGTTGTGTGGGAATGAGACACCATCTCTGTTTATTTGGTCGTAGTGTTAGTGATATATAAAAAGAGCAGTCCAATTGACTTTTATCCCAAACTTTGAGATAGAAGCTAATAATGAAGCACAGAGTGGATGAGCAGAGTGGCCAGCTACTTAGCATTACTGCATCATATGGACTCAGGGTTACTTTTCTTTGCGTTACATAAATTCTATTGGAGATGCATCAAATGAAGTGCTTAAAAAGGCGCGTCCATCGAGTTTCAAAGGAACCGATGACAATGTGATAGTTCCTCCATGAGGAAGTACAGATTTTCCTGCCTAGAGACCCTCGTAACTAAATCGTTGGTTATCTTTAGTTTTAAGTACCTGGCTACCTCGCGAAGAGAGTATAAGCAGTCGGGGGCATTAAAGAAGCGTCGTGTGGCGCCAGTGCCAAGGATGGTTAGAGGTGTCATTTGATCATCGCGGGCTCTTTCTGTTCCAATGTTCTCCAACAAGTCAAGGACCAAAGCCGTCGTGTCTTTCTCGAGTACGTGGTGGGTCAGTATAGCAGCGTTGAAGATTTTCAGGGCTACTTGGAACTCCGCATCGGAGTTAGTGATGACCGTTGCACCCCCATCTGACTGGGCTGTGAGGACCACCATCGGAGGCGGGAGTGCAAATGGCGGGGGAGGTGGTTCCGAAGTTGGTGGGGTGTCTCCTCGACTGGACTGCCAGAAGCCGGAGGGCACAACTTCTCGAATGTCATTCTAGGAGCTGGAGTTGAGGAGTTCTGGACCTGAGTCACCTTTGGGTAGGAGGTGTGGTTCTGAGCATACGAGCGTAACATTATGTCCCTTGCAGTACCCCTAAATGATGGGAGCCATATCGGCCAAAGCGATAGTAGGCAGAGTCGGGTAGTCATGCCAGGGCTCCATCCATGGCGATGCGCCATTCGGTGAACAAGGCTATGAATCCAATATGTGGAGGGGCCTGAGCCATCTTGTCCATGGCCACGTGGAATTTGTATGCACCGGTGTTACGTAGCATGGCGTTGTCGACATTCATGATGCTGGCCTTATGCTTCTTAGAATGTGTGATACCTTAACACTAGACATGGCGCTATCCCCCCATTTCTAACCATCTCAAGTCATCGGGAGGACCTGGACCAGTGGGCTCGTGCAGTAAACATCATATTGTGAGTGCACGAGCTAACTACAGTTGCAGAGCACTGCAAGTGTTTCATTTCTATTTTCTTTTTAAAAAGCTTTTTTTTTCAAATTCTTTGGGGCCCCTTGGGAAACTTTGACATATCAGAGGCTGTCACCTTTGACGCCCGATGTGGTTTTCATACATGTATATTCTCCTCTATATTCAAGCTTTTATGTGAAGGGAATTGAATACATTTGTGTGATCTGTCGTAGTCCGGATGTATTATGGAAACTTATCGGGAGTGATTTAATATATTCAAATACCGAGCGTATTCTGAGCGATAAATACATACTCAAGCTGCCTGACAGCTTCTTAAATGCTTATGCGTAGCCTTATGGGCTCTACTTTTCCTGGTAAGCCTCCTAGCGGCGTATCTTACACTGCTAATCTATCGGTCAGTTGACTTGGACCAACATTATTCCAACTAGAGTTCGGCTTCTGGCGTCAATGAGGAGTTCCAATAGAGCGCAGCTTAAGCTAGATCGATCAGATTACAACATTATCCTCTGCTCATATCAAGTTTAAGACTTGGTGTAATAGCATTTTTCTCTGTGATGGTACAAATGGCGTGCTGCTTGTATTGTCCAATATTGCAAAACAACAACATACAATATGCTTTCCCTGATTTCATAGAAACAACGCCGTAAATTCGCGCTTCCCTTAGACATGATAATGCAATCTTTAATGTGGTGTGTTAGTAGGAACTTAGTTGCACTACCAAAATCAACACTCCAACGCATATTCAGCGGGTTTCATTCGAGTATAATCCTCTGCTTTGGTGTTTTCTCTAAATGATCATATTGGTGTCTGTTCTCACCGGTAGTCCAGTCTTTCGAGTTTGAAACCAGGTGCTGTGATGGGGTTTCCGTTTTGTAATAGGAATTTTGTTATTGAGGTTATACTGTTACATGAAACGCCGATGAGAATCTATAGAGAGCTTACTGCTGCCCAAGGTTAATTGGTTAATTGTCCAGCTCGAAAACGTTTTCTCCACGATTGAAAGGAGGGGGGACTTAGTGAGGTAAACAAACTTTGTACATGTTATCATGACGATCGCACGGGGTCGAAATACCCCCGAAAGGTTAAATAAGTAGGGCTAGGGTTATACATACAGTGAAAGGATGAAGACGACGAGAAAAAGCTAGGAGAGAAACAGACAAGGAAAAAATAACGGGGTATATAACAGAAAAGTTGAAGGAGCATAATAGCGTGGAGATTTCACGTCGTCCAGTTCTTAAGCGAGGAATAGATAGCAACTCTCATTTGCACAAATATACTTGTATGTATAGGAGTTGGTAAACCATTAGGATGTGTTCTACTAATACATTATTTGCCATTTCATCGTGAATGAAATTAATTTCAAGCGGCAGTATGATAACAATTTTAAGGAGGATGTTTAACAGATACGATGTAACTCTTTGTGTCTTTTTTGTTTAAAACTTTATTGAAAAAAGATTTAATACATATCAGTATTGAAGAGGCGACATGTGCCCTTATAATATAAATACTCCCGTAGATCGTGTACAGTTTGGTATTTTTATTCGTATGGCCTACCTGGTGCCCTTTTTTTTTTTTTTTTTTTTTTCAAGTGGCTTAATTATACAGTAGAAGCATCGTAACTTGACAATACCATGGGCTGCCAGGTATTGAAGTGAGGGTATGAGTTGCTTTCAATGCTGTGTAACGAAGTCGCTTTGTCCATTCAGTTAAATGGGACATCATGTAATTCAGTATCTGGTAGGCCATGTGAAAATAACAACCAACTATGGTGCTCATTTATTTGTTGGCCCTTATTAGTCCATGATATTTTCTACGCCGTGGCCTCAATCGACCAATCACAAAAGCATCTTCTAAAATTGATATGTTGTAGCTAATTACACATATCCGTGAACTAGGATGATCCATGGTAACGGAATTGGCAATCGGCCCAAAGACGCGATCAACCGATGAGAAAAAAAAAACGCGATTGAAATTTTGGAATATGAGGTAGCAATGACGTGAGATAGCCTGAGCAGCAGTACATGTGGGTCTCAGTACACATGGGAGCTTATGGACGCACGTGATAGAGCGACTGTATGTGGCGATAGTATGAAACTATCAAAAAGCATTGAATATCATGAGATATTGGGTAGGCGAGCGCGAGAATCGTCTCGCGGCAATTGAGAGATATAAATATCTCGTGTAAATGTGGCGCAAAGATCAAAGGATCGACGAGTCGATGCCCAAGAGCGGAAACTAGAGGCGTAGCGAGCTGTCAATGCAACACTATAACGCCACATCAAAAGCTTAATTTGACAGCATGTAATTAAAGCTTGTAAGAATCCGGACGCCTTAAGGAAGCATGTAGCGGTAATATCAAATAATTTGTAAGAGGGGACCCCGAGACGCACTGCATCCGGTGATTCCTTTACGTGGTCCGATGAACAAATGGTCAACTGAGATAGCAATGATTTGCCATGCCCATAGTTACCACTATTCTCGTCCCGAGAATAACGCTTGATTCTTTCAAGTTCTACATTCAAGATTACGTTCCCCAATTTTCTATATGAATAACATATAAGACATAGTAGCACGTGGATCTACATCAGTAGATCTCATAGGGTTAATCTTTTCTTGGAGCCCTCTAGGAGTCCTCTTTAGGTACTTTGTACCCGGGCCCATTATTTCTACGATTACTATTGGTCAAATGGCTTACACCATTTTAATTGATGAACTTTGTAAGAGGGGACCCCGAGACGCACTGCATCCGGTGATTCCTTTACGTGGTCCGATGAACAAATGGTCAACTGAGATAGCAATGATTTGCCATGCCCATAGTTACCACTATTCTCGTCCCGAGAATAACGCTTGATTCTTTCAAGTTCTACATTCAAGATTACGTTCCCCAATTGTCTATATGAATAACATACAAGACATAGTAGCACGTGGATCTACATCAGTAGATCTCATAGGGTTAATCTTTTCTTGGAGCCCTCTAGGAGTCCTCTTTAGGTACTTTGTACCCGGGCCCATTATTTCTACGATT
>CM069898.1:7871-41247 GCA_036034705.1 Thielaviopsis punctulata
AAAAAAAAAAAAAAAAAACAAGAATTTCATCCCACTAAATCTGGAAATCTCTTTCCACCTCTGCAGCCTCCTCACAGCTTTTCTCTTACTGCCCAGTGTATCTATTCCATCCAAAGTTTCAACCTCAATTCTTACATAGTTATTGACAGTCACTGTAATTGCTTTTGTTTTTCTGTCGTTTCCACCTATAACTCAATTTGCCGCTTCCGGTGGGATCTTGGGCATCGTGAGCCTGATCTGATCTTACCTGATCAGTTCAACAAAAGAGTCTGAATGGGGTACGCCTTTATATGTCATATCTCCTGACTTCTTTCTTCGTGAATGCTAACCACGTACTTCAACTGCGCAGATTCAAATGCCCTCCGCTTCTTGATTCGAAATTCTCTCCTTCAATCCATAAACCCCTCGGTCCGAAAGCCCCGTTTTGATTTTTCCCCTCCGGCTTATAACCCCAAGCTTCATCTCGTCATCCCATCACATACTCGGCCCCCGTGCCACGTCGCCCCGTCGCAGCCATGCTCGAGGGTCTTGTGGCCGGAATTCTTAACCGGTTCCTGGGCATGTACGTCAAGGACTTCGATCCCGGCCAGCTCAAGGTCGGAATCTGGTCTGGCGACGTCAAGCTTCGGGACTTGGAACTCCGGAGAGAAGCTTTGGATCAGCTCAAGCTACCAATCAACGTCTTTGCCGGCCATCTAGGCGAGCTGACTCTGGTCATTCCCTGGTCCAATCTGCGCGGCTCGCCCGTCAAGATCATGATTGAAGATGTGTTTCTGCTGGCCTCGCCCAAGGAAGAGTCCAACTATGATGCCGACGAAGAGGACCAGCGGCGCCAGCGCCTCAAAATGGAGCGCCTCGAGTCGGCAGAAATGCTGCGTGAGCGTAACCGAGAAGGCATGAGCCAAGAAGAGGAGCAAAAGACGCAGAGCTTCACCCAGAGCCTGATTACCAAGATCATGGACAATTTGCAGATTCACATCAAAAACATTCACATTCGCTACGAAGATTCCATCTCTGCTCCGGGACATCCGTTTGCCTTGGGAGTCACACTGCAGGAGTTTAGTGCTATTACCACGGACGCCTACTGGAAGCCCATGTTTGTGCAAGACTCGCGCGACACCACCCACAAGCTAGCGTCTCTTGAGGCTCTCTCAGTATACTGGAACACTGACACTGATCTCATGGGAACCGGCCGCGACTTTGATCCCGATAGAGACGAGCTCTTGCCGCACCTGAGCTTTGTTGAAAAGTGCAAGCTCATGATTGCCACCCATGACAACGCCTCGCGCCTCAATCACCAGTACATTCTGCGGCCCGTGACTGGCCAGGCCAAGCTGCGCCTCGACAAGACGGGCGACACTCACATTCCGCGTTTCCACGCCGACCTACTCTTTGACGAGATTGGGTTGGTGATTGACGACGACCAGTACCGTGATGGCCTGATGATGGTGGACTTATTTCATTACTTTACTAGGCGTCAAGAGTATTTGCGCCACCAACCTAAAGTGCCCGTCATGACAGATGCCCGTGCCTGGTTCCGCTTTGCCGGAAACGCCGTCCTGAACAAAATTCACGAGCGCAACCGCAAGTGGACCTGGGATTATTTTCGCAAGCGTCGTGACAACCGTGTGCGCTATATTTCTCTGTTTAAAAAGTCCGTGCAGTCTGCCACTATGCTGGAGCCAGATGAGCAGGCTGCCTTGCAGGAGCTCGAGTTCAAGCTGACCTACGAAGACCTGCGCTTTTGGCGGTCACTGGCGCGAAACCAAATGCGCAAAGAGCGCAATCTCTCGTCTACCGCTAAGCAACTAGAGCGAACCAATACTCTTCAACCGCAGCTGTCACAACCACAGCAACAGAGCGGCTGGATGTCTTGGGTCTGGGGCTCCAAGCCGGCTGAAGACTCCTCACAGGACCAAGAAGCCACTGAAAATACTCACATTACCGAAGAGCAGCGCAAGGAGCTCTACGAGGCCATTGACTGGGATGAGCATACAGCCTTGACGGCAGCCATTGACGTACCACGCGACTCGGTCAAGCTGCAGGTCGAGACGTCGCTACGTACGGGCAGCTTTACTCTGCGGCAGCGGCAGCAGGCGGACCATTCGTTCAAGGAACTAATGAGTCTGCACTTTGATGCTTTCCGAGCTCGCATGTTGCAACGGCCAGATTCATTCTTGGCACAGCTGACGCTTGGCGGGTTCCGGGTCAAGGACGGCACGACGGCCGACTCACTATACCCAGAAATTGTGCGGGTCAAAGATGCGTCGTCTGCTGGCCCCGGTTCTAGCTCTGGCTTTGGCTTTGGCTCTGACAACAGTGGGGACACAGGATTCAGCAATGTCCATGCGCTGTACAAGAGTGATGCTCTCAAGAACACCTCCTGGGATGATGACAAGATCAACGACACCTTTTTCTATCTTGAAGTAGAGACAAACCCCATTGAGCGCCAAGGTGACGTGGCCATTGTCACTCGGTTGAAGCCCCTCGAAATCATCTGGAATCCCAATTTTGTGGTTGGCGTATCCGACTTCTTCCGGCCACCGGAGCGGCACATGGAATCGATTACGGCACTAATGGAAACAGCCGGTGCCACAGTCGAGACGTTTCGCGAGCAGACTCGGGCTAGTTTGGAGTTTGCCCTGGAGGAACACAAGGCCATCAATGCCAACTTCGACCTACAAGCTCCGCTTATCATTATTCCGCTCAGCATCTCGACGCCCAACTCACAGTGTCTCATTGTCGATGCTGGTCACATCAATGTGGCGTCCAAGCTTGTGGACAAGGACACGATGGATTTGATCCAGGCCAAGCAGCGGCAGGCATACACTGACGAAGATCTCCGGCGTCTCGAGTCAGTCATGTACGACTCGTTCTCGGTCAAGCTATCGTCGACACAGGTTCTGGTTGGGCCGTCGGTCGAAGTGGCGAAGCAGCAGTTGGCAGACGAAACAAATTCCCTCAAGCTGCACATTGTTGATCGCATCAACATTGACTTGAGTGTCGAGATCTGCATTCTGCCGAAGGCGCCCAATCTCACCAAGATGAAGGTTTCGGGTCACCTGCCCATGCTTCACGCCACGATTTCCGACCAAAAGTACAAGACGCTGATGAAGGCCATTGAAGTGGCTATCCCAAAGCTTGGTGGGCCGCCACCGCCGCCAGCACCGCCTTCCTCCTCCTCGCTAGGTGACGACTCATTTGTCGATGGCGGCGGCGGCGGCATCAATGACCAGAGCGATGCGCGATCATCGCGTCGCGGAAGCCATGCGTCGTTCATGTCGGCGCTAGAACATCCAATGCCGGCCGGTCAGTCGCTTGGACGGCGGCCGTCCTTGTTTCTTTCGGTTCCGGGACCGGCCATTATAGAAGATGACTTGCATATGGACGATGTTGATTCGGAAGGTGACGACACTAGCTCGGACTCTAATAACAACGAAAAGGACCAAGATGAAAACAAGAACAAAAGCCCATCTTCTTCTTCTTCTTCGACACATGTCTCTCAACAGCTTAAACTGCAGCAGCGCAACTTTCAGTTCTCGTTCAAGGTGGACTATCTCAAGGGCTCGCTCTGCCGTAGCGATCCAACCGGCAAGAATCCCGATCAGCTACTGGTGGAAATGACGGCTGAAGACTTCAATATTCTCTTTTACAACCGGCCGTATGACATGGTGGCTCAGGTATCGCTAGGGTCTGTGACCCTAGACGACTTTGTTGTGGAAGACACGCCGGCCCAGTTCAAGGCTATTGTATCGTCGGGCGACAATGAGGACTTGCTAGAGAACCGCAGTCTGGTGCAAATCACCTTTACCAGAATCAGCCGCGAGTCTCCCGAGTTTCTGTCGGTTTGGGAGGGAGTCGAGACGAGTCTGTCGGTCTCGGTTTCCACCATTAATCTAATTGTGACGCGCAAAACGCTGCTAACGCTGCTTGATTTTGTGCTGGCTACGTTTACTGACAATGGAGCCACACCGTCTCCGCCGCAGCCGCCGCCGCCTCCGGCTCATGATAGGCCGGGCTTTTTGGGGCTTCGCCGGCTGAGCATCATGTCTCGGTCAAGTGAGATGAACCAGCCGCCGCTGGGTGTGGGAGGTCTGAGTGCGGGCGGTCCGGGCTTTTCTTCGTCTGGTCTTCCGGCCAATCCCCCTCAGCCCAGTCTCCCTACTAATATCTCTCCATCAGCCCCCCCGCCCTCGATGAAAATCAAGGCCCAGCTCAAGAGTATCCGCCTCATTCTCAACAACGACGGCGTCCGTCTCGCCACCTTTGCCCTCAACCACGCCGATGTCGGTCTTGTCATGATTGGTCCTGTCATGCGGCTGCACGCCAAGCTCGGTGACTTTAGCCTAGTCGACGATATTAACACGGGTGTCTCGGAACGGTCACCTCTACGGCGGCTGATTTCGGTGCACGGTGACGAGCTGGCTGACTTTCGTTACGAAACCTTTGATGCCAACAATGTCGCCACATTCCCTGGCTACGACTCGTCGGTGTACTTCCGGGCCGGATCAATCAAGGTCACGTTTATTGAGGAACCGTTCCGCAACATCTTTGGCTTCCTGGTCAAGTTTGGCCAAATGCAAGCGCTTTACAATGCAGCCAGACAGGCAGCAGCCTCACAGGCCACGCAGATTCAACGCAGCAATACGCGCATGAAGTACGATGTTGTGATTTCCACGCCCATTGTCTCGTTTCCCCGCGCCGTCAGCCCCGGGCGCCATCGCCGCGATGTGTTGCTGGCGTATCTGGGAGAAATCTATGCCAGCAACCGCTTTGTACCGGTGACCAAGGGCTCGTCGGACGTAGCTACTGTCATTACGGCAGGTATCCGCAACATTCGGCTAACGTCAGACTTGTCGTACTCGAACGACCAGAGCGAAGAGCTAGAGATGATTGACCACGTTGACGTCAACTTCAAGGTTACGTCTCTTGAGCACCGAGCTGGATCGTTGCGGCCTGATATGGAAATTGAGGGCAGCATGTCGGACTTTAATCTGCGGCTGACGCAGTATCAGGTGCAATTCTTGTTAGAAGTTTCACGGTCTGTTCCAGCAGCGTTTGCTGGTGGTAGTCAACCTGAGGGAGAGGCTCAAGAAGAAGAAGAGTCTGCTCCGGCTCTTCCCGCACGTCCGGCTGTTTCTGTTCACCCGGCATTGCCTATCCGTCCGGCCCTGCCTTCTTCCAATGAGGAGGCCATTATAGACGATGATCATGACGACGTCAACAACAACAAGGGCACCCCCCAAGTCAGCCTTGCACCAGAACTCCCCACAGACGACTCCACTTGGACTCGGCTCGATCTTGTGTTCAAGGTCAACACCATTGGTCTCGATCTCATCATGGCTGAAGAAGACAAGCCAGTGGGTGATGTCAAAGCTGCCTCTCTGTCTCGCTTCTCGCTGGATGAGAGTCAGATCAAGTTTAAGATGGTGTCGGACGGGTCAATGGAAGCCGAGCTGCTGATTCAGTCGTTTACCATTCATGATTTGCGGGCGCAGGACAAGAACAAATTCCGGCGCATCATGTCGTCCCGGTCCAAATCGGTCAAGCAGCTCATGTCTACTGTAACGATTTCGGGTGGCGGTAACCAAGACCGCACCATGATTATGGTGGTCACTCTGGACAGTCCTCGTCTGATTTTTGCTCTCGACTATTTGTTTGCCGTCAACAAATTCCTCACAGTTTGCCTGCAACCGCCTTCGACGGCCATCGATGCCGATATGCGCAGCATTCTCGATAGCCAGTCCGAGTCTGATGCGGACTCGGTGGCAGTGACAGCAGCCGGTGCGACAGGCACTACTATGGATACCAGCACTCTGAGAACTGGTGGCACACGGGCTTCCAGTGCTGTGACTGCTGTCGGCCCTCGGCCCTCAGCCACGCCTACGACTACAGCCGGTTCTCTCAAGGTTGTGTTCCGCATTAACGTCATTGACTCACAACTCATTCTCATTGCCGATCCGCTGACCACCAGCTCGGAAGCCATTGTTCTCGGCACTCGCCAGGTGCTGCTGTCCAAGCAAAACGCCATTACCTTTCAGGTGTCTGAGGTCAGCATGTTTCTGTGCAAAATGGACCGTTTTGATTCATCGCGTCTGCGTGTTCTCGACGACTTTTCCCTGCAGATGGCCATGGAAAGTTCGCAGGCCAACAAGATGATGATTGACCTGACAGTTGACCCGCTGATTCTGCGGCTATCGTTCCGAGATATCTATCTCGTGCTGCAAATTCTGGCACGGGCATCGGAGCTTTCGAACGACGAGCCGGCGGTGGCGGCAGCTATTGAAGCGGGTGGCCAAGACGATGAAGAGGGACAAGGGCGACCCAAAACAGGACGGAGTGTATCTGGCTCAGCAGTTGCTGCTCGACAGGCGTCTTCTGCTACTGCCTCTGCCTCTGCTGCATCTGCTGCTATTATCAAGCCCGACCAGCACCTCAAGGCCTCGTTTAGCGAGATTCGTCTGGTGCTGATTGGCGAGGGTCACGAACTGCCAATACTCGACACGGGTCTCCAGGGCGGCTTTACGGCCACTGTTGACAACTGGTCGACGGATCTTCGGGCCGGCGTCACGATTGAGACGTACGCCAATGTGTACAACTTTTCCAAGTCTGCATGGGAACCGCTGATTGAGCCGTGGCAAGCGGCCATTGGCGTAGATCGCGATGCTAGCACTGGCCAGTTGAATGTGGCAGTTGATTCGGCCAAGACATTTGATGTTACAATTACAACAGCCACAGTGCAGCTGGCCATGACGTCAATGGGCATCTTGTCTCGATATGAGCAGCAGGTTGAAAAGCCGCGTGGTGGAGAAGCGCCGTACCGGATTCGCAACTATACAGGCTTTGATATCTCTGTTACGGCGCAAAATGCAATGGATGATTTGAGCGTGGCTGCCTCTGCCTCTGGCCCTGATGACAAGAAGGACGTCATCTCTGCTCATCTCAGCGACGGTCAGGAAATCCCCTGGAGCTTCGAGCGCTGGGAAAAGATGCGTGAAATGCTATCATCAGATGAGCGGTCGGCCATGGTCACAATCACCCTCGACGGGTCCGGCTTTGAGCCTATTCGCAACGTGCACCTCAACCGTGAAGGCGAATTCCTCTTTGCCCTGCGGCCGCGCATGGAAAATGTAGTACACCGGCTTATGGTGGAAGTGGTGCTGGAAGCCGACTATGTCAAGTACGTGACGATCCGCTCGCCCATGGTGTTTGAAAACAAGACGCAGATCCCGCTTGAAATTGGTGTCTTCGACACCGACACGGGCCACCTGCTCAAGATCGAAAAGGTGGCTCCAGGAGCCAAGGCGCCGGCGCCGGTCGGAGCGGCCTACAGCAAATCAATGCTGCTCCGGCCCGACTCGGGCTTTGGTTACGAGTGGTCGACCGCCACTCTTGGCTGGCGTGACATGATGGCCAAGCCGACGCGGACCATTGTGTGCAAGGGCGGCGAGACGGCAGGTGACTTGTTCTACTTTCAGGTGTCGGCGCAATATGATAAGGCCAATCCGCTGGTGAGAAACTACCCCTATCTGACGGTCAAAATCTACCCACCCATCACGCTCGAGAACCTGCTGCCGCACGATTTCAAGTACCGCATCTACGACAAAAACACCAAGCGCGACTGGAGTAACTTTTTGCGCAAGGGCGGTATCAGCCCAATCCATGTGGTCGAGCTCTCGCATCTGCTGCTGCTCAACATTGACATGCAGGATAGCGTCTTTAAGCCTAGCGACTTTGCTATAATTAATTCCGGCTCCTCGTCCAAGGACTTTAGCCAAGAACACCGCCTGGTGTGCCGCGATGTCAAGGGCCTGAATCTGACGCTCAATCTACTCTACGAAAAGATGCCTGGCGGAGGCGGGGCCTTCAAGGTCATTGTGTATACGCCCTACGTCATTCTCAACAAGACGGGCATGGAGTTGTTGATCCGGGCCCGTGGATTTATGCAAAGCGCAAAGGTTGCCGCCGGCCAGCAGCAGACACGGAGAGCGCAGAGCCAGCATATGGTTAGGGCTGGACATGATGACCAACAAGAAGAAGAAGAAGAAGAAGAAGACATTAAGGCTCAGCCTCTCATGTTCTCCTTTGGCAACGACGACCACCGCAACCGCGCCTTTCTTAAGCTCGCCGGCTCCGACTGGAGCAAGCCCCAGAGCTTTGACGCCGTCGGAAGCTCGACCGAAGTCGTCGTTCCCGCCGCCGCTGCCGAGTTTGTCTCGTCATCCACAGCCACTGCCAAGGACTCGGAGATTTCGATTGGCGTGGCCGTCGAAAGCGGTGTTGGCAAGTATCAGCTGACCAAGATTGTCACCATTTCGCCGCGCTTCATTGTCATTAACAAGCTGTCGGAGGAACTTCAGGCCCGTGAGCCCAGCTCGTCCGGGCTCTTGCTTCTCAAGCCGCACATGCTGGAGCCGCTGCGCTTCATGGGCAAGTCGGCCACCAAGCAGCTGTGTCTCGGCTTCCCCGGCCTCAACAACCCGTGGTCGTCGCCCTTTAACCTCTCGGATCTTGGCACCACCCACATCAAGCTCAGCAAAGCTGGTCAGCGCCAGAAGCTAGTGCGCGTCGATATTCTGATGGAGGGCGCCACCATTTTTATCCATCTGGTACCCGAGACAGGCAACTGGCCATTTTCCATGCGCAACGAAAGCTCTGTCGAGTTTACCTTTTGGCAGGCCAACCCGTTTATCGACGAGGACGGCATCGAGATGCAGTCGGGCTGGAAGCCTATCAAGTACCGACTGCCGGCCCGGAGCATCATGCCCTATGCCTGGGACTTTCCGGCTGCCAATGTGCGCGAGGTTATTATTTCGCCGCAAACACAGGCACCGACTGGAGGCAGTGGCAGCGGCGGGCCGTCATCAGCAGCCCCCTCCAAGGGCCTCGAACGCCACGTGCAGCTGTCGGAAATTGGCACACAACTACCCATGAAGTTCAACATTGCCGGCGGCCAACAAAAAATCATTGACATTTCCGTAGCTGCCGATGGGCCGACCCAGACGCTGATTCTGTCCAACTATAAGCCGTCTCGCAGCATGTACCGCCGCCGCGATAGTCCTCGTGACCGCGCCATGCAGCAGTCTCGCCGGGACAGCTATCAAGTCTCTGCTCAGCACGGCCGCCTTGCTCGCTCGTCAACCTCATCTTCAACCTCGTCGGCCTCGGGCTTTGAAGTCAAGCAGGACCATGAAACTGCCGGCATTATCTTTAGCGCCCAGCTCAACTTTTCTGGCATGGGCATCTCGCTCATCAATGCTTCGCACAAGGAACTGGCCTACATTACCTTCCGCGGCGTGCAGCTACGCTACACCGACTCGCAGCTGTACCAGACAGCCAGCATGGCAGTCAAGTGGATCCAAATTGACAACCAACTCTACGGCGGCCTGTTCCCCATACTTTTGTTCCCCAGCGTCGTGCCCAAGAAGACCAAGGAAATTGAAGCTCATCCGTCACTGCACATGATGTTGACACGTGTCAAGGACGAGTCGTATGGGCTGCTGTATGTTAAGTATGCCACTGTGCTGCTGCAGGAGATGACGATTGAGCTGGACGAGGACTTTTTGTTTGCTCTGATAGAGTTTGCCAACAGCGGTACCATGTTTTTGGCCAACAGCCCGGCTGGTGCTGGTGCTAGTGCTGGTGCTGGTGTGGCTTTTGCCGGTGACTCTGCTGTGTACTCGAGTGCCGGCGGCGGAGCTGGACCGGGAGCTGGAGCTGCTCCTGCAGCTACTGCTCTACCTCCTGACGTCAAGCTTTGCGAAGAGTCTCTGGATATCCCACAGCCTCAGATGCAACAGGCTGGCCAGGACATGTACTTTGAGGTGCTCAACATCCAACCCATGCAGCTCAACATTTCCTTTATGCGCACCCAAGTCATCAACTCGGACTCACAACTAGGCTCCCGCAATCCACTCATGTTCTTCATCAACATGATGACCATGACCATTGGTAATGTCAACGACGCCCCCATCCGCTTCAATGCTCTGCTGCTTGAAAACGTGCGAGTTTCGGTTCCCGTGCTGCTGCAAAACGTTACCAGCCACTATGCCCAAGAGGCACTGTACCAAGTGCACAAGATCCTGGGTAGTGCCGACTTTTTGGGCAACCCAGTGGGCTTGTTCAACAATATCTCGTCGGGCATCACGGACATTTTCTACGAACCATACCAGGGACTGATTCTCAGCGACAATCCCGAGGAGTTTACCCTGGGTCTGGCTAAAGGAGCTACGTCGTTTTTGAAAAAGTCTGTCTATGGCTTTTCCGACTCGTTTAGCAAGGTCACGGGAAGTGTGGCCAAGGGTCTCGCTCTGGCCACTCTTGACAAACAGTTTCAGGACCGCCGCCGCATCACCCGGGCCCGAAACCGGCCCAAGCACGCGCTGTACGGCGTCACGGCCGGCGCCAACTCCTTCATCACCAGCGTGGCCTCTGGCGTTGGCGGGCTGGCCAAGAAGCCGTGGGAAGGTGCCGAGCAAGAAGGCGCTCTCGGGTTCCTCAAGGGCGTCGGCAAGGGCTTCATTGGCCTCGCCACAAAGCCGGCCATTGGCGTGCTGGATCTGGCGTCCAACGTGTCCGAAGGCATCCGCAACACGACAACCGTGTTTGACGGCAGCGAGCTCGAGCAAGTGCGCAAGCCGCGCTTCATCCCAGCTGACGGCATCGTGCGCCCGTACAATGCGCGCGAAGCCCTGGGCCAGTACTGGCTTAAGCAAGTAGACAACGGCCGCTTCTTTGACGAGCAGTACATTGCGCATCTGGAGCTTCCTCGCGAGGATCTCGTCGTGCTGATTACCTTTTCGCGCATCTTGGTGGTGTGGGCACGCAAGTTGAATAGTGAGTGGGACATTCCGCTCAAGGATATACAGACCATTAGCAAGGAGCGCACGGGCATGAGTGTGGTGCTGCGCGGAGGTGAAAACGGGCCGTTTATTCCCGTGACGGATGAGAGTGGGCGGGCGTTTTTGTATCGCATGGTTGCCATTGCTGTTGAGGAGTTTAACCGCAAGTTCCGAACCATGTGATGTTTTTTTGTTGTATCTTTTTTTGTTTTTACTTTCTTTTTGTGTTGTATTTTTTGTTCGTTTATCTTTTCTCTCTGTGCTGTATGTTTCTTTTCCTGTTTATATTTCCTTCATGTACATTATGACCAAGCCCAGAAACAATCCATGATATATACATCTATTAAAACCAATCATACCATTCATTGTTTTCGCATCAAATCCCGTGATGAACACGGTTAAAAAAGATATGAATTATGTATATATAACTACTGTCGGAACCCCTGCTTCGCCTTCATTTGCTCAATCCGCGCCTTCAACTGACTCGTCACTTCGGCCGCCCGCTTCCAATTCTCGGCTCCTCCCGTCGGTCCACTTCCACTGCCACCACCACCACTACTACCACCACCACCTCCTCCTCCTCCAACTCCACCAATCATGCTCATCCGCTGCATATTCATACCCCCGCCCATACGCTGCTGCAGCTGCGGCTGCTGCTGTTGCTCATGGCGATCGTCAAAACTACCTTGCGAACCCGTCTCATCGGCATGGCTATGGCTCTGGCCAATGTGCAGCGATGATGACGACATTTGCATGGCCGATCTAAAGTTGCGCGCGGGGCTAGCGCGGCCCGAAGGAAAACCACTGGAGTTGCCGCTACCGTAGCCCAGGCCTGGACTCAACTTGGCCCGTGCATACGACGGCTCCATACCGTTGTCCTTGTCGTCGCCACCCATCGACATACCGCCGCCCATGGCGCCATTGCTAATGTAACTCATGCGGTTGCTGTTGGCCGTGCTGCGGCTGGCCTGCGATGCCGGCCGCGGGTATCCCATGGGACTCGTGACGTGGCTGTGGTGGCCAAGACTAGTGGCTGCCCGACCGTCGTCGCCGCCGCGCTGGTGAAGATGATTATGGTGGTGGTACATGCTGCCCGGAGCGTCGTCGTGTGTCGGAGAAGTCATTCGTTCACGCTCACGTTCGCGGTCTGCTGGAGGAGGGGAAGAAGCGTCAGAGTCAGTATTGCCAAAGGCCGAATCGTGCCGTCTTTTCTTGTTGAGAGACTCACCAACTGGGCTGGCAGCGCCACCAGCCGATCCCGGAGTCAGACCCTCAGCCCGGCTGAGCGCGCGCTTGAGTCGCTCGAGTTCTCGCCGCAGCCGCTCATTGGTCTGCTCCGTGGCCTCGGCATCGCTGCGTGCCCGCACCAGCTGAGTCTCCTTGGCCTTTATGCTGAGCACATCATGCGTATGATCTTCAATGAGTTTGGCATTGGCGTTCTTGAGCTCCTGGTTCTCCGACAGCAGCTTGCTGCGGTCTTGCTTCATATCTTCAATGAGTCGTGTCAGTCGGTCGTTGGCCACCCGCAGCTCCTCGAGCTCGGCCCGCTCAATGGCCGTGAACCCGCTGGATGGTGTGTGCACTGGCGGTGGTGTCGGTGATTCAGGTGGCATTATCGGCGCTGTGGCTGGCTTAGCAAGCGGCCGTCCAGCTAGTCCGCCTCTGATACCACGGGGCGCGGCAGCAGGCGGCGGCGGCGCAGGTTCTTCTTCGGGTTCCTCCTCGGGCATTATGGGTGCCGCGGCAGCAGCAGCAGCGGCTGGTCTGCGTGAAGCAAGACTACCAGGACCGGCCAGACGACCACGCACCGACTTGGCACCCAACTTGGACCCGGGCCGGGCTGCAGGCCGGGCTGCAGGAGCTGCAGGCGCCGGATCCGGCGAGGGCATACGGGGAGCAGCAGCGGGTGCAGCCTTCTTGACAGGAGCCTTACGAGCACCGCCAACAACTTTCCTACCGGCAGCAGCAGGTGCAGCCTTGGGAGCCGGCGGCGGCTTAGGCTTTTCCTTTGCCTTGACCTCGGCCGTCTCGAAAAACTCCTTGATCTTGGTCTTACGGATATCGTCCAAGCCTTCCATGTGTGGGTTCATGGCGCGCTCGCCAATAATCTTCATGACGGTACCCAGAGCCTCAGCACCACCTGCTCGCAGACCCTCGCTCGATTCGGACAAAAACTTCTTGGACGACTCGACAATCTGCTGGATCTCGGCCTTGGCAGGGACAGTGCGCGTGGTGCGCAGACACCGAATCAAAAACTTTATGGTGCCCTCCTTGACCTGTGGGTTCTTGTGCACCATAAACGCCACAATGTCCTCTAGACAGTCCGACAGACTGGTAGACAAGAAAACAGCATCTAAAGCACCGCCGAGAGCATCAGCTACAGTCACCTTCTTTTCCTTTAGACGCTCCATAATGGGCTGCATTACCGTTGACCGGTGCTTGGCGTAGCTTGTGCGCAGACCCTTGGCCAGGAGCTCGATACACTGGGCGGCTTGGGTGACGACGGCAACATTAGCGTCTTTCATGGCCTTGGCAAGACAACGGTTGATTTCGTTGAAGTCGCCGTCCTTGATTCGGGGGACGTTGGCAATGTTGTACAGGCCTTCAACCGCCTCCTTTCTCTCCTTCCATTTTGAGGAAGCCATGCCGTCGTAAAAGTTGGCCGGCAGCGACTTGAGAATATCTTGCGGCTCGGCCAAGTCAAAGGCATCAATCTCGCCAGGGTCATCGGCCGCCTCTTCCTCTTCGGGGTATTCTTCTTCGTCGCCGCCGCCAACGGGTGCGCGGGCCATTTCTGCCTGTTGTGTGCGCAGCAAACGCTCCTGCTTGGCAGCGGGTTCTGACTTGATCTTTTCAAACTGCGCCTCGAGATCGTTTTGCTGGGTAGGCTTGAGATCGCCCCAAAACATAGGCTTCATGGCCTCGCGAAGCCAGCGGTAGAACTCGACCGTCAAGTTGGTGGCTTCTGCTCTGACATTTTTGTCGGCATGGCCAAAGACCTTGGGCAGCATCTTGAGTACCGGCTTGGGATCGACAATCTTGCAGCCGTAGTTGTGGAAGATGGCTGTTAACGCAGCCAGAGTGGCAGCCACAATCTTGGGCTGCTTGTTGCTCAAACCCGCAAGCACATCCTCGACAATGGGCGCCGAAACGTCAAGCTCAATGTACATGAGCAGAGCCTCGACAGCACCCGTCTTGATGGCTGCTCGTGTTGAGGCTAGGGCTTTTTCTACCAGACCAGTCACGGTAGCACCACGTGATCGCAAGCAGGCATCGCGGCCGCCATACTTGAGGAAAGCATTCAAAGCGGCAATGCCATCTTGTTGGGCGGCGACGTTGGAGTCAACGACGGCAGCCTTCCACAGGCCAGAGTCGAGAAGAAAGGGTCTAAAGACGGGGTCGGACTCATCGGGAGTCTTTTCGAAAAGCTTGGCGGCTTCTTCGTACGCGCCCTTGCGGACCTTCCATACCTTGTGGCCAAACCGATCGGGGAGTGGAATAGAGCTGTAGTCTTCCTCGTCGGCCATGATTGCGACGATAGACTAAGGGGATGATTATAATAATGAATTGCACGATATATGCGATGAATTCGTAGAAAAATGTCGTGATTACCCGCAGGAAAAGAGTCGCGATGAAGTATACAAGTCGCGATATTATTGGGCAGAAGTCGCAATGGATTCCCGAAGGGCCTCGTGGGATATATGTATATGCAACCAATGGCACGGAATTCTAAGTCGGGGAACAAAAAAAGCAAGGTTCGGTCTTGCGATTATCGTTGGTCGATGTAAGAAAGGAATAGAAGGAAAGGAAGACTTGCGTCTCGATGTAGGAGGGGGTATATATGTATATATGTATGTGGTCGTGTGGATTCGTCCGAGGTCGTCAACATATAAAAAGTGAAGAAAAGAAAAGACTGAAGAGGATATGGAGAAAGAGTATCTAGATGTGGATTAATTTTAGTTAGCCTTGAAGCCAACAAAACAGAAAAACAGCATATAAGGGCACCAGACGGAGCTGATCAGATCGGACTCAGGTCCAATTCAATTCAGGAGAAGTAGAAATTTTATTCCAGTTCCGTCCCAAAGCTGGCGGGGCTTGCTTTGTTATAGTGAGAATTGCAATTGTAGAACCAGAACCAAGTATGTGCACAGAGCGTGGAAAAGAGGGAGAGAGAGTCTGTGTATGTGTGTATGTGATCTGACAGCCATACCTCTTGTCTATATCTTTTTCGTCGATAAACTCACGAGGCAGATGTAGATTCTCGAAAGCGGTGAAAATAAAGCCCGGTCTTTAAATGATTTGTTGGTCGCTTCTTTGACTTCTTTTGGGTAAGTTTTGACCGGGATTTGTCGAGGGTGAAAACTAAAGAGGCAGGACGAAAATTAAGAGTCAATAGCTTCTAACCCTTTTGAGAGAAGTTAGTTCAGGGTTTTGGATGTACTGCATACATGTACTGGTACGTAGTATGTATTTAAAAAATAAAAACAAGGAGTTATTCGTGGGGGAGCTCTTCGAATCTGTGATTGACTGATTGATCTGACACAACAGAGGTCGTTATAGGGGACTTACTGCATATGGCGGTGAATAAGACGCCTAGTTTAGCTTTGACTAGGGATCGGAATCGTAAAATGGCTGACACAAGCAAATCCCGAAAAAGCTGTGCAAGGATGCGCTTAACCGCAAATGTCTTTGTGTCTCTGTTTGGCAGTTCAAAGTACTTTTTCGAATGTTTTTGGCAAGTCAAGTCACCTTCATGAGGCAAGTCAAATTGTGGCAGAATAGAAAAGTCAACGGATTTGAATGAAATCGAGATGATTTGTTGGTGATGAAAGAATCAATACAGAAAGAAAGGTACCAGAGAAATCTCTGTCACACGCACAAAAGACACAGGTCACGTGCAAATAAGTGGATAACATATACATGTATGTACTGGTATGTACAGAGTATGTAATTGCATGTATATGTACATATGGGCAAGCAGCATTGCTTGGAAGAGCCAGCTGCTGTCAGCTGCCAATACGCATTGTGGATATAGTAGTACATGAGAGTACAGAGTACATGAGGCAAATGGTATTATTTCTATAACCCCCTCAATTTGGACATGGAACTTGACTATTGACTCGGTTGGCCAGCAGGCTGGGCGTGAAGTACACCCTGTTGCTGCTGCTGCTGTTGTGGCGGATACTGCTGCATCGGATGCGGCAATCCATGTGACATTTGACCAGCAAAAACTGGCTGCTGATGCTGCTGATACTGACTCTGCATTTGAGCCGGCATTTGCATTGTCTGCTGCATTTGTGGCTGCTGCTCCGGTGCCAGAATGGCCTGAACCAAAACGTCGGTTCTGCCGCTTCTGTGGAACAGGGCCAGAGGAATACCACACTACACTCTGTTAGTTCACTATGAAGAATCAATATGATGAAAGAAAAGTACCTGCGCACACCTATGACGAACATCTTTCAGTCCGTTCAATAGATATGGGATGCATCCAAGACAAGTCACAAAACACGTCAATGCAGCCACCAAATGTGTAGTACCACCGCTTTCATGCGCCAGGATAGTTTGACCACGGTAGTGACAATTGGGACACTCAACAAGAGCCGGATAGCTCTGAAGACCCGATAAAGGCATGGTACTTGTGGGCGCATGAACTTGTGCGTGTTGAAAGGCCTGGGCTTGAAACTGTGGCTGTTGCTGCGTCTGCGGCTGAACATGAGGCTGTTGCTGCGTCTGCGGCTGAACATGAGGCTGTTGCTGCGTCTGCGGTTGAATATTAGGCTGTTGCTGCTGCTGTTGCTGAGATGGATAATTAGGCGGGAGCTGAGGAGACATTGGGCCAGGCGTCGGAGACTGCTGTGGCAGAGACATTCCATGAACAGCCGGAGCTGCAGCCGGATACGAATGCATGGGTGGAGGTGGCGAGCTCGGAGCTGAAGGCGGGAACATCTGGGTGACACCGGTAGACATAGGACTTATGGGCTGAGCAGCCAGAGGCTGTGTAGCACTGGCCGTCTTGTTGTCGCCACTGTACGGATCTCTGGCATCGGCAGGGTAAGGCGGCGAGCTTATTTCATTGAGAAGCATAAGACCCGGCTGGTTCTGGCCTGTGATAGTAGGACTCTGGTTTTCTTGGAGTTCAAGACCACTTTCGACGTGGGAGCTTTGCGTGTTTTGAGCAGGTTGTCCAGATTGAGTAGACTGAGTAGTAGGCTGGGCAGATTGGTTGGCGGCGGCGGCAGCAGCAGCAGCAGCAGCAGGATTATCGTCTGGTATAGAGTTAGCTCATGATAACATGTGTTTAGGGTTAACAAGCTTTGACATACAAGAAATAGCCATTAGGAAAAAAGAGAATACAGAAGCCAAGATTCGAGAACAACCGGTTGACAAAAAGAACAAAAAAAAGAGATAACCCGGAATGGGCTTTGTCTCCTTATATATGTACCGTACTTCTACTACGCGCTTATTTCTTCGCTGAGCCAACCTTATTGTTTTCCGCCTGGTCTGTATGTGGTCTAAGAAATCGGGCGTTATGAACTTGGGGCTTAGGTATTGCCAAGGGTTATGTTTTCCTCAACCCTTGCGTAGGTTGACTCGTTTTTGGAGCTAAGCTATAAAACCATAGCCTTGCATCATCGACACGCATTTTTATCAGCCTTGTGATACTTTTTTTTTTTTCTTTTCTTAATACATATCATTATCAACTTAGGCTCACAACCCAACCCAACAACCACACTCAGCCAGATGCCGACATAAAAAAAGAAACAAAAAATGTACGGCGCCCCAATGTTCCAAAAAGCCTCTAAGGCCGACGCATATTCCGACTCCGAGGCCGAATCAGAAGAAAACGAAGCTGGCGGCTTTGATGGCGGCGAATTCCAGCCGCGCAAACGCCGGCGAATGGGCAAAGAAAGCGCAGCTCTCGGGATTTTCGGTGACGACAGCGACGACGAAGACACTAGACGGCCGGGCCAAAGATGGAAGCAAAAGACGCTGAGGACTCAGGGCATGGCTTTTGTGTCTGGTGGACAGTGTGACGACGAGTATTCAGAGGGGTCTGTTGATGACCAGGAAGATGATAGGGAAGAAGACGACGAAGACGAGGAGAACGATCAAAACACATCTGGCTTTATGCGTGGTGGCCTTGGCTTTTCAAAAGCTTCCAACGACTCGAAAGACGACTCTGATAAAGAAGGCGGCAAAGAATACGACACTTTCAACACACCATCATTCACTCCCGCAAGCTTTAAATCAGGCTACCGCTACAAATCCAAAATCAATTCCAAATCCAATTTACCCAAGCCAAAACCCGCCCCTGACTCGAATCTTCCCTTTGGAAAAGGCTTTGTGCCTTCGTCGGCCTATGCGCCCGTCCTCCGCGATGACCTCCCCGAAGATACCCCTCAGGCGCCGGCCGTGCCCAAGTCCAGCGCGTTTTCGTCTGGGCGCAAGAGCAAGATTGGCAACTCTTTTGCCCAGCGCATGATGGCCAAGATGGGCTACGTGGAAGGCAAGGGCCTAGGAAAAGAAAGCCAGGGCCGCAATGTGGTGATTGAAGCCAACCTGCGGCCACAGGGCGTCGGTCTAGGTGCTGTCAAGGAAAAATCGGAGCAGGAGCGCAAGGAAGAGCGGCGCCAGGCTGCCCTGCGTGGCGAAAAGCTCGAGGACGATTCAGAGAATGAGGAGAAAAAGCGCCGTCGCGGGAACAAAAAGATGGCAGCCACTGCTGCGCTGGGGCGCAGCAGTGGCAGTGGCATGAGCACACCAAGATCGAAACCCAAGGCCAAGTTCTTGACAGCCGAAGACTTACGCAAGACGGCACCGGGTCTGCACATTCCTACGGCCTTTGCGCCCATCCTCGACATGACGGGCCCGGGCGAAAAGACGCTGACGTCTACGGCGGGCCTCATGTCGGGCAGCTTTACGCCTGCAGCGGCTCCTGAAACGCCCGAAGTTGTGGCAAAGCGACGGCTGATCAAGCGGGCGCATGCCGATCTAGCAGCCTTTTCCGAGGAGTGGAATACTCTTGTGGAACGCAAGGCGTGGGCCGATAAGCAGCTGGAAGAGCACGAACGGGCCATGGCGACGCTGACGCTGGATCTCGATCGCTACGTCGAGTTTGCGCGCATTGTGCAGGAAGAGCTGCCGCAGGTGTGTGGGTGGGACGACAGTCTGGCGTGCCTGCACAAGGCAGCTTCTACGGGGGTTTTAGGCGACGATATGGCTGATGTCATTGTGGCTACCATTTACCCGCTAATGCGTGATGCCGACTGGGAACCGCTTCTCCGGCCGACACGATTTGCTACCGAATTGTTACCGCTGCGAGATGTCTTGTTGCCTGACAACTCGGACGCTGTAGAAAAGGCCGGGGACTCTTTTGACCAGTCTTCTACGCTTGGGTTTCAGGCTGGAGGAGGAGTGTATCGTCGCCACCACAAGGCGACTACGGCCTACGAAAGTCTCATGTACAAGCTGTGGCTGCCGCGGGTTCTGGCTACAGTACGGTCATGGGATGCGTATGACGTGTCGTCAATGATGGCTTTGGTGGACGCTTGGGAACCACTTCTGCCGGGCTTTGTCAAAGGGCAGTTTATGGCGGAGATTGTGCGACATTTGGATACTACATTGTCTGACTGGAACCCGCAAAAGTTGCAGAAGCTGCAAAGTTCAAGGTCAGAAAAGACAACGAACCCGGATTCCATGAAGTCACAGCACTCGGCCCTCCCACACGTCTGGCTCTTCCCCTGGCTGCCGTTACTGCCTCCATATCATCTCGACCCCCGTGGCTCCGGTCTTGTGGCCGATGTCAAGCGCAAGTTCCGGCGACTAATCGGCGCATGGGACTTTTCCCGCGGCCTTGTGCCGGGCCTAGATGCATGGAAGGCCGTGCTGGGCAAAGAATGGACGTCGCTAGTTGTCGGTCACGTACTGCCGTCAATGGGGCGGTTCCTACGAAGTAACTTCCGCGTTGACCCGGCCGACCAAGAGCCACATTTGGCAGCGCTGCGGGGTGTGATGCAGTGGCAAAAGGTTTTGGGGGCGGCCGCTTTGGGGCAGGTAGTAGCCACGCAAGTGTTTCCGCTGTGGCATGCTAAATTGGACGAGTGGCTGGCGGTGGACGAGGTCAATCTGACAGAAGTGGCAGATTGGTTTGAGTGGTGGGATGGATCGGTGTATCCAGCAAAGGTGCGGGCGGTGAAGGAAGTGCAGGAGGAGTTTGAGAGAGGTTTATCACGCATGGAGCGGGGGATTGACGAGGTAGTTGGAAGGAGGAGAAAGAGAAGCAAGCGGGAGAGGAGGTAGCAGCGACAGTGGTATAATGGCGGTGGTACATATGTAATAGATAGTAGAAATAGTGGTGATGGTGGTAGCATGTAATAAATACTAATCACCAGGACCTTTTGTCGCAGGCAACGGTAGCATCTCACGATATTTTGATAACAAGTTACGCAAGTCTACGGGAATAACAGTAACAAGTACAGTTGGTACGTACATACATACATACATACATACATACCATGTATGGTATGTAGGTACATAAGTACTTGTACATAGTATGTATGCACATAGTTTTGAAGTTTCGAACAAAAGAATCCGATAAGTAGCCGATACTTTGCTTTATTTGCCAAGAAAGTGCCAAGCCGTGCCTGCCGCCAAAAGAAGAAGGCAATTGCTGTAACAGCAAACCTTTTCTTCACGCGAAGCAAGAACAGTAGGAAAGACGAAATCTGGGAAAGAGGTTAGGCTTGTAAAGAGAAAGAACAGATCAAGTTCAGATAAAGTCAAAAGAGGGAAAGAGCCGAAAACACGAGTGATGGTGATTGATACAAAGGGAAATAGCAAGCTGCGACAATAGGATGGAAACAATGGATACATAAATAATTACGGCTACTAGTAAGTAGTACCATACATAGTATATCTGGTTACATAGGCTACTTAGTAACATATAATGCACATATATACTGTTACATGCTACGCGCCAATACAAGTACTTAACACCACTGCTCTTACAAAACACCATATCTACACATATCCATAAATCTAAATCCATGTAGCATCACTTATACTGGTTTCTCTTGGCATCATCTCCCAAACCTCCTCTTTCAGGAAGCTCGCTCCTCCTCGCACCCAAGTTTGCACCTCTCTCTTGGCAAATAAACGCAGCTTCTTGCTTTGTTCTTTATGCTTTTCCCTCCTTCTTGCGGCAACCAATGTGTACCTTGGCTTGCAAGCTTAGGACTAGTTCCCACAAGCCAGGATTTATGTATGTATGTATGTAGAGTCAAAGTTTTGGCATGTGAGCCCTGACGTAGATTTTGTCAAACGGCCGGCCGGCGCTTTGTCAAAACTACCGCTTGGTCATCTTTACACCATTGCCGAATCAGGCAGCTGGTCGTAGTCCGAAGACGGTCGTGATAATGGACCTTGATGACCTTTCTTCATAGACTCTGACCAAGCCGGTGTAGACTTTTCTTGGACTACATGGCACTCTTATCTATGTACACCTCTCGTGACACTCATCTATAAATCTCTCCCTCTCCCACTTCTCCTCTCCTCCTCCTTCTCTTCTTTCCACCACCAAGCACTTCATCTTCTTCACATCTTTTGTCCTTTTCTTCGTACTTCACACAACGATAAGATGGCCCCCTTCTCCAAGCTCGCTCTTATTTTTGCTCTGGCCGTTCCGGCCTTTGCTGCCCCTGCTGTCCGCGACAACATTCCCGAAGCTGTTGTGGCTGCTCCCAGCTTCGAGACTGTGCCCGGCAAGTTCATTGTGACGCTGAAGGAGGGCGCTTCCAAGCGTGACCTGGAGAGCCACATCGAGTGGGCTTCTGGTGTGCACCGGCGGTCGCTGAAGCGCAGCACTACTGCGGGAGTTGACCGTGTGTGGTCGGAAAACTTCAAGGGCTACTCGGGCGAGTTTGATGCCGAGACGCTGGAGGAGATTAACAAGAGTGACGATGTAAGTTGGCTGTTTTCCTGTTTTCCGCCTTTTCTTTAAAAAAAGGTACTAACTGAGAAAAAAAAGGTCACCTCGATCGAGCCCGTCTATGTCTGGAGACTGTTTGACGCCAAGACGCAGACTGGCGCTCCGTGGGGTCTTGGCTCCATCTCGCACCGCACTGCCGGCTCCACCACCTACCTGTACGATGAGTCTGCTGGCGAGGGCACTTTTGCCTATGTGGTCGACACGGGTGTCAACACGGGACACAAGGAGTTTGAGGGCCGGGCGCACACGGTGTACAATGCGTACCCCAACTCGGATGACGAAGACAACTATGGCCACGGCACGCACTGCGCTGGCACAATTGCTGGCAAGACGTACGGTGTGAGCAAGAAGGCCACGGTGTACGGCATCAAGGTGTTTGACACAGCCGACTCGACCACGGAGATTGTCATGGACGGCTACGAGTGGGCGGTGACCAACATCACCAACACGCCCGACCGCGCTGCCAAGTCTGTTATTTCCATGTCTCTGGGAGGACCCAAGTCCACCGCCTTCAACTCGGCCGTGGATGCTGCCACTGCCAAGGGCGTCCTGACTGTTGTTGCTGCCGGCAACTCGTACGACAACGCAGCCTACTACTCGCCGGCGTCGGCCTCGACTGCCTTTACCGTTGGTGCTGTGGACAAGACCAACTACAAGCCGTCCTTCTCCAACTACGGCTCAACCCTGGACATTTTTGCTCCGGGTGTTAACGTCCTGTCGGCGTGGATTGGCAGCAGCTCAGCCACCAACACTATCTCGGGTACTTCGATGGCCTGCCCCCATGTCGCTGGTTTGTCGCTGTACCTCAAGGCTCTGGAGGGCCTGGAGACCCCCGAGGAGACTTCTGCTCGCATCAAGGCTCTAGGCACCAGCGGCGTTGTCTCGCGCCGTGGCAGCGGTTCTCCCAACCTGCTGGCCTTTAACGGCATTTCTGCTTAAGCCTGGTAGGAGTAGTGGCATAAAGGGATGGATGGACTTGCCGCTCATTCTTTATATCACACTTTTTTTCGCGAAAGTAGAGACCTGCTTGGACATGTTGGGTCATGGTCCCTCTTTCTGTATATACTTTCTCCATTTTCTTATATATTTCATGTGTCAACCTATTTTTATACGTATTGTGCAGTTGATTGAGTACATACATTTTGATTTCCAGTGTTAGGGTTAATCTGTAGATGCTATGCTTTGCACAAGAGAGGGAAGGTGCGCACGGCAAAACTTGAAGTAGAATAGCCGCAATTTCACGGGTCATAAAGGTAGAGGGATTAAAAACTCTTTGTAGTCGTAGTCAACAGAGTCGATCCATGAAAGTTGAAGTTTATCCCATCATAAACCCATTCGTCATCATCAGAAAAGTCATATCTTCCGTTTTTGTCTTCCCTGCATCTGCATTCGCTCGGATCTAAGGATTCTGAAATCTAGAACTTGCCCCTTACTGCTCTTGTTTTTCCTTATTAATCCCGACCCCAGCTCAGCCTAGGATAAGAGCCAAGCTTAACCAGGAAATATGTAAGTACATATGTACATACATACTTGTACGAGAGACAGACTAGGACCGCTCCTCCGTTCCGCTGTCCCAGCGTTTACTGGTTTTTAACAAGTACTTGTACATAGACAAGCAAAAACAGCCTTACCCTCTCTGCTTAGCCGACCCGAGCCCTGAAACGAAACGAACCTTTTTTAATATCTGTCTGCATTTGTTCTCGGCTTGCCTTGGACTGACTGGTTTATCTTTGCTCAACCATCGCTGGTGCAAACGAGCACAAACAATACTTGCTTATTTGGGGTTTCGTCTACTCGCTATACCGGATTTCTGCAGTGTCTGAAATCACCACGATTCCTACCATATGTACCAGTCAGGTCAGTATAGGCTTTAATGCGCTAATTGTATTGTTGCCTGCCAAGTAAGTCTTACCAATACCGCTTTCGGCCATAGCAGCCTCTCTCCGTTTCTCTCCTGCTATGGCCCACGGCATTTTTAATGTGTGACCTTGTCTATCCCGATTTACGTCATTTTCCTGTTCTGTCTAGTGAGCCTTGTTTGCCACTATATTTTTTTTTCTGGTCCTCTATTTTGCTACCCTGCGATCTTCCTCAACAACCGCCTTAAAAAAAAACCCTCCCCACCAAACTCGCCGCGTTCGTCCCTCCCACTTTTTACCGCTGCCGAAAATTAATTAAACTACCCTGATGTATACATTTTCCCTAAAACCTATACATACATACTCACTCTTTTCTTTGTTTTCAGGTTGGAAGAAAGTCCGTCATCCGTCAAATTGAGCCTTTCCTTCCCCCACGAAAGATAAGATCGATCAGATACCACGGCTGCGATAGTCAACCCCTCATTCATCAAATCAACTCAACTCAACTCAACTCACCTCTCTACAGGCTGCAAATTTCTGCTTTGCTCGCTAGCCTCAAAAAACCACACACACCAAGCAAACTAACCAAATATCAATTACGCAAACCGGCCAGCCCACTACACATATACTACATACCTACCATCACCAAAACCAACTCGAACCACGCCAACACACCGTTAAAACCAAACACACCAAACCACTATCAATAAATCTGTCACTCGGTCCTGCCCCTCTGGACCCCGTGGCCAAACGCTTTGAGCCACCATGTTTTGGCGATTCGGAGGCTACGCCAACGGCTCCGCCATCGACTCTATTCTCGAAAAATCCGACTTTACCCTCGAGGAGCTACTTGATCAGACCGACTTGATCCAAGAGCTTAAGCAGCACAATGCCCGCTTGATTGAGTATCTCCGCGATGATGCCGTTCTTCAAAAACTCATCAAGTATGTCGTCGCGCCCCGCCTCGAGCCTGTCGCTACTACTACTACTACTGTTGCCGCCGCCGGCGATGATTCATCTTCGGCCGACCCCTCCAATCAAGATCTCTCCGACTCAGAATCCGACGCTGGTCCCTTTTCATCTTCGTCATCTGCCGCTTCTTCTCTTACGGAATCACCGTCTGAAAAGCGACCCGAGCTCATCTTTTCCAGACCCAGAGCTCTGTCGCTTGCCGAAAGTGAGACAAACGCCGAGGAAGACGACCCGGACAAAAAGCGCAAGCACTATGCCTATGTGGCGTCGGAAGTGCTGGCGTCGGACACGTGGTCCATTTATGAGGCCCTCATGCAAAACGCAAACTTATTTCCCGAGTTTTGGCAGTTTTTGAAGCGCCCTTCGCCGCTGGATCCGCTGCAGGCTGGCTACTTTACCAAGGTCAACGAGGCTCTGTTTGACAAGAAGACAGAGGAAATGGTTGAAGTGCTTAAGCGGATGCCTGATGCTGTGTCGGATCTACTGAGCCATGTTGAGTGTCCTATGATTATGGACCTCCTTTTGAAGATTATAGCCTTGGACCGTAAAGAGGGAGGGCAAGGTCTAGTCGAGGTATTTTTTTTTTTCAATTCTCTTGCGTCTTTTTGCTTTGTCTCTTCTTCGTGTCATATCTTCCCTATGCTAACAACTACCCAACTATAGTGGCTATATTCACAAAATATTGTCCCTATCCTTGTCGCCTGTCTGGCGCCTGAGCGCAACTGGGTTGTGCAAACTGCCGCCGGCGATTTCCTCAAGGCCATCATCACTATCTCGGCCAATGCCTCGCAAACTGACCAGCAATGCATCGGCCCCAACGAACTGACGCGCCAGCTTGTCTCGAGACAGTGCGTCGAGCAACTAATCCAGTACATGCTGGGCGGCGGCAACCCGTTGACTGTTGGTGTGGGAATTGTCATTGAGGTGATCCGCAAAAACAACTCTGATTATGATCCCGATGTCGGCTCTGAAGTGGGCACACAACCCACCAGCAGAGATCCCATTTACCTGGGCACTCTGCTCCGCCTGTTCGCCGAGCACGTGCCCGACTTTATGAACCTGATTATGAACGGACCCTCACGCAAGAGCGCCGTTAACACCACCTTTGGCGACAAGCTGGAGCCCCTAGGCTTTGATCGGTTCAAGACGTGCGAACTCATGGCTGAGCTGCTCCACTGCAGCAACATGGGCCTGCTCAACGAGCCCGGTGCCGAAGAGGTGATTGCAGCCCGCGATGCTGAAAGACATCGGCTCCGTGCCGAGGGCCGGCTGTACCCGCAGTACATGGGCGACGACATGTCGATGAATGCTGACGACCTGACGATGCGGTCGCTGCACCATGAGGAGAATCGGCGCCTGGAGGTAACAAATGCCGATGACGACTTCGAAGAGGTCGAGTCTTCTAATGACGACTTTGTCCGCGCCGAAGACGAGATTCCGCCCGCCATGACTGGTTCGTTTATGGATAAGGACGACGACGATTTTGTGGATGAGCCACTCAGTTCGCACAGCTCGCCCCGCATCAACATTATACAACACCGGGAGCACAGCAGCGTGCAGCAGGATCAGGACGTCGATGCTGCTGACGGAGATGCAGATGCAGATGTTTCTGCTACCGACCTTCCGGGCCCTGCCGACGAGTCTTTGGATCTGTCGCAGACCGACTCTTCGGACCTGTCGCGGGCCGATTCGTCAGTTGGCGAAGTTTCGATGCTAGAGAATGTAAAATCTCCTAGTGAGGCGTCCGAGTCCGAGGGTGCCTTTGAGTCTGCGAATGATTTAGCAGCTTTTGAGCCTGTCAATACTTCCGTCATCAGCACTGATAACAACACCGATACTTCCAAGGCTGATTCTGACGGCATTGACGTTGAGGAAAAGGAAATCGTCAACAAGCTGGAAGATGTGGCTATTCAGCATTCCGACTCAATCGAACGCATGGAGCCTGAGGATAGCACTGCCAGTAGCTCTGCGGCTGCTCATGAAACTACGATTGCTGACCACAGCTCTACTGCCGACGAGAATAGCTCCAACGCCAACACCTCTTTCACCTCGGATGTTACTGTTACCGAGGCTCACGGAGAAAAAGAAAAAGTGCGGGCGTCTGAGCCTGTGATTACCATGGATTCGGCTTCCAGCATTCACAATGACAGTATTGTTCATTCTGAGAATGCCGCAGCTGATTCCGATATGCAGCAGACAGTCGGAGGTGGTGATTTCGAGGCCGACAAGTCGGCCGAGTCCGAGACTAGCCGCATTGCAGATGCCGAATTCAAAATCGACGCCGACGCTGAGCCTGAACCCGAGGTTGTCCCCGAACCGTCGATTGTCTCAGAGGCTGACGACGACCGGGAGATTAGCCGGGAAAGCCTGGAACCAACCACACCCGAGGCTTCAATGCTGGAAATCAAAAACTCGAGCCAGGTGTCAGAGCCGGACAACTCGTCAGTCTTTTCGACGGGACTCAATGAAGACTCGCGCATGGAAGACGCTGACAAGTCTGGGATTCCGGCGACGGGCGATGACTTCCCGATGACTGGCGGCGTTGCCGATGCAATGGCCGGTGGAGACTACCAAAACGTGCCGCCGGTTGTGGGAGACTTGCTCAAGATGCAGTTTGTCGAGTACGGAGTGGTACCGACAATCCTATCCTTTTTCTTTTCGTACCCGTGGAACAACTTTCTCCATAATGTCGTCTACGATATTGTGCAACAGGTGTTCAATGGCCCTATTGACCGCGGTTACAATCCGGCGCTGGCAATCTCGCTGTTTGAGTCAGCCGATATCACTGCGGCCATTATCAAGGGCCAGGTGACGAGTGATGAGTCGCAGGCCAAGACCAATATGCGCATGGGTTACATGGGTCACCTGACACTGATTGCCGAAGAAGTGGTCAAGTTTACTGAGCGCCATGCGCCGGAGCTGCTGTCGGATGCGGTTCTGGACAAGGTGATGAGCCAGGAATGGATCAATTATGTGGATGGGCCTCTGGCCGAAACGCGCGAGCGGGATAATGCCATTCTCGGCGGTGTCCGGCCCGAGGACGCCATTAATGCGCGCAACAACATGGGCATGAACGACCTTGGCGGGTCTCTGCAAGGGCCTTCGTCTCTGGTCTTGAGCAACACGGGCTCTAATGCTCTGGCTTCTGCCGGTCTGAATGGCGGACTGGGCGGCAGCAGCGGCGGCTTGGCCTCGGGCAGCAACAACATGGATTCGTTTGCCATTAGCAAGGGGCTGACAGTCAACTATGGCAGCTCGAGTGACGAGGATGATGATGACGACCATGACGAGGACATAACCAGTGAGGTGAGCTTGTTTGGTTTTTGAGTTTTTTGAGGCGGAGCAAGAATGAAAACTAAGAAAAGAAAACAGTTTCGCGCCTATATCGACCCGTTGAACTGCAATAACAACAATGTATCTTCGTTTAACCCTCCCTCCATCCCGCCTCCAAACCCGCCTGCCCCACCGCTGAACATTGCGCCATCTCGGGCTCGCTTACAGCTTCAGGCTCGCCTCGCTATGCATCAGAAAAATAACGCTGGTGCCGTGTTGTCGGTGTTTAACGGAGACTCTGAAGAAGGGTCTTCTTCAGGCCAATGCAACAGCAGCGGCGACATGTATTCGACGCCGCCGGCCCGCAACCCTTTTGACGATGATGCTGACGATATTGATGACGACGAAGACGACGAAGACGATGACGAAGACGACGACACTCATATGACGGGATCTGCCTGGCCCAATAACAACATCAACAACTCTGGCCGCGCCATGTGGTGGGGAGGTGGTCTTAACCGCAGCGGCGGCGGCACCGGTCAGGACAATTCGGACTCGGATGAAGACATGGAAGAGGATGATGATGACGAAGAGTTTGGCGACTTTGCCATTCCCGAGGAAGATGGCGCGTCGTCGGCTCCTCTGGCAATGCCGTCGCTGGCCACGGGCGCATCAACGAGTCTGTTTGGATCGGCGGACGGTATCAACAACAATAGCAACATGACTGGGATTATGAAGCCCATCGCTGTGCACCCTCCGACGGTCGGCACGACATCGGCCATTGGCACGGGCCAAAAGACGGGCCTGAGCAGTCTGTGGCCGTTTGGGCAGACAGTGACACGGTCTAGCAACAACAACGGATCAAGCTCGACGCACATTGAGGGCATTGAGATGCCGAGCTCGCTGGGAGAAGAGGGAGCTGCAGGACTGCGGCTATCGTCAGACGCAGAGGCTGGAACTGAGGACCATCATGAAGGGACTGACAAGGATGTCAAGATGTCGGGAGAGAATGAGGGCGAGGCAAGGGTCGACAAGGACCAGCAGGACAAGGCCTGTGGTATTGACAACAAAGATGCCGAGGCGGCGGGAGAGAGTTCCGGGGAGAGTGACAACCGGGTAATGGCCACGACTGAGGCTAGATGGCGGACCATGCTGGACGGGCCGGACGATGACGATGACGAGGTGGTTGTCTAGGGATGGTGAATACTTTCAAGGGTCATTGATAATCGGATGGACAAACGGATTGGGTTGAGAGGATGGATGGAGGGATGGGAACAGGAACCGGATTGGGAACGATTGTTTGATTGTTTGTTTTTGTATTTCTTATGGGTGAAATTGAATATACGATTTGTTAGCAAACGGAGAGGAGAACAGAACAGAAGAATGTATGTAGTGCTACTGCTAGCGGTAGTAACATAGTATGTAGAATGTATGTAAATGTATTAAATTAGCTGGACCAGATTGACTGAAACCCTAAAACCAAGCCCTAGAACGCCTAACCAAGTTGTCGGTTATCAGAACACAAAATCAAACAAGAAACGAAAAAGAAAAGAAAAAAAAAACAAATCAAAGTCATGATACAACGTTCCAGAAGTGAATTTGATGTTAGTCCCCCCTTGTTTTCTCCCTTTTTTTGTTGTTGTTTTTTTTTCCTTCAAATACTCTCTCCCCTTAACCACGCTCTAAGAGTCACCCCCCATTATAACTCTATCTCTAGAAGCTCATCAGCTTCATGACGCCCTCGCTCGACTGGTTGGACACAACCAGACCAGCAACTGCAGCCGACGTCAGAGTCGACAGCACGCCGGACAAAAAGGACGAGATGGACAGTGAGGCAACGTCACCGCCGCGCGAGGGGGCCAGCTGGGTCAGAATACCAATCTGGATGCCGAGCGAGCCAATGTTTCCAAAGCCGCAGAGGGCGTAGGTGCCGATAAGGCGGGCACGAGGGGAGAGGTCCTTCTCAGCAACAAGCTGGGTGAAGGCAACGTATTCGTTCTATAGAATATTGAGTTAGTTTGTGTGTTTCAAGGGTTGGGGTGAGGAAGTTTAGGGTTTGTTTAAGTACCTTGATAATCTTGGTCGCAATGATCTTGGCAATGGTGTACAGGCTGCCGTCGCGGGGAACTCCCAGCAAGAACGCAATAGGGTAGCAGATGTAGCCGGTAATCAGCTCCAGCGACAGCTTCGGGTGGTTAATGTTCAGGTACGAACCCCACCAGCCCAGCAGTCCGTCAACCAGACCAACAAAGGCCAGGATGCACATCAGCGACGCGACAATGGTGCCGGCAATCTTGATGCCAAAGTAGGCGCCGTTGGCGAAGGCGTGCAGGGCGTTTTGGGCATGCTCTTCCTCTTCCTCGGGAATCACAACCTTGCCGGCGGTCAAGGTCTGCTCGACCTCGGGATAGCGCAGCTTGGAAATGGCCAGCGACGCGGGAATGGACATGATGCAGGACGAGACCATGGCCTGGGCGTTCAGGCCCAGACCAATGTAGGCCACCAGCACGGAGCCGGAGATGGTGGCGAAGCCGCACGTCAGGATCTGGTGGATCTCGGCCTTGGTCATGTGGGCCACGAACGGGCGCACCAGCATGGCCGACTCACCCTGGCCGATAAAGGGCGTGGCAGCAGCGACGACGGCCTCGGAACCCGAGACGCGCAGAGCCCAGAAGACAAAGATGGCGCACTTGTTGACAAACCACTGGAGGATGTTGAGGTACCAGAGCACCTGCACCAGCGAAATGAAGAAGATGATGGCGGGGATGACGGACAGCAGGAACCACGAGTTGGCAGCGACCTCTTCGGACGTCAGGAAAATAACACCCAGCTTTGAGAAGCCCAGCAGGTCGCCGGCGCGGTCAGCAATGAACTTGAAAATGTCGTAGCCGACAGTGGTGCGCAGCACAAAGATGGCAATGATGAACTGGGCCAGCATGCCGCCAATGACGGTGCGCCACTCAATCTTTGAGCGGTTGGCGGACGTGGCCCACATGGAAAAGATGAGAACGGCGAGGCCAAAGAGCGACACGGCACGGTTCTTGCGGTTGTTGTCCTCCCACTCGCTAGTGGCAAAGGTGCCGATCAGCATGACGCCAATGGTCACAGCGGCGCCGGCGGGCACGCGCAAGTTCTCGGGAATGCGGTCGTACACGGACACGGCAACAGTCTTCCACACCATCTTGATGGGCTTGGCCACGAGGGACGAGGGCACGTAGAAGAAGATGATGCGCAGCATGATGGCCAGCCACAGCAGGAACGGGACGACCCAGTTCTTGTCATTGCGGTGCAGCACGAGCGAGGCGATCCACCAGCCGGTGAAGAGCGCGGCAAAGAAGGCGTGCACAACCCATCTGTTGCGGTTGTAGAGCTGGGTGAAGCGCGAGGGTTCTTCGGAGGCCGACGCGGAGGCTGACGGCACGGGGCCGGCGAGCGGGGCGGAGGCGTGCTTTTCCGGGTCGGCGGCGAGGTCGGCGGGGGAGATGGAGCCGGCCTTTTTGGAGGAGCCCGAGGGCGTGCGCTTGAGCATGGCCGAGATGACGGCGGGATCGCGGTCGTCGGAACTCATGGTGACTTTTTGGGAGGGGAGGGTATCAAGTATTAAAAGAAGGAGAGGGGTCAAAAATAAAAAGAAGAAGAGAAAACCAAAGTCACGATGAGTTGCTGAAGACGAAGAACAAGAAGAAAAAAAAGAAAGAGAGAGAGAAAGAAAGAAGGGAATTTCAAAATAGAACAAGACAACAAAAGAGAAAGGATGTGTCTTGCCTTTTGTACAAGAAACTGATGGAGTTTAGAGACAAGTTCAGAGCGGAAGGCACACTCGAAAAGTCGTCCTATCTTTAACGGGCAAGAACGATAAAAAAAAAATATAAAAAAAGGCTTGTGAAAATGTCGCTATTTTGGAGTTGGTAATTGCCGCCTTAGTGTTTCCACTAAGCTATTTTTTTTTTTTTTTTTTTTTTTTTTTAACAAGGAAGGCACACACTGGGGTGGACCCCAACTGCAACTGATAAAAGAGCCTGAGGAAACCAACAAGAACAATCAACTTGTACAAGGAAAGAGCCCGTCAACAAAAAAAAATCTTGATATGTACAAGTACTTACAAAGACAAAGGTAATTACCCGACTTTGCCTAGCCTGCATCAAGCCGTCACGTGATGCTGGCAGTTGTCGATTTCGTCATGGCTTTTCAACTACACGTACTATTGATAGATAGTATGTATGGATAGACTTTTTCGCTATACTAAAACAACACTTGACGTATGTACTCTGTATTGTACCTACTTGTATGCTTACTTGTCTTATCTTTTGTGAGAGACAAAAGAAAAAAAAGCTCAGGCCAAGTCCAGCGCGGAATTTCTTGGACTTTGTACAAACATATGTACATACACACATATTTGTTTTTCTCTTTTTGTCTGTGCTCCAACGCTGCTTTTGCCTGTGCTTTTAACGCTGGCTGCTTGGCATAAATTTAGACTTTTGCTCGGGGTTGTAAGACGCACGTAAGCAAGCATCAGTTCTTCCCGTTCTGGAAGCTGCTTGTTCTTTTCTTTTCTCGGCTGCGCTCGATAATGCAATAGGTTATTTTTTTTCTCGCTGTGCTCGATATGCCAAATATGTATGTATGTAGTAGGTTATTTATCGGTTGTTTGTCTCCTCGATATGTGTACATATACATACACGCATGTATGTATGTATATAAGGTTATTTTCTGGTATGTGCCCTTCTTGATATCAATCTCTCCTCCTCTTGGCTGTTGTTCTTAGCATCAGCTTTATCATGTTGAGAGAGAACAAGAAGCACAGACGTCTATCAATATAAGAATGGAGCTGCCGCGAGTGGCTGGAGATAAGCACCCCAGTCCATCACCAACTTGATTGACGGATTCTTGATATGTCAAGTGGGAGATTAACCACAAGGGAACATGGAGGGAAAAAGGAAAAAGACCCTAAATTGTCAGTTTTGACCTCATACATACATCTCAGGTTCCAAGCCATCGGAGCCAAACGTACGTGGTATGTATGGTATGTATCAGCGACAGCAAAAGTTCTTTGCCACTTTGGTCATGTTGTTTTTTATATCACATAAAAGTATCAACTCTGATGGTTTGTCATATACCTTGTTTTTTTTTTCACGAGTTAATCACGCTTCATCTCTTAGTAAAACGTCACTTTTTTTTTCTTAGAGTTCTCCTGAATTACCCGTTCCTAGAAGAACAAAGGAAGCGTGTCATTAGTATGTATATGATTAGTACTACACACGGGTTGTATGATTTCTGACACCTTTTTGGCCACTTTTATCCCACCAAAAAAAAAAGACCAAAGCAAGACCACCCACCTTCTTTTTTTTTCCCTCTTTCATTTTTCAAAGTTCTTTTTTACCACACTATCATGAGATCTAGTGAGATCTCCCCAGCACAAAGAGAGTGTATTTGGAACCTTTCTG
>CM069898.1:42865-57013 GCA_036034705.1 Thielaviopsis punctulata
TTTCTTTTTTTTTGAGAAAGAGGAAAAAAAAAACTTGCCTTCTTTCCTGATTCGCTCTTTCCCTACAAACAAAACTTCAATATCCCCCTGTAAACCCTAAATTCGTCATCACCTTATATCCACCACCACCATCACCCAGACAACAAGTATGTACTATGTATACATACATACTTACATATACACATTCCTCTATTACGTACATAATTATAAACCAAAATTCTATGTGTCTCTCATGCTAAATCCTATCAAAATCAAAAATCAAAACTCAAGAAATAAAACCAAAAATAAAAATAAAAATAATAAAAAATCACTGCATCACACTCTGCCGCCATCTCTCCACCTTGTCCACCTGATTATGCAACGGCATTCCATACCCACTAAACTGGCCCTGCTGCTGCTGCTGCTGCCCGTATACAGCCAACTGGCCCATGCTCGCACTCATCGCCATGTGGTTGCCATGGCTCCCATACACCGTATTATTCCCACCGTACGACGGTCTGTTCTGCTGATGCTGCTGGTAACCTCCCCGCAGATTCAGCTGCGAACTGCTCGCCCGCACCGCATTCCCTCCGCCGCCGCCGCCAGCAAGCGGCATGCCCGTGTTGTAGATTCCATTCTTAAACCCTAGCGTGCCCTGCGATCCATTGCCCGGCCCCGCATAAAACGGCGACGCATTGGCCACCGGGTTCGCAGACAACAGACCCGCCATGCTCGTCAACTTGCTGCCATGCGCAACTGCCGTTGTCGCTGCCGCTGCCGCTGCCTCCCGCTCCGCCTGCAATCTGCGCCGGCGCTGGCCCAGCGTTTCTTCAGCCTCAATGGCCGGCGTCTTGCTCGTGAGGCCGTCTTCGCCCTGGTCCTTGTTCTTGCCTGCTTCCTTGGCCTTGGCTGCCTCGTCGGCCGCCGCCGGCTCCGTTACAAACTGCGAGAGCAGCTCATTGGTAAATGCCCCGCTAACCGGTCGTGCAGCAGGCAGAGCACTGCCGTCGTCGCCCTTGAGGCGCGCACGACGCGCAGCAAGCGGCTCGTCTTCCTCCTCAGACTCTTCCTGCCCGGCCCCGTGCATCGCAAGTCCTGTCGGGGGAGCCGACGTATACATCGTGTGGTGTCTGATCGGCACGTGGTTGCTGCCCATGATGCGCGCGCGTCGTGAGCTCAGAGGCTCATTGTCTTCCATCTCGCGCTTCTCCATCAGACCCAGCGGCCGGTGCATCTCCGCCACTGCCACGTTAAGGTTCTTGGTGCCTGCAGCCTTGGTGGCATACAGCAGACCCAGAGGAACGTCCTCGTCGCTCTCCTCGCCCGCAGACACCTCAGCACCCTCTTCCCACGCCAGGTTGACCTTGCCCTTGGTGCGATTCTGCCGCTGCCGCTCAGCCACTGCGTCCATTTCCAGCAGAGTCGAGTGCATGCCGTTGGGGAAGTGGCTGCGCGTGCGCAGCTTTTGCTGCTGCTTGCGCAGCTGCAACTCGGCCAGCAGCGTTGTTGGCGCTCCCTGGAATATCATATCGTCGTCCTCTCCCTCCTCCCCCTCTTCTCCTTCTCTTTCCTTGCCGGGTTCACCATCTTCGTCATCAGCCAGGGGAATCGTTTCCATGTGTTCGTCGCCCACAGCATCCATGTGGCGGCCGTCACTACTCAAACGCGACCCGGCATTAGACACGTCCAGATCCAGACGCCGTGAAGCCCGTCTAGCCCTGGCAATGTCCTCCGTCCCCGGGTCGATATCCAAACCACCATCCGTCAGGGCATCAATCGACAGCTGGCTGCTACGCTTCCGCAGCTTGTTAGGCTTACGAAGGCCGTCAACGCTAGCACTCGTCTGCAGAGTCTTGTCGGCTGGCATCTTGCTCTTGCGCTTCTCGGTCAGAGGCACAACAGACCGCCGCGACTGGGGACCATATGACTCGACGCCAAGCTTACCAGCAATCAAGTGGTCCGTAAAAGCACTGACAGGAGCCGTGGCTGAAGCCTCGAGAAGCTCCTCTAGTGTGTTGGTGGCCGAGCCCTCCTGGATCTTGATGTCTGTCGTCACCGAAGGCATCTCAAAGAACACTGTGGCTCTGAGCTGTGGCGGCAGATGCGATTGGCGCTTGTCGCCATTCTTGCGGCGTGGAACTGCCGCCGGAATCGGACCGTCTTCGGGGAAGCCCTGACCAAGATAGTCAATGCTAGCCCGGCGGTTGTCGGGAAGGCCTTGGCCCAGATAGTCAATGCTGGCACGATGATTGTTATCTGAGCCAGTCTTAGTCGGAGATTGTTGCTGCTGAGGAGGGTCCAGCTCAATATCCTCTCCCAAGATATCGGCAGCAAGCGACTGTCTCTTATGAGCTTCGTCGTCCACGCCACCCACAGGATTAGGCAAAAAGTCCATGGGCTCGGGAACGATTGGCTCTGGCTCATATGTCTCCAGACGTGTAGGGTTGTTGAGCCAGGGAGTGGTTTCCTTGTTGATGTTGGGCATCATGCTCAACACCTTGCTCTGCCGCGCGTTTCTCTGCGCAGCCTTGGGCTTCTTGGACAGCTTTTGTGGCAGGTTGAGCATCATGGGCACACGCGCCGGATAAAAGTTCATTTCCATGCCAGTGGACGGGTCCAGATACGACTTGGGACGTGCACCTCCAGAAGGCAGCAGGGCAGACTGCCGCTGCTGCAGTTGCTGCTGCGACTGTATGTGTTGTTGCTCCTGAAACTGCATATCGTGCTGATGCTTGGGATCCAAGGTCTGGTATTGAGCATCTTGGGCCTGCGGCTGCTGCTGTTGGAGCAGAGAGTTGTCGCTAAAGTTGCCAAAGCCAGCCATGGAGTCAGCAATGTTCAAGCTGCCCATGTTAAAGTCCCCGCCAAAAGACTGTTGGCCCAGGTTGTTTGTATTCTGGCCCACGACGTTTTGGTTTCTACCGAGATCGTCGTCCAAATCAGGCACACAGTGAACTCCGTCAAAATCACCAAAAATCTCCTTGGCCTGTTCGGACTCGGTGGCCGAAACCACGCTGGCTCTGCGAGATGCAGCCATCTGTTGCGGCTGGACCGGAGGGTTGACAGAATAGCGACTGTGGTTGCTCTGCACAGTTCCGGAGCGTTGACGGTTGGCAGGAGTAGAGTAAGGTTGCTGCTGCTGGTTGCCGCCGCTGGTTCCAGCAGCGCTAGGACCAAGACTCAAAGACTCGCTGGCACGAGCATCAAACGAGGGCAGACGGGACAAGTGGCTGCCGCTGGAGCCATGACGGGCATGGGCACTAGTAGCTTGAAGAGAGCTGGGCTGTTCTGAAAGCGACTCCATTCTGTAAGTAGTGTTGTTATTGTTGTTGTTGTTGTTACCAGCTGTAGTAGTAGTGGCGTGGGTCTCAGGAATACGCTCAGTCTCGGCAATGCCAGCGAGCGACCGCGAATGAATACTCCGAACCGATCCTTTTCCGGGGCCGGAGCGCGACAGACCACCCGTCGTCAAACTGTTGAGAGCAACAGGCGGCTCGGCGTCCGACTTGGCACGGAGACGGCTGGTGATGGAACTAGTAGGCGAAGCAACAGTGTATTCACCGGGCGAGTAACCACCGTAGCGCGCCACGTGATTGACAGACACAATCGAGCTGGCGTTGGACAAATGACGACTCAAAGGAGGAAGACTGCGGAGGTCTTCTTCGCGTTCACGTTCACGTAGATTGGCGGCCAAAATAGACGAGCGACGGCTATCGCTGCGCTTAAGCTCTGTGTGAAGATGGCGGATGGCGTCGTCAATGGAACTGGTCATAGACAGGCGCACGGCCGTGGCTTCCAACTGGGCAATATTGTCGCGAGAAGTCGAAGAACGCGGCGGAATATCGGGGACGGGGTGCTGGATAGGGAGATGGCCGTTGTCTGAAGTGGTGCGTAGAAGCGGCGGCGGAGGTTGAAAAGAAGTGGCCTGCGTAGACGATGAAGCAGCAGCGGCAGCGAGGCCGTGAATTTGGCTTTGTAGTTGTTCGATGATAGAAGCAGACTCGGAAGCAGGCGAGGGAGAAGAAGAAGAGTTAAAGGGATTGGTGAAATTGACGGAGGTAGAGATTGGGGCTGGGTTTGCAGCCGAGGCTAGAGCAGAAGCAGAAGCAGAAGCAGGGGCTGAGCCCTTAGAAGAATTGTCGGCGGTGACAGAGAAAGAAGAATACGAGATGAGACCAGAGGCTGGTGATTTGGGATCCAACGTCGTGGTGGTGGTGGTGGTAGTGGTGTTATTAGGCGAGGCATTAGGAGCAATGCTGGGCTGAATTTCAGCGATGGTGCTAGTGCTGGTAGTGGCGCTGGCGCTGGCGCTGGCGCTGTTGGGCATAAGCATATTTGCGTTTACTGGGCTCTGGACTGTTCCTGATACGGGGTCTGGGTCTGGGTCTGGGGCCAGGTCTCGGTCCTTGACCAAATGCAGGTGCAGGTCCAAGTCAGGGGAAGGTGTAGCAGTAGCAGTAGCGGTAGCGGTAGCGGTAGCGGTAGCGGTAGCAGTAGCAGTAGCAAAATCAGTAGCAAAATCAGAAGCAGAATCGGTAGCAGGGGCAAAACTATATGGCCGTGGCGTCGTCAATTCGGCGAGGCGTTCTCGCTCCAACTGAAGCAGCTCTAGACGCTGCTGTTCCTCGATTTCCTGCTGAGTGCGAGTCTCGAGCTTTTCGATAATGGCGGCTACAGGCGTGCGACCAGACAATTCCTGGGCAAGAGTCTTTTGCCGGTGGGTTTGAATGGCAATGGCAGCAGGGTCGATGGAAGGAGATGTGGGAGAAGGGGCCAGCAACGGACTTGGAATGGGGCGAGATAAAACTTTGGGGAGAATGGGAGGTTTAGATAGAGCGGGCTTGGTGTGATTTGCGGTAGAGAGAGAAGAGGTAGCATTTGCGGCAGCGTCTGGGGAAGGGGTCAAAGGGAACTGGTGGGAATGTGAGATTGCAGAATCAGAGCCAGAGCCAGAGCCAGAGCCAGAGGCAAGAGTAATTCGAGCGTCAGTATCAGTAACAATGCCAGCGTTGGAGTCGGAAGCAAAGCCGGCGTGACCGGCTATATCGAAAGGCGCAGGCATTGCGTCAAATTCGAGCTGACGCAAAAAAGGTGGGCGAACGAAGAAGAGAAAAAAGTGAGAGTTCGTATCTGATGGGTAATATGTAAGTTGGTGCTGGAGTGAGAAGTGAGTTGATAGCAGTAGTACATAGGTAGGTATGTATGTACATACGTAGTACTTGTAGTACCAGCAGTAGTAATAAGTAATAAGGATGTAATAGTTTGTATGTGTACTAGCGGCACTCAAAGCACCAAAAACGTCCGTGTGCTCAAATTCAACGTTTCTTCAAGTATGTATGTATGTACCGTACCGTACCGTACATAACAAGTAGACAAGCTTGGCTGTTTGTTTGGCTGTTTGCCCACTCTAACTGCAAGGCTCAATAGAGAGAGAAGCTCGGGAGTCACTTGGAAGTCGATTTCATTGTCTAAGTATGGTGGAAGCACACACAAAGAAATAATTGAAGAGAGAAGAAGAGGAAGAAGAGGAAGAAGGAGAAGGAAAAGGGTGCCTGTAATATAAACAGGCTTTATAGGAAGAGGAAGAGAAGAGGAATAAGAAGATGGAGAACTAGTAATAAAAGGAGAGAAAATGAATAATGAGAAGAAGAAAAAAGAAAAGCCGTGATACAAATCTAGTGCATACATACAAGCACATACATACATATGTATGTATGTACATACTACAAGTATAACTAGAGCGCATGCGGCAAGAGCCGAGAGCAGCTGTAATGCCGTGGTTGGCGAAGACAGACCAAGTGGTGATGGATGGACGGAGCCAGGGTCTACTTGTGCTTGTACCATGTGTATGTATGTATGTACCTGTACCTGTACCTGTACCTGTACCTGTACCTGTATGATTTGACAGGGAGAACAGAAGCCGAGTTTGACAGGGACTTTGGTTTTGCAAAATAAAAAATAAAGTCGCATGTGGGATCCTGTGAAGTACCCTGATGTGTACATACTTGTATGTATGTACTTGTATGCATATGTATGTACATACATACATACTGTAAATAAGCTACAAATACATACATACATATGTATAGGTACAGTACATCCTGCGTACATACATACATACACACTTCCAGCTTGTCATGTCTCGGCTGCTAGCTTGTCTCGCTGCTTACCGCTGTTGATTATTCTCGTCCGGAAGCCCTGGACTCAGTGGCTTTTAGAGGGAAATTACTTATCTTCCATTATTTCTTTTCTTTTCCTTGTTTCACTCTTTTGCTCTCTGCTTTGATGACAATCAAATACTCCTAGCAAACTTCCTAGTAAACCAGTAAACAACAACCAAGCTTACAAGCTACAAACCTGGTTCTACAATATTGCAGTCCCACATGACTTACATAACAAGCCCCTGGATGGATTCAAGGGTTATATACCCTAGCGTCAGAGCTAAAAAAAAAAAAAAAAAAAAAAAAAAAACACTCACCGCCTTTTGGCCACAGCAAATTCTGCCGGGTCACAAAGAGGGCTACAAAGCTAACCATACAGGAAGGCGTACAATGAGAGTACCACGGGGGTACAAAGTTAAGAGTTGTTTTTATTTACGGCATGAATAGGAAGAAAACGAGCGAAGCGAGGAAACAACAATAAAGGACGGGAAATCTTCAGGGTTCTTCTTTAGTTGGCCAACTTACTAGTCAGGAGTTAAAAAAAGAAACATGGTCCATCAGGAATCAGCACCACTTGTCTTGTGTGCATGTATGCACTCCGTATGCGTGTATGTACATACATAACATATAACATATGTATATGTATGTACATGTACAGTATCTACAAATACATACATACATTTGTACATGCTTGCCAGTACATATGTATGTACATACATACTTGTAAGAACCCACCTTCCTCAAACTCAAAAACAGGGCTTTCCAAAAGTTGACGATACCGCCTTTTTTATCAGCTCAGTTCAGTTTGTTGTTTCCCTTTTGGAGAATCTCCCTTTATCGATTCTTTGTACTTTCCCTTTTTATATCTATGTATGTACATCTGTACATCCATCATTACGCCTGAAAATTCTTCATCGTGACTTCTTTCTTCTCTCTTTGTACTCTACTATGTACATATAAAACACATCATCCCCCCCCCCCCCCCCCCCTCTCCAAATACGCACTACCCAGAATGACACTCCTTTGATCGCATCAGCACCTACATACTATACTATGTACTACCTGCCTGGCTTCTTATGTTAATCTCTCTTTTTTCCTCTGGCTTTTTACTTCTTCTTCTTCTTCTCTGCAAACTCAACCCTTTGTCTGTTGACCCCAACCCAGCCCAACCCAACCCAACTTGGTCGCATCTTATTCTTTGTCTTTTTCTTCCAATCTTCTCTTGTCCGTCTATCTTCATCCCGCATTTCTTTTATCGCTTGTTCGCCCTCGTCCCACTACATATATCATATCCGTCATCGCCTGGAAAAAATGACTGCTTCTCAACAACCCGAGCCGTCGCCGGCCATTCGCCGTCGTTTCCTTCCAGTTCCTTTCGAGACTACTTATGACAGTGTTCGAGTCGGTGCCTCTCAGTACAATTCCAGACGGACCTCTTTACAGTCTTCTAGGAACCCCTCGAACCTGTCTTTGGCAGCTTCCAAAATATCACAGCAGCAGCAGCAGCAGCAGCAACCACAACCACAACAACAACAACAACAACAACAACAACAACAACAGCCAGCCAGCCCTAAAACCCCCGCTCGCTCCTGCACCCTGAGCCGACCCGGAAATGTGCCGACTCCCGACATAACTCCCGAGGGTTCGCCGCGGGCCACAGCATGTGCGTCTGGGTCTATGTCTGCGCCTGCATCCGGGCCTGGTCGCCAATATACCATGTACTCAATGGCCAGCAGCAAACCCGAAATTGAGCATGTGGAAGAGGCCTTTTTTTATTCTGTGCAGCCCCAGACTGAAAGCCGGCCCCTAAATCAGGCCCCAGCCCAAGCAAAAGGCCATGCCCAACCCCAAGTTCATGCCCAAACCCAAAGTCAGCCCCAACCCCAAACCCAGACACAACCCCCAAATCAGTTGCACCCCCTCCAAACCCGCCGCCGCTTTGCGCCGCAGTTGATAGAAACCTCTCGCCGCGCCCGCCGCATCGGCGACCTGGGCCCTGCCACCCGCCCGACCGACAAGACCGACATTACTCCCTATACAAACCACATTTACGTCTCCCATGCCCGCTCCAAGAAGCGCCGCCCCGATGACCACAAGGACCACCAGCAGCGTGTCTTTACCTCGGATCGCACACGCCGCGAAACCGAAGATGTCGCCTTTTCCAGCTATCTATTGAAACTGGCCGCGCGCGAAGCCGAGCGCCAGCTTCAGGAAGCCGCCCTGGCTGTATTTCCAAATGCTCAGGCTCGCGAGGGCGGCGTAGCGCATTTCTACTTTCGCGATAGCGAAGAGGAGGATTCTTCGTCGTCGTCTCCGTCTGTGGCCGCATCACCACGGGCGACTCAGGATCATATGAATCTAGACTTGGGCTTGGCCGATTTACGGGCCTCCAACTTGGCAGAACTACGCGCTTCAGACTTGGCAGATCTACATGCCTCACGCACCGGGCAGATTACGCGCGGTCGGCGCCGCAAGTCTTCGGACCTGGGATGGTGGCGCAAGACAATGCAGGACCACGCCCAGCGCATGCAAGAAATCCGCGACTTGAAGGAAAAAGAAAAGGCTGCTCACATCAACGCCGACGCTGGCGCTGACGACTGTGCCATCGACGACGCGGAATTCGACGACGACCACCTGGACTCGGAAATGGCGCCACCTGATCCCATGTGGCTCACTTCCAATCGCTCACCTTCGTGCATGTCCACCGACAGCGACGCCTATCTCGACCCTGGCGAGTACCACATGCCCTATATCCCTACAAACACTGCGTCTCTGGCTGCCATTGCAGCCCCGGCTGGTCACGGCTATGGCGATCCGGTGCCGCCACTGTCGTATGCCGGAAAGGACAAACCTTTGGCTCAACCGCCAAGAGGTTTTTCGCCGCCGTTTGGTGGCTGGCGTTTTGCTGGAATGGCGCGCTGCGCAAACGCGCTCAAGCCCGAAGGCATCTTGAAAGCACGCCTGGGGCCGTCGCCGCCCATGCTTGGCGAAGACATTCACTTCCGCATGTGTCCGTCGCCAAAGCATACAATGTCGCCACTAGTTGAGGTACCACTAGTGGTTCCTGGGGCACAGGGAACAGTGGCTACGGGGGCTGGGACTGTAGCTACAAGGAACGCAATGTTAGAGGCTCGCAGCGACACGCAGCAACAGGCTCCGGGACTGTTCAACATTCATGACCACCAGAACAGGGTGGCAACGCCACCAGGGCTGTGGCGTGGATCATGTGTGCGCACATCGAGTGGAGAAAACACCACATATGTGCCGGATGGGGCACCGAGCCACCAGTCATATCTGGCCACGCCAAACGAGCCTTTGTCACCAACTTACGATCCGTTTTCGGCGGCGTTTGGGGCAGCAGGAACACTGCCATCACCGTTGCCATCGCCGTCTGTCTGGGAAAGCCCGGGGCGACGAGCACGGGATGAAGCGCGAAGAGCACGCGACGAGGCGCGACGAGCACGGGAAGAAGAAGCGCACATCAGACGGGAAAAAGAAGCACGCGTGCAGGCCGAGTTTGACGACCTCTTTGTGACGCAAGTTTTTAACTACCTCTCATTGGGATATCCGCCGACAGCGCACGATTTCGACGAGGAGCTCAGCAAGATTAGCCGGGTGCCGATATCCGAGCTGCGCAAGGACGACGAGCGGCGGATGGCCGAGTGCCGGACGTTTGATGTGGAGGAGATTGAGGTAGAGACAGACGCGGAGAAAGAAACGGCAGCGGGTAAGAAAATAGAGCGGTGCGGGCGGTGGAAGGCGTTGAAAAAGTACATTTATGAATGGGGGCGGCAGCATCCGGACCTGGACAGTTGTCATCCCATGGCTTGGGATATGCGGGGGTAGTTATAGAGGTGGTTTTAGACGACGTAGATGTAGAGGTAGTGCAGAGGTAGTAATCAGTACGTGTGCATATGTACTGGTATGTAGTATGTAGTATCATACACATACTTACTACATCATATGCGTACCCAAGTTATAAGTTGTAAATGTAAACCCTAGCTTACATGTGAATGCGTTGGGCGACATCAGAATTGTGGGTCAGGGGTTATGCACCTACATACAGTACAACGGCAGCTCGTTCTTTGTTCTCTACCTTCAAATCTTAAATCTCTCTTATCTCTCTCTCCTCTCTCTCTTCATATCAACACTTCAGCTTCAATTGATAGTGAAAAAATGAATGGCCCATCTCCTCTCACCCGCCAAATCCAGCCCGATGTCTTTAAGCCCAAAGTCGTCGACCTTTACGAATCGCTCTTTCTGCACCTCGACGACACTTCCGACCCGGACTCTGCCGCCGCCGTAGCTGCGCGACCGCCGGGATTCTGGCGCGAGCTGTTTCTTCTACCACCGGACCGGGCGGCACTGCGTAGTCTGCTTGGGCGGGTGTCGGCGGGGGCGCTGCTGCGCCATGCCGAGGTGGTGCAGATGGTGGTGCTGGAGTGTCTGGATGTGATGCGGGGGGCAGCAGCAGCGGCGGGAGCAGCGGGATCCGGAAGTTCAGGGTCGGGGGCCGTGTCGCCGACAGCGGCGCGGCGCGGGGTCGACGTGGCTAGGAGACACGCCGTTGACACGCTGGGCGTGGTGCTCGCGGGCGTGTTGGGCAAAAAGTACGCGCATGCTAGTTCGGATATGATTACAGTGCTGGCGGGGCTGGATGAAGTGGACGCTGTGTTTACGGAGATGGTGGGCGTGCTAGAGGGCATGGTGCGCGGGGGCGAGGCTGAGAGGAAGAGACTGACGGAGGCGACGGAGGCGGAGGTGGAGATGGAGATGGAGCAGCGGACGGCGGCGGTGCAGGTGTTACTGGCGTTTGCAGCGGGGGCGTATGGGACAACGTTACCGACGTATTTGATGCAGCGGGATTTGTTTCCAGCCATAATGAAGGTATTTGCTTTCTTTTTGTCAAGAGCCTCGCTTCGCTTAATTTCGTGATCAATAGAGGACCGAAGGCAGGATGAAATTTCTAAAAAAAAAAAAAAAAAATACTAACAATATTCACCAGATCATCCACGATGCTCCAAATCGCGCTCTTCCTCCCTTCATCCTCCTTGGTCTTCTCGCCAACTACAACAAATTCGAATTCCAAAACCCGTACTCCCTGCGTCTCGCTGACTTTGTCAACGAACTCTCCATGCAGCGCCTGGTCACGTGCATCGGCCGCACCTGCGCCGACCTGCGCGCTGCCTACATTGCCGTGCAGGACGACGCGGCCGATTCGTGGTCGCTGGCCGGCGCGCTCGGCCGCCTGGTGCCGGGGTGGGGCCGTGAGAAGAAGCAGCGGCCCGTGTATGACGAGGATACGGCGCGTAGCATGTTTGCGCAGCTTCCCGGGCCGGCGGCGGCTGTGCTGCTGGCCACATATGATTTTGCACATGCCAACAAGATGTTTTGCATGAACTTGGTGGCTGCTAGTTTTGGCAGTGGCCCTGGTGGCCCTGGTAGTCCTGGTGGTAGCCCAGAACAGCCCAACACACAAGACCCTAACCCTAGCCACCCTTCTGAACCCCCCTTTGCCAGCTACCTCTCGCTCTCGTCATATCTCCTCCAACATGCCTACCTCTCGCCTCGAGCATCCTACTACGCCCACCTCTCTCTAATGGTCATGCGTCTACTGGTAGAAGACCCGGCCATATGCAAACGCCTCTGCTCATCCGACGCCAGCATCTCGGTGCGCCTCTGCCGCCAGCGTCCCCCACACATGCCCGTGACCCGCGGCCCGCGCGTGCCTGCCGCTCACCTACTCGACGCCATGGCCGATGGCCTGGCGCACAATCTTCGCCGGCGCCGGCTCGACGTCGCACTGTACACGCAAATGGTGGGCATCGTGCTGCGCCTTTTGAGCTACCTGTCGCGCACGCGCACGCGCGTGGCCAGCCAGTGGGCCGAGCTGTTCCGCGGCCTGCTCTCGCTGCTGCGCTTTGCCGCGCAGTATGCCGCGGACCTGGCCGCGCTGCCGGGCATGGCGCGCCTGGTGGCTCTGACGGGCAACGTGCTGGCGCTAGCGCTGTCGGCTGGCGAGGCGTTTCTGCCGTCGCCGGCGGCATATGATGATTTGTTCTACAAGGTGGTGGAGAGCGGCGACGCGCTGGAGCGCGTCCATGCGACGTACGGCGAGACCGGCCAGACGGAATCGGTCGATACGCTGCTGGGCGTGTCGGCGCATTACAAGCGACTGCTGACCGAGTCGGGCGCGGGTGCTGAGGCGCTGACGGCGCTGCAGGTGGCCGAGACGATCAAACAGGGCTACGAAACGCTGAGTATTCAAGCGCGCGAAGGCCTAGACATGTGGGATCGGTATCGCGAGGCAGATGAACGCGTGCTACTCAAGAAGGCGGCGCGGACGGCAGTGGGAGATGCACTGGTGCTGGTGGATGAGTTTTAGAGGAGGGGTGGGGTTTAATACAACTAGAGTTTACTTAGGGTTAATAGTGTTTAATTAAGGTAGGTATACACTACTACTGCGCTGTGTCCATTTCCTTATCCTTGTCTGCTGCTACTACTGTTGCTGCTACTGTTGCTGCTGCGCTTTGGGCTTCACCATCTGCCTTGATGTCCAAACCACCTTTTGTGTGTTTCCTGACACCCTCATCCAGATCTGGGCTCACTTGCCCGCCCATATCCGAATCCACCTCCAGATCCGGATCCACCTCCAGCCCGAGATCGCGGTCGTCCAAAAAGCGCCTCCCGCGCAAAGCCTCTGGCAAGTACTCCTGCTTGACGCGGCCGTCGACATAGTTTGGCGGATACTTGTACTCGGCGCCGTACCCGAGCTCCGTCATCAGACGCGTGGGCGCATTGCGCAGGTGCAACGGGATTGCCAGACCGGCGGCGCCGGGCTCCTTGAGCACAGCCATGGCGGCGTTGAGCCCGCGGTACGCGCGCGTGCTCTTGGGTGCCAGGCTCAGTGCCACGGCGCAGTGGGCCAGCGGGATGCGCGCCTCGGGCAGGCCAATCTGCTGGGCGGCTGTGTAGGCGGCAGTGGCCAGGGGCAGCAGCGAGTTGTCGGCGAGCCCGACGTCCTCAGAGGCAATGACGACCATGCGGCGGGCAATAAAAAGCGGGTCCTCGCCGGCGTCGAGCATGCGCGCGAGGTAGTACAGGGCGGCGTGCGGGTCGGAGCCGCGCACGCTTTTGTGAAAGGCAGAGATGGTGTCGTAATGCTGGTCGCCGACGCGGTCGTACACGAGGGTGCGCGTGAGCGCGGCCTTGATGGCGGTAGTCGACGAGCCGGCGGGCGACAGCGCGAGCGACAGCGCAAGGTCCAACAGGTTGAGCCCGGTGCGGGCGTCGCCGTCGGCAAAGGCAGAGAGGTACGCAAGCATTTCGCCGTCGAGCAGGGCGCGGGCGGCGGTGAGTGTGGCGGGGGCGACGGCGGGGTCATCGCGGGCCTCGGCGAGGCAGTGGTCGAGAGCGCGAACGAGGATGGCGCGAATGTTGTCGGCGGAGAGTTTAGCCAGAGTAAAAGTACGACAGCGGCTGAGCAGAGCGTTTTGGATGCGGAAGGAAGGGTTTTCGGTGGTGGCGCCGATGAGGGTGATTAGACCGCTCTCGACGGGCTTGAGGAAAATGTCCTGCTGGGTCTTTGAGAAGCGGTGGATCTCGTCGCAAAAGATGATGGTCTTTCGGCCCGTCAGACCAGCCTCGTTGGCGGCCATTTCAAAGATGCGCTTGACGTCGGTGACGCCGGTGGCCGTGGCGTTAATCTCGACAAAGCGCGCGCCGGTGCGACGGGCGATGCAGCGCGCAATAGTGGTCTTGCCGGTGCCCGAGGGGCCCCAGAGGATCATGCTGGGCACGCGGTCGGCGTCGATGAGGGCGCGCAAGACGCCCGAGGGGCCGACGAGGTCCTGGCCGTGCATGTCGTCGAGGGAGAGTGGGCGCATGCGGTCGGCGAGCGGGGCGGCGCGGGAGTTTTTATGTTTCTTGGCGGGCGAGCCGGGCGGCACGGGCGGGTCGTCGGAGTCGTCGCGGAGGCGTTTGTTGGATTTGTTGGGCGGCGGGGCGG
>CM069898.1:59327-101783 GCA_036034705.1 Thielaviopsis punctulata
AATCCTCCGTGGATAGATCTGTGAATGCAAAACAAGTGTGGACTTGGGTCAAATCTGGTACGTCACATACCAACACTATACCAACTTCTTTATCTTTTTACAACACAACCACTAACTCAAATCAGACCAGAGTAGGCTTGATTCACATCTCATTCAACCTAGAATCATGAAGAATATTCAAAGTCAAATGTTTTGGGGGGCTATCTCTTATAATTCCAGGACAGACATTGTGCCTTGTTTTCCAGATCCAGAGGCAAGGCAGAAGGGTATTATAGCCCCAGTCTACTTGGAAATTCTAAAAGAACACCTCCCTACAATACTTGATGCTGAATCCATCTTCATGCAAGATAATGCACCAATTCATAAAGCTAGAGTTGTGCAAACTTGGTTTGAAGAGGAGGGGATAGAGCTTTTACCTTGGCCAGCATACTCCCCTGATTTAAATCCAATTGAGCATGTATGGGCTATGCTAAAGGATAAATTAGGTAAGGAGTATGAAACCTTACGGAGAGGCTTCTGAAGTCAAGTAAAGCTTGAGGCTCTACTAAAGGCTGTTGATGAAGTGTGGGAGGGTTTTGATCAAGCCTTGTTCAAAACACTAATCGACTCTATGCCTAGAAGGCTCCAAGCAGTCATTGACACACAGGGGTGGTATACAAAATACTAAAAAATATATATATATTCTTCTATTCTATGGAAGTCTCTCTTTCATATAATTGTTATTTTTATTTTCCGACCTTTGGTTGTTGAATTATAAGTCAATTGTACACTGTCGCCAATTGATTTTTTTTCTTGGTGTTGCGCAATTCTTTCCTCGAAGTCACTGTATGTACATACATATGTCAAACTCTGACCCTAAATTTCATGATGTTTTATACTTTATTTCATCGTATGTAATAGTAAATTCTTTTCGGCGTCTGCTTCGACTTCATGATGTTTCTTTCGGCAAGTGGCTCGAGTCGATCTTACAGACGCGATATCATGAATTTATGGTATAGTAGCAGTCGTTGTCGAGCATTTGTAGATCTATGTCTTGTCGATCTGCTGTTGAGTGCTTGGTTGCTTATGGTAGTTTCAGTGCTTAGCTGCTACGTTCAGTGCTATACTATGTGAGAGTGGAGTGCTTCAGTGATAGCAGCGACTAAAATCCCAGAAATACTAGGGTCCCAGATACTAATCCTCCTCTAACTTGCAACCGCCGACTAAGCAGCAATGACAGGAATCTAAAACACCCTTCGTCTCGTCTCGTCTCGTCTTTTTCCTAGTCTCTTTCCTGGCCGTATAAAACAGCCAAGGCGAAGTCAGCTTAACCATGGGAATCGTCCGAAGCAATCCTTGTCCTTGAACCCCCCAGAGGAACATCAAATATGTATGTACATACATACTTGTATTGTATACTAACAACTGCCTCTCTCTATATCTCACAATGCGTATATAAACTCTCCTCTGCTCCCTCCTCTTCCTCATCCCCCTCTCTTTCCTCCTCAAGCCCATCTTCACTTCAATCCAACCCCTTCACTTCCATTCATTCTTTCATTTTTTGAGCTGTGCCAGTCGCAAGCCGTCCTTTCTTTTCAACTTTTTTCTTTTTCACCCTTCATTCGTCCGATTCACATCTCGCTAGTCGAGCTTCATTTTACATCCGCTCTTTCTACAACTTCTCTTCAAGTCTCTTCTGCTCTTCTCTTCTCTTCTCTTCCAAAATGCAGTCCTCTCTCGTCTCCCTCCTTGCCCTGGCCGCCTCGGCCTACGCCCACGGCCGCGTCACCTCTCCTGCCCCCCGTGACATCGGCCCCGCCTTTGAAAAGGCCTGTGGCTCTGCCATGTTCAACCAGATGGAGGCTGACCCCAACGGCAACATCGAGGGCATGCTGCAGAACAAGGCTGCCAACTTCAACCCCTCCGTCTGCCACCTGGAGCTGTGCAAGGCGTACCAGTTCGCCGACAACACGGCCAACGTGCACTCGTTCCAGCCCGGTGAGAAGGTCGACTTCAAGGTCGTCATTGCTGCGCCCCACACCGGTGTGGCCAATGTCTCGGTGGTTGACACTACCAGCAACTCGGCAATTGGCCAGCCGCTGATTAGCTTCACCAACTATGCCTCGACCAAGACCGGTGTGGCTGCTAACAACACCGACTTCTCGGTTACCATGCCGTCGGACCTGCCCAGCACTTGCTCCACTGCTGGTAACTGTGTGCTGCAGTGGTACTGGTTCTCGCAAGAGGCCATGCAGACGTACATTTCGTGCGTTGACTTTACTACTGGCTCGGGCTCCAACTCCACTGTCGGCTCTGGCTCTGACTCTGGCACCGGATCCAGCTCGTCCTCGGGCCCTACCACCCTGGTGACTGCCACTGCTCCCGCTGCCACCTCTGCTGTCGCCACCTCTGCTGCCGCCACCTCTGCTGCTGCCACCTCTGCTGCTGTCACCTCTGCCGGTGGTGACGACTACGCCACTGCTCCCGCCGCCACCTCCGCCGCCACCTCGGCTCCTGCCTCGTCTGCTCCCACTTCGTCGTGCAGCCGCCGCCGTCGCGCCATCCGCAACTCGGGCCGCATGTACAAGACCGGCAACTAAGCCAGTTATGAGAGTGTAAATTCTCCATTACCTGCAAGAGCGCGACTTGTTAGATTTCTTCTTGTTTAGACTTGGATTTTTGAAGCGTGAATATCTTTTTATACATACATACCAACTTAAAGTGACCGGGTTGGGCACTTGAGGCTTCTGAATCTGTTATTAGATATATTAAAGCAATATACCATGATTCATATTTTGTATTTCTCTCTTCTCCTACTTCTTCTTCTCCTCGTACTGAATGTGAATTTGTAAATTTAGAAATGCATTGAAAGCTTTGTTGTATCTTGTCTATTGTTAGTGCCAAGCCTTATTCTTGTTTCACATGTATCTGGGGGTTTGTTTCAACTTACAATGCTAGGCCAGTGAATCCTGGATTTTGACTTTGGGCCTTTGCTCATCTCGTCTCTTCTCTTTGCTCGCGTCTTCTTTCTTCTCCTGCGTTGGCCTCATTCATTTCATGCACGTCTCAAACCCTCAAGAAATGGCCGACGCTCTCGTAGCTGACATAAGCCTAAGCCTGCAAAAAAGGTACCACCACACTTAGATACTCCTCCAGCCCATCCACAAAGCACACGTGACCCGCCCCCTTGATAACCTTGAGCTCCACCTGCTTTTCAAAGCCCTCCTGAACCTTGTCCCGCATCTCCTTCATCTGCACTGGCAAATCCGCATCCTTCTCGCCCACCACCAACAATGCCTCCTGCACGCTCGCTCCGACCTTTCCAAATAATGGTCTCAAGTCAAACGTCTCGCTAGCCAGCGCACCGCAGCACGCCGCAAAGCCCTCAATCTTGGTCGTCAGCATCAGAGCCTTGATACGCTCTGCCTCCGCCGCATGCGTCTGCAGCCACGCTTGGCCGAACCATCTGTCCATCGTCCCGGTCACGGTGGGCTCCAGCGTGCCCGCCTTCTCGGCCGCCGCCACCCGGTCAGCAAACAGGTTCGGCTGACCGGCGTGCACGGGCGCCGTGCTGATGGTGTCGCAGATGACGAGTTTATTGACCAGCCCGGGATACGCGGTAGCAAAGACAACGCCGGTGGCCGCGCCCATGGACACGCCAACCCAGGCGTGCAGTGACTTGATCTTGAGCAGGTCCAGGAGCTCGTGCACACCGGCGGCAATGGAGGCAAAGGTACAAGCGGACGGCTTCGGAGCCGTGGAGTCGCCGTGGCCGGGCTGGTTATAGCGGAGGACGGAGAAGCCGGCGGCCGTGAGAGGCGGGATGACGTGGTCCCAGACGGTGAAGGCGGCGCAGAGCGGGTTGGCCAGAATAATGGTGGGAGCATGGGGCGTGACGGAGTCAAGGTGGTAGGCAATGACTTGACCGTTGGCGAGGGTTAGGGTAGACGAGGACATTTTTGGGGGCGGTGATGGCAATGAGTTGTAGTTATTGTAATTTTGTTTTTTTTTTTTCAAGTATTTGTGGTGTTCTGTGATCAATTGAGTAGATTAAATTGTTGTGGTTTTGTGTTATGAAAACTTGGAGCTTAGCTAAGCTTGTGGAAGCTCACTTCTAAAAGCAGACAACTGCCCCACCTGAATATGCGGGGCTAAGCTGCTGTTAAGCTGAATCGTCGAACTGCCATTACGTCACTAACAGCTGCATATCACACAATACATACATATGTATGTACACACAACACACAACACACACAAACTGTGTATGGTACTTGTATTATCGAGGAAGGTACGCAAATTTTTCACAAAAGCTGTATACATACGTATTCTTATACGAGAAATATGCCTCAAACAGAGCCCCCCCCCCCGATAGATTTGTCCTATATACACCATGAGCACTTAAACTTCTAAATATCCTCCATTTCAAACTTCACCAACATGTTCGTCTCCGTTTCGTGTCCACTGAAATCCGTCAGATGAAGGAATCGCCAGCCCGACACTATATAGTGCAGTCTAACTGCAATCACCCGTAGATTAGGGTTAATCGCCCAGCTCAAGTCCGCCTTGATCAGGATCCGCAAAAACACCATCTCGCTATCCTCGTACTCCCACTCCAGCACCTCGTCCCACAGCGGATCCGTCGACGGCTGTCCGCTGCTGCCGCCCAAGAACGCGAGCTTGCTGTGCTGCTTAAAGACTGCTGTTTTGCGCTTATTTGGCCCCATGGTCTTGCCGGGATGCACCAGCGTGCACGTGACATAGGGCTTCCAGTCCTCGCCGCCCTCGGTGTCCTTGCCATAGCCCTTGGGCGGCGCAAGGTTTGATGCGCCGGCAATGTGCAGCCGGAGCCTCTTTTTGCGGCCATTGAGGATGCTGCCTGAGCCGCCGACGCGCAGCGCCGCCGGCTTGAGCACAAAGCCGTCGGTGCCGGTGAAGAGGGCTTCGTTGAGCTGCATGCCGCCGTTGAAGGTCTGCCAGTTGAGAGCGCAGATTTGCGCGCCGAGCGACCAGTACTTGACGGGCGCCAAGTTCTTGGATGAGATGCGTGTGCCCTTGGGGAAGACACGCATGAGGTGCTTGGAGTTGTGCTGCGAGATCTTGCAGTTGCTGTGCGGCATGTGTTTGGACAGTCCAGTCTGAAAGATGTTAGCGTCGGTTGCAGAGTGTTTGGTCACTCAAATAATACACACCTCGGAAATGTTAATCAGATGGTGATGCGGCCCGTTAAGCAGCGTGCCAGGGTCAAACCATGAATTGTTGCTCGGCTTGACAGACTGCGCATACACACCAAGTGCCGCCAACTCGGGCACAATCGTGCTATCATGTTCCTGCTTCTTGCGTCTATGGTACTCTCTGCGCGCCGCCTTTTCCTCTTCTTCCTCGTCTGAGCTGCTGCTAGAGCTACTCTGGCTTGTTTCCTCTTCTTCCTCGTTGGGAATGTGATACTCGATAATCATGAGTACTCTGTGGCCCAGCAAGCGCAGCGTAACATGAGCAGGGTCGGGCAGGTCGGCGCCGATACTATCCAGGGCCTTGCTAAGCAGACGCTCGCCAAAGACCTCTTGGAGGATGTGCACCAGCCGGCGCTGGCCATGCGGCGAGCAGTGGTTCTCGAGGGAAATCAGCACGGGGCTGGTCTGGTAGGCCGGGTCGTTGCGGGCCAGCTGGGTTTCCTTGTCCATGACGTCGCGGATGGTTTCACAAACGGTGCGGAAGGGAATGTGCGACACCAGCGTGTAGCCGTGGGTGACTTTTGGCTCATCGCGGTCATTTTCATTGTCCCAGGCATCAATCTCGACACAGCGCGACCCGGATGTTAACGCCGTGGTGTAAGCGCCGGCCGACGAGGCGCCGTACAACTGATGCGCCATCAAGTAGGTGTTGTGGCTCGACGAGACAAAGTACTCTGGCAGCGAGTAGTCGGGCGAGAGCAGTTCCATGGGCACGTGGAAGTGCGGCTTGGCCAGCAGTGTCTGCAGAGCCGGAGCCATTTCGCCGCCGACGCGGACGTCTTGGTCGGATAGTTCGCCGCGGTCGACAAGGAAGCGCTGCACGGCCTCGCTGACGCGCAGGCTGCGGCGGTGCAGGGCCGAGTGACGGGCGAGATGGCCGCCGCCGGCAACGGAAGACTCGTCGACTTCATCGCCGACGTCATCGGCGTCTTCTTCTTTGGAGTGGCGTTTTTTGGAGGCAAGGAGGCTTAGCTTCTGGAGGTTCTGGGAAAGAAATGACATTTTGACTTGTATTTCTTTACTTTTTTTTAATATATATATATATATATAAGTGAAAAGTTGTTCAAGGAATTATTTGCAATTTGAGGAGAGAAGAACCTGTTTCACAATCAATACATACATACATTTGTCATGATACGTCACGGGCCATTTTGTCTAGCCTAATTGGGCCTTTTTTGTCTTGGCTCTCTGTAAGTACATACATACGTATACGTGTATGTTATGTATGTACTGTTACAAATTGACTGATCCAAAAGGAGGCGGGGGCGGGGAAAGACAAACAGGGTTAAACAGGGTTAAACAGGGTTAAACAGGGTTAAACAGGGTTAAACAGGGTTAAACAGGGTTAACAGGGTTAACTGGGGGCCGGAGCCGGGAAAAGGAAGCAAAACCGGCGCGGGACTTTGGTGGATTTGCAACGGCAGACGGGGTGGGGCGTAGAAGATGGCTGAGCTAAACTGCAAGTAGAAAGACGGCGTCGATTTGCATTAAAGACCCGAGATATTCTCGTGTAGCGTGGCCATACAATGGGTAGAAGTACTACGCGTTCAAGTCGGAAGCTCAGCGTTTAAAAGAGTAGAGCGCAGAGTGCAAGGACACATACATAGAGACCATGGCCTGATGATTGGTAGGGTGTGATTTTGCTGGACCAAAGGAGAGCAAAGACGAGGTCAGCTGAGCCAAGTTGCTGTTGACTGCAACACAACATTGTATATGTTGTGTGTACTGCGTACGTACAAGTATGTATGTATGTATGTAAGTATAGTACTTGCACACAATACATATGCATTCAATCGTGTCGGCATATTAGTGAGTTCAAGGGTAAAGGGAAAAGTCACTCAGCCAAAAACAGCCGGGAAGATGGATGTTGCTTAGGAAATTTACTGAGGTGGAAGTGAATTCAGCCTATACGTATACATACATACATACATACTCCGTACATACTCCGTACATACCATACCTGGTCAATGTTGCCCCGGCCGTCGGCAGTCCAGTTTTTGGATGTCATTCTTTTACGTTTTTGTGCTGTAAGCAATAGAGTTTATCAGACTTAGGGGATGTACTGGTACGTACTGTAAACAGCGACTAAGCAGCTCGGCTTAAGCCAAACAAAGCCGGTCCGCTTTTTCTTGCATGGTCTCTTTCACATGTTTAGGGCGGTGATGACAGTTACGCATATGTACTTGGTATTTTGCTTCTTGCTCTTTCTCTTTGATAATTACTACTTTTTGTGCGGTGTTTAGGGCTTTATCTCAATCTGCCTCTGCAAGAAGGCGCCCTTCTAAATAAATAAAAAAATCAATATTCATGTGATGTAGAAAAAACCTGATTGATAGGGTCTCACGATAGCTTAGTACAGCATCTACATACAAAAAACACAGTGACTCAAGAAGGATCCGTCTTTACCCTGATGCCGCCTATCCGGACTACATATTTCCATTGGCTCTGTCTGTGGTTACCCAAGTTTCTCACTGTGTGACCCTGTCTGTTCTAGGAGCCTATCTCTTCCTTTCGACCTCGCTTTTGCATTCTACAAGTCTCTCTCTCGAACCACTATAACTTTGACTACAGCTAGCTCTAGCTATACTTGTATATACATACATAGTCTGAGCCTAGTCAACCTAGCCCAAGGACCCCTGTCTTATCCTATTCTGTCTTGTTCCATCTCTCCTCCAACGCTTCCCCAGATCTTATAATTCCTGCCATTTTTCTTTCTCTTCTTTTCTTTTTTTTCTTCCTCTTTTTTCGGTCAATCCATCAAATCACAAAAAATGCTGGCTTCGACTGCTAAATCTCGCACGGTTCTGCGTGCTCTTCGCACTGCTGTTGCCACCCCTATGCGCGCTCAGTCTACCTGGGCCAGCGTTCCTCTGGGTCCTCCTGTTAGTTCTAGTTCCGCTCCGTTCCGTTCCGAGACCATTGTACTAACAATTGCTAGGATGTAAGAAATCTAAACCTCGGTTTACAGAGCAACGGCCATAACTAACTTGACAGGCTATTCTGGGAATCACAGAGGCTTTCAAGGCCGACAAGTTTGCCCAAAAGATCAACCTGGGTAATTTTAAATCTCAGACATTGCATGTACATATGAACAAGAATGAAGAAAAGCTAACCAAAATAGGTGTTGGCGCCTACCGCGATGATGCCGGTCTCCCCTTCGTCCTGCCGTCCGTCCTTGCCGCCGAAAAGAAGCTCATGGAAGACATGCTGAACAAGGAATATGCCGCCATCACCGGTGTTCCCGACTTTACGCGCGCTGCGGCTCAGCTGGCGTACGGCTCGGACTCGCCCGTGTTGGACCGTGTGTCCATTACGCAGTCGATCTCGGGAACCGGCGCCCTGCGCATTGGTGGAGCGTTCCTGTCGCGCTGGTACCCCGGAGCCAAGAAGATTTACATCCCCAACCCGTCGTGGGCCAACCACAGCGCCATCTTCAAGGACTGCGGCATGGACGTCGGCACATACCGGTACTACGACGACAAGACGATTGGCCTGGACTTTGACGGGCTGGTTGCGGATATCGAGGCGGCGCCGGCCAAGAGCATTTTCCTGTTCCACGCGTGCGCGCACAACCCCACGGGTGTGGACCCGACGCCGGAGCAGTGGAAGGAGATTAGCCACAAGGTCAAGCAAAAGGGCCACTTTGCCTTTTTCGACATGGCGTACCAGGGCTTTGCCAGCGGTGACACGACGCGCGATGCGTTTGCGCTGCGGCATTTCATCTCTGAGGGACACAGTGTAGCTCTGGCGCAGTCGTTTGCCAAGAACATGGTAAGATTTATTTTGTGACAACAAGACAACAGAAGAAAGACTAACCAGAAAATACAAACAGGGTCTCTACGGAGAACGCGTTGGCGCCTTTTCTCTCGTTACGGCTGATGCCCAGGAAAAGGCCAAGGTCGACTCGCAAATCAAGATCCTCGTGCGGCCCATGTACTCTAACCCGCCAGTGCACGGCGCGCGCATCGCCTCGGAGATTCTCAACACGCCTGGGCTCAAGACGCAGTGGCTCGGCGAAGTCAAGGACATGGCGGAGCGCATCATTAGCATGCGGTCGCTGCTGCGCGGCAACCTGGAGAAGCTGGGCAGCGCGCGCAACTGGAGCCACATCACCAGCCAGATTGGCATGTTTGCGTACACGGGTTTGAGCAAGGAGCAGATGCAGAAGCTGGCGAGCGAGCACAGCGTGTATGCGACGCTCAACGGACGCATTTCGGTAGCGGGAATCACGACGTCGAATGTGGGGAGACTGGCCGAGGCCATTTACAAGGTGGCTGGTTAGATGGGGTGTTGCTGTAGTACTATGTACTTTTGATCTTGTATTATGTACTTCTAGTAAATATGCATTCGTGTCTTCCAAATCAGAATCATTACCGCCGTAAGCGCTTCAGGTCCTGCTCTACATCGTCCATCTTCTTGACCACATCGCGATACTCGTCTGCCAACCCTCTTAGTACCTCCACCCGCCCTTCCTGTCCCTTGACTCCCACGCCATACTCGGCGCCCTCCATGCGTCGGGACCTCACCGCCTCCTCCAACCTAACCCGTGCATCCCTCAAATGGCTTGCGTAATTCGCCAAGGCCACTGCGGTCTCGCGCGACCCATCCTTCCTGTTGACACGGCCCAGGGCCAGTCTCGTCTCGGCCTCCAGCCTCTGCGCTTCGAGGGCCATTTCAGCCGCGCGGTTCTCGGCGCTGCGGGCGACGGCGCCGTGTTTTGCCTCGACGGCACGGACGAGGTGCGCGAGGGCCTGGGCGCGCGCGGCAAGCACGGTGGCCAGGCTGGCGGCGGCGCGGTGGCGCGCGTCGAGCAGACTGGTGTGGGCGGTGGCCAGGCGCGCGTGCAGGGCGTGCAGGGCGGGCGGGATGGCGGGGATGGAGGAGGAGCCGGTGAGGCGGGCGACGTGTGTGGCGGAGGCGACGAGGGCGGCGGACAGGGCGGGCAGGATGGGGTCGAGGGCGGGCAGGGTGGAGAGGAGGGTGGAGAGGAGAGGGTCGGGAATGGGCGTGGATAGGAGGGCGGGGAGGAGGGCAAGGTCGGCGGGGAGAGGGAGGGTGGAGAGGTGTGCGGCAAGCAGGGAGCGGCGGGCGTGGTTGGTGCGGTGGAAGTCGAGGTCCTGACAGGCGTTAGCACAGACACGAAGAAGAAAAAAAAAAGGGCCAAAGAAAAGGGGAGGAAAACCTCTTCTACAGGGTCTGGCGGGGCTTTGGTGGTTCCGTCAGGGTTGAGGACTGCGGTGGTCAGGGTGGCGTAGACAGCAGCAAAGTCCGGATGTCTTTCCAGGACAGCCTCGTCGATAGGCGGTAGCATTTTGCGTGCTGGCTTCGCTTTGATTCTCGTTATTTGTTATTTATTTATTTATTTAATTTTTTTTAAATTTCCTACATGTTTCACTCTTTTAGACATTACGTCAGAACTTCGACGAGCTTTGTTTGAGTTAGCAAAGGGTTGCCAAAGCTCCAAAAGCTTAATTGCCCCCCTTTTCTGCCAAACCCTTGTCTAACCCGGCAAAAGCGGTGAAGCTAGAGGTCACTTTGGCCCCACGGGAAAATGCCGGGTCCCACGATCAAAAGTATACAGACAGACGAAAGCCTTGTTTCGTTGTGTGACATGAGTTTTTCTGGCCTTCTTCTCCAAAACAAACCCGCTTTGAACGGAGCAAGGCTGAGCGCGACAGGCCTCTCGTGTCCCTTTTTTTTTTCTCTTTGCCTGTCTATAAAAGTCTCTTTTTTTTTTTTGCTTTGCTTCTTCTCTTAAACTGCAACGACCGCGGCCCGATACACGAAACATGCTCCGCCTTCCGACCGCCCTGCGCCCCCTCCCCGGCGCCGCTCGGCTCTTTTCCACCACGCCCTCGGTCTCGGTCAAGACCATCACAGCCTCGCACATCCCCTCGACGTTTATCCCGCCGTACCCGTACGGCGAGCGGCACCTGTACAAGCAATCCAACAAAGGGCTGTACGGGCTCTCGCGCATCCGCTTCGGCAACCACGTGGCCAGCGGGCGCAACCCGATCAAGTCGCGGCGCACATGGAAGCCCAATGTGCACTGCAAGCGCATGTGGAGCAGCGCGCTCGGCGTCTGGGTCAAGGTGCGCATGACGATCCGCGTGTTCCGCACCATTGTGCGCGCCGGCAGCCTCGACGCCTATGTGCTCAAGGACAAGGCCCAGCGCATCAAGGAGCTGGGCCCCGGCGGCTGGAAGCTGCGCTGGCTGGTGATGCAGAGCGACGCCGTGCGCACAGCCTGGACGCAGCAGCGCGCGGAGCTGGGCCTGCCGGCCTTGAGTGCTGAGGAGATGCGCAAGAGGGAGGACGAAGGCCGCGCGATGGTGCAGATTGCACTGGACTATGCGACGCCCGGGCCGCTGAGTAGGGTGACGAGGGACCTGCTGGCAGAGAGAGCGGCGTTGGCAGAGAGGGCGCAGGCCGAGGAATTTGAACTGGGAGAGGGTGAGGCAGCGGCTGAGGGCGAGACTGAGGGGGAGCAGTATGAGAAGGAGTTTATCGGGGCCGAGGGAGAGAAGGCTTAACGAAAAGTTCACAAAGAAGACTCAGAAGAAGAAAAAGAGACTCGGAAACTGTTGTTCAAGCAAGGCAGGCTGTCAAGCCACTGTATTATATGTACAATACATTTTACATCAAAACTCAAAACGCAAAACGTAAAACGTAAAAGGAAAACGCAAAATCTACTCAAACCGCAAATCCCACCCAATAATAGGCCCCAGCTTCGGCAACTCATCCGCCACACTCTGCACGTCCTTGTCGCCACGACCACTCACGCAAATCACAATGTTTTTGTCCTTGTCCATCTTCTTGGCCAGCTCGATTCCGCCCCAGATACCGTGAGCACTCTCCAAAGCAGGGATAATGCCCTCCTTTTGTGAAATCAGGCGGAAGGCCGAGAAAGCCTGCGCATCGGTGCACGGAATGTAGGTGGCGCGGCCGCTGTCCTTCCACGAGGCCAGCTCGGGCCCGACACCGGGGTAGTCGAGGCCGGCCGAGACGGAGTGGGTGTCGGTAATTTGGCCCTCGGCGTTTTGCAAAATGTAAGTACGCACGCCGTGCAGCACGCCCTTGCTTCCAGCTGACAGCGTGGCCGAGTGGCGCAGAGTGTCGACGCCGTCGCCGGCAGCCTCGACACCGAGCAGCTGCACGCTGGGGTCGTTGCTAAAGGGGTAGAACATGCCGACGGCGTTGGAGCCGCCGCCGACGCAGGCAACCACAGCATCGGGCAGCTTGCCCGTCTCCTTCAGCATCTGCTCGCGTGTCTCCTTGCCAATGACGCTCTGGAACGTACGCACAATGGTGGGGAAGGGGTGCGGGCCAATGGCCGAGCCGATAATGTAGTGCGTCGTCTTGAGATCAACAACCCAGTTGCGCATGGCCTCGTTGACGGCATCGCGCAGCGTCTGAGTGCCGGCCGTGACCGGGACGACCGTGGCGCCCAGCAGACGCATACGGAACACGTTGAGGGCCTGGCGCCGCACGTCCTCAGCTCCCATGTACACGGTGCACTCCATGCCAAACTTGGCACACACGGTAGCCGTAGCCACACCGTGCTGGCCGGCGCCAGTCTCAGCAATGATGCGCGTCTTGCCCAGACGCTTGGCTACGAGGATCTGGCCCAGAGCGTTGTTGATCTTGTGCGAGCCCGTGTGGTTCAGGTCCTCACGCTTGAGCCAGATGCGGGCGCCGCCAGCATGCTCCGTCAAACGTGGTGCCAGGTGAAGGTGGCCGGGACGGCCCATGTACTCGTAGTAGGAGCGGTACTCCTCCCAAAACGACTCGTCGTTGAGCATCTTGCCAAAGCCCTCTTCCAGCTCGCTCAGGCAGTCCATCAGTGCCTCGGGCACGTACTGACCGCCAAACTCGCCAAAGCGTGCGGGCAGTGAACCGTGCAGGTCGCCCAGCTTGGCCACCAGAGCTGAGTCCTCGGCGGCGGTGTTGCGCAGAGCAGCCTCGGTTTGGGCGGCAGCGGCCGTCTTGCGGTCCTGCTCGTCGCGGCCGCAAAGTTCAGCACAGAACTTTTCAACGGCAGCCGGACCCTCGGTAGGACCGGCCTCCTGCAGGGTAGTAATAATCTTGGATCCGACAACAACACCCTCGGTCAGGCCGGCCAGCATGTCAAAGTGCTCGCGCTTGGACACGCCAAAGCCAACGGCCGCCGGACGGCCACCGCTGTACTTGCGCACGCGGGCCAGCAGATCGGGCAGTCCGGAATTAAGAGAGCTAGAGGCGCCTGTCACGCCCTGGCGGGAAACCACATAGATAAAAGAGTCGGCCAGCTTGCACAGAATCTGCATGCGGGCATCCGAGGTGGCCGGGGCAATCAGCGGCACATACGACAGACCGACCTTGGAGCACAGGCCACGGAAGGAAATGGCTTCCTCGGGCGGCAGGTCGACCAGAATGAAGCCGTTGACGCCGGCAGCCTTGCAGTCGTTGAGCAGCTTCTCCTCGCCATAGGCCAGGAACGGGTTGTAGTAGCCCATCAGCAGCACGGGCACCTTGAGGCCGCGAGAACGGGCCTCGCGAATCATCTCCAGGGTGTTTGTGATGCTGACGCCGTTCTTGAGCGCCACAGTGTGAGAGGTCTGGATGGTCGGGCCGTCGGCAATGGGATCGGTGAAGGGAGCGCCGACTTCGATGATGTCAGTGCCTCCGCGCTCCATGGCAAGAAGCACATCGACGGTGCCTTCGCGAGTAGGGAAACCGGCGGTGACGAAAGAGACGAGGGCGGCCTTGTTTGAGAAGAAGAACAGTGGTTAGCATTGTATGTATGCAGCGAGTCGGTGCGTAGAGGGACAAACTCACCCGGTTCTGGGCCTTGCACACTCTAAAAGTCTCGTTGATGGCGTCCATTGTTGATCAGCGTGATGAGAATCCAAGATCCTGCTTGGAGAGATGGACAAGATGAATGTGGACAGGAGATGTACATAGGTGAGAGAGGAAGCAGAAGAAGAAGAAGAAGTGAGCCTGATTAAATAAAGCCCACCTCAGCATAAACAAACGGGTGGGCCAAAGTCCCCGATAAGATAACACCTATGTATGTGCATACATACATATAGAGCTTGCATCTTTCAATTGAATAACCCTGCATAAATTCATAAATCCAGCGTGCATAAAACCAGCAAGGCCGGCCGAAAGTGAAAATGACTCTCGTCTCCGCCGCCCCCTGCGGTCGCTTGCCTAATTGGGTTTAGCCTGGCTGGGTAACCCTAGACCCTAGGCGGAGTTGCTGGTGGCTGTCTCCACCGGCCACGCCGGCTTGCCGAGCTACCTCTCAAACCCTAGTTTTTCTTGGCGGCCTCTTTGCTTTTATTCAACACGTCAATAAGTCCTCCGTCCAGCCCTGCCCTCCCGACTCGTCATCCGACCCGCCGACCACTTGAAAATCATGGGCGGGATTTCGTCGTCATTGCTTTCGCCGTCGCTGGCCTTGCTGACTGTGTTGGCTTCGCCTCGCCTCCGCTGGGGCCGTTGGGCTCATTGCGTTGGCCTGTCGTTGGTTAAGACCTACACGTAGACCCTGAACCGGACCCCAATCTACGGCCATAAGACATGACATATGCACATCTGACTCGGAGTTCGTGTCCGTTGCTTAAGCCAAGTTCACGATATCAGCGCGTCCGTGTTTCTGCGGTCTTGTCTGCGGCCATATTTCCATATCTTTTCCTCTGCACTGGCCCGGAACCCCGACCCCTAATCTGCCCATTGATCGGCGTAAACCCCCGCCCTGCCTCCTTCTCCTCTTCAGACACAGACAACGCTCTCTTTCGCGGAAACGAATTCGATGCCGGCATGGCCAACGGCGACGGCACCGCCTCATCTGCATCTCTTGTCGCTGCCTGGACACTGCTGTAGCGCTTCTTTTCTTCCTTCTTGGCATTGCCGCCGCGCTGGCCAATCTTAAAGGTCCTGCCACGCATCTTGAGACGTTCGGCCATTGACAAAATTCTTTTGCCGGGAACTGCTGTTTCTGCTTCTTCTGCTTCTTCTGCTTCTTCTGCTGCCTCTGCTGCCTCTGCTGCCTCTGCTGCCTCTGCTGCCTCTGCTGCCTCTGCTGCCTCTGCTGCTGCTGGAGCATGAGAAGTACCTGTAGACTGAGAAGCAACAGCGGCCTGCGCAGTTTTGACTATTGCTTTGCCTGGAATCGACAGCTGCGTTGACCCTTGACCAGACTCGTCCATATCCGTGGCCCGTTCTGGCTCTGGCGCTGGCGCTGGCGCTGGATTGAGCTCCGACTCCAGCCTTGACTCCAACTTGGACTCCGATGCCATTTCCTGTAGCCTTCTGATATGCCAGGACACCCTAGTCCGAGATTTCGTTGTAGCTTTAGTCGTAGCTTTAGCCGTAGCTTGAGTCGTAGCTTTAGCTTCGGTCCTTGGCGGCCGACCAGGGCCTCTTTTTGCCGGTGTATCCCGGACCCTAGTCCCAGCCCTAGGAATGCGTGTGGGAGTAGAAATCGTTGAAGCCGGCCCAGGGAGAGGATATTTACGTGGACGGCCGCGCCCACGCCTGGCTGGACGAGATTCGGGAGCGGGGCCGGGCTGGTTCAAAACTGCAACTTTTCCCCGTCCATCTTCTTCAATAATGTCTTCGTCATCCGACTCAGCATACGAAATATGTGGCCTTGAGTGGCGCAGGGACATGGCCCATTTGTCATCTGAAGATTTTCGGTTTCCGGTGTTGGCAGCTCGAGGGGCAGCGGATGCAGGGGCCAATGTAGAAATGAGCTCGGCTCCAGGCACCGAGACAGGCTCAGTAGGGCTAGTCTCTGTAGACATCGTAGTGCCAGTAGACATAGACTCGGTAGAAACTGTAGGGGCTTCTCTAGAGTGACTTGAGTGCTTTGGTGTCGCAGAGTCGCTGGCTTCAGTGTCCATAGCAGCCCTAGACTCAGCGGCAGCTGCAGACTCGGTAACAGCCTCAGGCTCAGACTGATGTGATGACTGTTGCCGGCTGCCCTGAGCAGAGGACGCACTGCCGTCTTCTGCCATTGTCTCTGTGTCCTGTTTTGGGTTGGTTTCTCCTTGAGTCTCTTTGTCTGGCTCGTCTCCCTTTCCCTTTCCCTTTCCCTTTCCCTTTCCCTTTCCCTTTCCCTTTCCCTTTCCCTTCCCCCTTTCTCGTCTGTTCTCCTTTCTCTCTGTAGGCGGCGGCACAATCTTCTTGTGCCGCATGCTATGCCGCCCAGCCGAAAGTTTAAACTCGGGATCATCGTCTCCTTTGTTCCGCGCCCGCCGTTGCGCCGCCTTGATCGACTTGCGCACAAACTCGGACATTTCTGGATCGTCCAGCTGCAAGCTCTTCTGGCTCGGCACCTGGAACGGGTCAAACAAAATGCGGTTGTCATCGTCTTCCTGCTGGTAATATCCTATGCCCGGCAGCTCATGCAGGCGTTCCTGCGCCTCCAGTGGAAGAGGCGCCATGCCGTTGCTGGGCTCCGGGTATACATACTGGGACAGGGCCGGATCGATGACGGCATGCGTCGAGGATCCGGCGTCTCTGGCAGCTTGCTTATCGCCAATCATCTCGGCCCCGTCGTCCTCAATCCGGTCATAGTCGTAGTCGTAGTCGAGGCTGTAGTCGTGGCCGTGACCGTGATCGTGGTCAGAGTAATGGCTGGATTGCTGTTGACTCAGCACGCCCTCTGCTGTTTCCTGGGCTGAGCGCGATATGAATTTGGCCTGCTCAGCCTGTTCCCGCAGCTCCTGCATGCGCTTGCTGTTGTTGCTGCGCGTATCCTCGCCCATTTGCTTCAGCAACCCCAGATTGTGAATGCGAAAGTCCACCAGACTCTCCACGCTGCGGTCATCCGCCACAAGCCGCGTATCGTGACCGAGAAGCGTCCGCTTAGGGATATAGTAATTGACAGCACCACCACGGCGACAGTGGCCGCAGTTGCATATGCCAAGGCACTTGGGACACTGCCACTGCTCAGCCTGCTGCACGTCTTGAGGCATCATGTCAAACCCACGATACAGAGTGCCGTAGCAATACTGCTCGTTGCAGCCGGGCGTCGAACAGCTCTGCAACGTGTATGTCTTCTGAAGATAGCCACAGGCATGGCACCGTTTGCTGTCACCCAGGCGTTTCACTTGCTCGTACCGACTAACTCTCTTGCGGCGCGCGCGGCTGTCTCTGTCCACCGCTTCAATGTCTTGAGGCCCAGACAGCCGCTCGCGGTTTTTGAAGTCTTTGAAGGGCCGAGACTTGAGGCCTTGCTGGCACACCTGGGCCAAGGTGCGCTTTTGCTTGCGCTTGGAGACCAGCTCCAGCGGCAGTGGAGAGGTGTCGAGGTCGACAAAGCCGTCGTTTTGAATCACCATGGACCGCCACTTTTCGTAGTTGTCGACTAGCTCCTCCCACTTCCATTGCTCGCACCACTGCAGATTAGAGAGGCAGTAGCACGATCGGCCCATGGCGTAACACTCTAGGCAGACGTCGTACGTGTCTTCTTCTCCGTCGGGAAACGTGCGCACACAGCTCTTGCATGTCAGAAAGCGGTTAAAGATGTTGGCGCGGCAAAACGAACACGTGATATTGGAGTCAAACTCGACAAACTCCACATTGGTTTCCTGAAATCCAAACAGCTCGTCGCTCATAATGTCTGCAAACAGGAAAAACAGCCGCCGGAAGTCGCTCTCCATGGCCTTTTGCCGTGGCGAGGCGCCATCAGGCGACACGGAGTCGCCCATGCCAAGCAGCTCCATCTGCTGCGTCATGTTTTCGCGTGCCAGCTGGTCGTAATATTTTTGCAGCGTGTAGTAGATGATGGCCTTGTTCTTGTACTGCTCGTCACGACACACCAGACGCGCCTTGGGCAGAGCCTCGTGGAGGGCCAGCTCAAGGGTCTCGACTGTGGTCCGGTTCCAGGCCACTTTAATGGTGCGCGTGCCACGGTTCCAGACTTGGTGTGGCGCCAGTGGCGGAATCAGGATAAAGTCACCGGGCTTCTGCTCCACCACATACACGGGGAACTTTGCCTTTTTCCAGGCATTGATCTGGGCAAAGTGCTTTTCGATTTCAATGTCGTGGCCCAGCATGGACAGGAAGAACTCGCGCACAACTTCGCGGTCCTTGCTTTCGGTCATGAACCAGATCGAGCTGCCCTCCAGCTCGCCGTTGCCGTCTTTGGAGGCGTCAACCATGATGTTTTGGCCAAGACTGGCGCACATTTCTCGGTGGGCGGGAGTATATGTGCCCTCGTAGCCAATGTAGCACATGAGGTTCTGGGCGCGCATGGGGCTTGGCAGGCTCGACATGAGGTCTCCGGCCGGAGCAACTGTATGGTCACCATTGTAAAACAAGTCTTCGTCTTGGTCGCCGGCTTCTACAGCAGACTTTTTGGGGGTGGTGGTGCGACGGGTGGTGTTTTCGTTCATGTAAAAGATGTTTGGCGGGATGATTTTCCGTAGAGCGTCCTCCCATTCGGGGGGGCAGTCAATGTCTTTGAGGTATAGGCGCTGGCGGCGTTTGTCGCGGAAGTTGAGCGGAGTCCACTGGTTGGCTAGCGAGCGCATAGATCGAAGGTAGTGGCCCATGGTCATGGGGATATCGGCCTGGTTGCCGATGTCGCGCACAACTTCTTCTGTTTGTTGAGGGGGGGTAGTTAGCAGTAGTTCCAGCAAAGATGTGGCGTGGGCAAAGAAAAGGGATAAGACGGAAGACGGAGAGGAAAAAGAACCAACGTTTCTTGTCATAGTGTCCCTCCAGCCATTCAGCATTAAACAGATTCTTGGGGAGCACCTGGTCCCACTTCTCAATAACAAGCGGCCGGCCGCCCTGAATCACATGCAACAGAACCAGACGCTCGAACTCCTTTTGGCCCAGGCTGCGGATCTGGGCCACGGAAACCCGGAGAACCCATTCAAAGTGCGGAGTTGAGCTGACTAGGCTGTGGAGGTCGAGGTCGGGGGGGATGGGATCGAATTTGGCCTGCGGGTGGAAGGTGGACATTTTGCTAGTCCCTGGTATTTTTTTTCTTTGTTTTCACAGGTCTCGAGTGTCCGGAGAAGGGCTGGTGCAGATGGAAGCCGGGTAGTCAATCTCGAAGACCCTTGTAGCAGTTAGCAGCCCATAGCAAAAAGCCAGAGACAATGGCCGGCCGAGGCTGAGCAACGACAGCAACTCCTTGTTCCAACTTTGCGCAACAAGAATCTGAGAATCGCGAGTTTTGTTGACTAAGCGGCTATGACGCGCATCACACGTCCAGACAGAGAGAAGAACGCGGCAGCTGACTATCGCGGTCCTTTTGCAGATGGATAGATTACTATATTTTGACCGCGGAAGAAGGGTGAGGACAGTGAGAGAGAGAGAGAGAGAATCGTTACAGTGATAAGAAGTGCATCTCAAGATAAGACCTTGATTTCGCCTTCTTCGCGTCTCCCAGACCAAGTTGAAGATGATGCAAAAGAAGGTACATAGTACAAAATCAACCTCCAGGGCCATAAAAATAATTACGGGTCTGATTGTGTTATCGGGCCAATCGCCGCGACGCTTTTGAGCTACGGGAGCTCTTTTTTGTGGCACCAGCGCAAGTTGACTACATATATATGTATACACATAGTGTACTTAATAAGAATGTACTGCACATGTTCTTTACCATACAAGTGTGTATACGAATGTACAAGTACAGTACAACAAGCCTCCACCTAAAAAAAAACACACTCAAAAGTGTGCCATTCAAACCACTTACACCCGAATCATACATACATATATACATACATACTGCGTACATACATACATACATACATACATACTCCGTACATACTCCGTACATACATACATACTACGTACATACATGCTTCTTCCTATTTCCCATCATTTCTTTTCTCTCAATATTCTTATGCCTTAATCCATGTATATCCGTCTACTCGTTTTTTTCCTCCCATCTGTTACTACCCGCCTTCGGCACCGGTCACGCATCAAGTGACACCTTGAATTTCTTCTCTTTATATATCTAAAATCTAAATTCCTCTTCTCCAATCCATGCCATCATCCACTTGGCACCCATCACCATCATCGTTATTCTAATATCTTTACCATCATGTTTACTCAAATCGCCATGCGCCGTGTGGGCTACGGCTCTCTGCGTCTCTCTTCCTCTATCCTCCATCGTCCCTCCTCCATCCTCAACCGACCCTCTATCTCCGTCCGCCCTCTTACTTCCATCAAGTCTTCCTCCACTGCCTCTCCTTCCTTCACCGCAGCCCCCTCTCCCTCTCCCTCTCCCTCCTCCTCTTCCCCCTCCCTCGATGCCGACGGCCTCCCCCTCGTCTACACCCCGCCCACCACCGGCATCCTCTCCCACCTCCCCGCCTCCTGGGTGCCCTACGCTGAACTTGCCCGCCTGGACAAGCCCGCCGGAACCTACTACCTCTTCCTCCCCTGCATCTGGTCCACGCTCCTCGCCGCGCCCTTGGCCGTCCCCATCGCCACGCCCTCGGCTGTGCTTGGCTACAGCGCACTCTTCGCCACCGGCGCCTTCATCATGCGCGGCGCCGGCTGCGCCATCAACGACCTCTGGGACCGCAACTTTGACCCGCACGTGGCCCGCACAAAGTTCCGCCCCATTGCTCGCGGCGCCGTGTCGCCCTTCAATGGGCTCGTCTTTACTGGCGCCCAGATGCTCGCCGGCCTTGCCGTGCTGTTGCAGTTCCCCCTGCCGTGTCTGTTCTACGGCGTGCCCAGTGTCGCCCTCGTCGCCTTGTACCCGCTCGCAAAGCGCGTCACGTACTACCCGCAGGCCGTCCTGGGCCTGACCTTTTCTTGGGGCGCCATCATGGGCTTCCCCGCCCTTGGCGTTGATCTGCTAGGCAATTCCGCCGCCCTGACGGCTGCTGCCTGCCTGTATTCCTCCAACATTGCCTGGACCATCTTGTACGACATGGTCTACGCCCACATGGACCTGAAGCACGATAGAAAAGCCGGCGTCAAGAGCATCGTGGTCAAGCACGCTCAACACACTAAAAAGATCATGTCTGGCCTTGCCGCCATCCAACTCGCCCTGCTCACTTCTGCCGGCGTTGCCGCTGGATCTGGTCCGGCGTTCTTCATTGGTGGTGTTGGCGGTGCTGCTGCTACGCTGGGCTTAATGATTAAAAAGGTCAAGCTGAATGACGTCAAGAACTGCTGGTGGTGGTTTGCTAATGGTTGCTGGTTTACTGGAGGTGCCATTGCTACTGGCCTTGGTATCGATTACCTCATTCAGTGGTTTGGCCGTGACCGCAAGCAAATTTCCCCTGAACAACCTTGAATTCTCTCTTCTCTTCTCTTCTCTTCTGTCAAGCCCACAACTGTAAGGGTATGGGTTTCAAATGTGTCACTACATATGTACTTGTATTTCTCTGTTAGAATAGAGCCCTCTCCTCCCCCAAACAAATAGAACTATGTACGTATACATGTATGTATGTACAATAAATTCAACCGCTTCATCTCTTTGTGCCAAACCATGACGTCAATTTCAAGACTCCCAAAGCATGAATGTACATATGTATAACATTTCCAGCTTCTGTTACCGCAAACACAAAATCACATTTCATCTTTCTTCATCGAACCAGTGCGTGAGTTTTTTTGTTCCTTTCTTTTGTTTTTTTTGTTCGTAACAGGCTTTAACCCTCTTTTTTATTCTTCAGGTCATTCATTGCCCATAATCCTCGACTATTCAGGATCCTAGCCTGCCAATGCCAAAAGAAATGCAAGCAATAGCAACCATTGACTCCACGGCCGAAAGAAAAAAAATAAATCCCCATGCAACACAAATCGACTTTTTGTTGTTGAACGATGCGTTTATGATCTGGGCTTCTCCTTCTTCTCCTTCCACAGGGCCATCAGACCGACACCAGAGACCTTGACGACCTTGAAGCGGACACCGGGAATATCACCCTTGGCCTTGCCCTTACGACCGAAACCGGCCAGGAGGACCTCGTCGTTCTCATCGACGAAGTTCAGGCAACCGTCGTTGGGGACTAAACAATAACATGGCGGTTAGTTTCTTCTTCTTCTATACCCATAGTAGACTCGAGCATCTCTGGCAAATCAAATCAAAGCATGCCTTGACCGATAGCAGAGTGCTGTTTCAAATCGCATTGCGTTTCGCGGATAGAGTAGCCATGACATACCGAAAGCGGTGACCTTCTTGGAGTTCTTGATCAGCTGAACACGGACACACTTGCGAATAGCGGAGTTGGGCTGCTTGGCCTCAACACCGATCTTCTCAAGAACGATACCCTTGGCGTGAGACGAGCCACCGAAGGGAGAAGACTTGAAGGCAGTACCCAGGGCACGCTTCTTGTATCCGAGATCAGCCCACTTCTGATCTTTGCGGTTGGTCCGCAGCTTGCGGGCGGAGTTAAGACCACGAGGCATTTTGACTATTGATCCGAAGGCTAAATGTCAGCAACAGGCGCTCTTGGTCTGACTTGGTTGCAGACTGGTTAAACATTGATGCGATCCGGGCCTGTCTGAGTATGTGCGATTGGCGTCTTAGACAAGAGAGTTTAATCGAAATTCATAAGACGTATGAAGAAAGGTGCAAATAGTTTGACAGAATAACATAATCATCGATGTTGTTGCGTTGAAAAAGTGCGCATCGTCTTCATCATTTTCGCTCATATTTTGTCGTCGCGAATTCGTTACATCGATCGAGTGTAGAGAGTGGCAAACATTTCGGTCCAAAAGGTCGTCGTCGCCGATTTCAATTGCACATACGCAGCGCAGGCTCGTGATCGTATGCAATGGACAGGGCGGGCAGGCAAAGACAACAACGTACCGGTTTAATGTCGTGGACGGCTATGGTTGGTTTGTGAAGGGAGATTGACTGGTCTGGAAAAGTTCACCAAATAGAATGATGATTGATGGGGTGCAGCTAGGAAGTGGCCCGCAATTTTTGGCTGTAGGGTCGAAAAGCCCTACAAAGACGACGTGCAGCGACAGTTTTGCCACTGAAAAAAAGAGATTTCGTGCGGTTAAACGCCACACTCCGCTAGTGTGTGCAGTGTGGCACGTGCTGATAAGATAATACTTTATTGTGGCTGTCAGCATGTGGGGTCGCGACTCCTGCAAGTACAAATCCTCTTAATAAAGTTTGGTTAGAATCCAACTCTGAATGAGGCTTATTTTGGAGCAATTACAGGCGGGCGAATCTGACGTGCATTTGATTACACCCGTTTCTAAGCATCTTGCTGTATGCGTTCAAGCGCAAAACGCATACATTTTCACATAACATACCGCAACAATATCTTTGATCCACCCGTTAATTCACCCGAGTTTTTGTTCATCTTACGACTGTATACACAAGCAGATAACAACGTAGCCATGGCCCCTTTTCCCAAATTTAAAGGACATGGTCGAGAAACGTCGGTGCAGTCACCAAGTCTGAATCTGAACACTGCATCGTCATTACCGTCTAATACTTATAGCTCTGGTCGTTCTGGGGGAACAGCTCAAGTTGCCCCCACAGCACCAGCTACAAATATCCCAGCCCATTTGACACAAACAATATCACACGGGCATTCAATTTCACATTCTCATTCACATTCGCGTGATAGGTCTGTCAGTGAAAGTGGGACCATGGCAGGCCAGCGTGGACTGCGCAATATGCCTCCAGCCCTTGAGCGCGACCGCTCCGATGCACTCTGGGCCGAGATGCAAGCCACACTGGGCGAGGTCGAACTCTCCGCTAGCAACGGCACGCACGTATTTGGTCGCGACCATGACAGGAAACTCGCCGAGTTACGAGCCGCCCAGATAGCGCTGGCGCAGGCATGGGCGCGCAGCGAGGCCGACGATGCTATTGAAACCAACAAGAACAAGGAAGCTAAGATACCAGGACTAGGCGATGCTGAAGGCAGCAAGAGCATTGGGTCGGGTGTCCAGCGACCCTCGACGAGTGGTGGGCCTAGCGATAAACTCGGGGCAAAGCTGCAAGAAGAGACTGAAGTGGATATGCTGTTGGCTCGCAAGCGGCGTGAAGCTAATGATATATATTTTGATCGGGTGAATCGCGGTGTACTCGATGTTGTTGCTAAACTGAGTGACGTGGCTACTGCCATGAGCGCAGTTGAGCGCGAGAGCCGTGATATTTGGAACGATGGAGACGGCGTACAGGAAGCCAAATAGACATTACGTACATATATTCTTGGTTAAAGTTACACAGTTGATAATGATGAACGTTTGTCCTTTTTGTACATACAGAATAATGGGTCCAAGTGAGTGCACCAAATTTGCATGTGATTTTTATTTTTATTTTTATTTTGGCTAAGTACAAGTATATGTTATTCACTTTGCTCTTAATCGTTCGAGTTATATTGTGCATCAGAGGGAGAAAAATACCACTATGCTAATATGAGCGAGTATTTGTTTATGCCAATTTTTAAATTCCACCCAAGACTCAGATTTTATGTTTTCTTGGCTGTTTCCAGTGACATCGTCATATGCACCATCAAAAAACAAGCCATCTCTTTGGGGCCCCGCGTAAACCGCCCCTCTTTTCCCAAGTCGTTAGCTTAGAAGCAAACTCGCTATTGCCCATTTCCGATGCCGTTTTCGGGTAAGAAGCTGTGTACCCGGTTCGTTATCAAAAAGCACGCTTTTTTAGCGGTTTTGTTTCATGCTCTGATACATGTTATCGGTAGCCAAGCCTTGGTCACACGCCAAGAGCGCCAGCAGCTGGCATCGGCTGTCAGACTGGAAGCCTGGGTGTAATTCCAAGTCCAGAGATTGAAATCCCCAACTCTACTTTCGTCCTTTGTTTGCCTGCCCTTGACATTTCTTTTTCTTCTTTTTTCTTCTTCGTCTTTCTCTCTTTCTCTCTATTTCATTTTGAGTTTTCTTAGACAACTAGTTTATTCCTCTTAGCGTTTTTTTGTTGTGTCGCCTCACATCGACAAGTACCGTTCTTTTTTGTTATCGCCACTTTCGCTCAGCCAATATGCGCCCTTTTGCCCTTCTCGCTGCCGGCCTCGCGGTCTTCCAGGGCGTTACCGCCGTCGACGTCGAGCAGACTGTCATGATTACATACAGCAAGTCGGCGCCCAAGGTTGACGCCCTGATTAACCAGGCGGTTGCAGCCATTGAAAAGGCTGGTGGTCGCATTACTCACCGCTTCGATTTAATTAAGTACGTCATCGTCTGGTTCTTAGTTGCGCCTGCACGTGACAGTGTTGGACTGATATAAGCCAAAAAAAAAAAAAAAAAAAGTACTAACAAGTTATTGTAGGGGCTTTTCGGCCAAGGCTTCACAGGAAGTCATCGAGGCTATTCAAGGCTGGGGCGGTTCTTATGTTACGATTGAGATTGATCAGCCAGTAAGCATCGTGAAGACCGAGGCCAACTAAGCCTTAGGATAGCAGTCATGCCATCGTCGAAAACGGTTTACAGCCATCTTTTGTATGCCAATCGGTAGCTCTAAGACCGTTTCCACGCCATGCTGTGTTGATTCCACTGCGATGACAATTCTCTGCGGAAACAGCATTGCGATTGACCGACTTTTGTCCTTTTTTTTTTTCTTTTCTATTTCACGACATGTATGATACCAAGACATGGTCGTTTTCTTTCTCGCGCATTCGTCCTTTTGTTGCTGTTTGGCTCGGTTGAATTTTTTTTCCTTCTTTTTCCTTTTGTCTTTGTCTTGCTCTGCCTGGGAGCTCCTCATCTATTGGCATGTCTCCCTTTCGAGGTCCGGGTCAAGGCTGTATAACTCTCTTGTTTGTCAAGGGTCATTATTTTGCGGCCTAGTTCTGGTCCAATTAGCAATTATGCTAGTTGAATTTCCGAGACAGAGTCAGTTTTGGCTCGTGTCGTTTCATTTCTTCTACTTCCCTCTCTCTCTTATTCTCTGTCAAGTTTCGCCTGCAGAGACTGCAGAGTTATCATGAATTGCTTCTTGTTGGCGTATGGAGTCTAGCTGAATATTTAAATCAACATCGTGTATACATTAATGAATATAACAGATTTTTTCTGGCTTTGACTGGTGATTGATAGTGGTGCGTATGAGCACGTGTAAATGAGGCGATGTTGGAGGGATAAGTATGTATATACTACTCCGTATGTATGTATGTATGTATGTATGTATGTATGTATGTATGTATGTATGTACTTGTATTTAATAAACGGAGCGGGCTCAGACTTGGAGCTATGTATGTGCTCTCTACATCCATTAAAACCCTTGAAAATGCAGTCATGTATACATACGTACGTAGTATGTATGTATATATGTATGGTATATTTTAGTGGCAAGCAAAGGAAGCAAAACCTTTAAAGGCAAGGATTTAGGGGTCCAAGCTAACATTAAAGGCTTGCTATTAGTGGCAGCAGCTACTAATTGTTCTCTTCAACTAAGTTATTTAGCGCGGTCTGATTGAAAGTGAACCCTAATAATACGAGCGGGCAGGACTGCTTTGTTCAACGGCAAGAGCTTAACTTCATGCCATTGGTAGCCGACGCAGATATGAGAGGGAAAAAAACACCAGGAAAAAATTCTCGTGATTCTCGCTGCCAGCGATATCAATCTCTAGGTCTTTGAACGCCCATTGCTTCTAGGACATGACTCTATAACCCGCGTGCGCTTGGTTAGTACATACATACATCATGTGTTGTCCATGTACCAAGCCAATTGGACCTCTGCGAGGCTTGCCTGTATCATGTTTCTCCTCCGCCTTAACCCCCTGCATGCATGTTTGTTTCTTCTAGTTACGCTAAGCTAACAACCAAACGAATGCCAGATAGATAGAGGACCCCAATCCCGGCGTCACAAGCAACATACATACTTACATACTTGTCCACCGACTTCATATCGCTGGCTACTTCTGTCCTTCGCCTCCAAGCGTCTAGCAAGTTTCAAAGGGTAGCAATCTAAACCATCGCCAAAAAGTCCTTTTCTTCTCATCATTTGTTTCATTGCCTGGATGCCTTTTATTACCCGTCCCTTGTTGAACGCCCGCTCTCTCTTGGGGGGATTTGTGGTGTTGCTTTACTTGTTGATCATTCTCTGAATTCAATTAAGCCATCCCATTCATCCCATTCAACTTGTTTGGGACACCCGGCAAGGATTATATATTTTTTTTTGTTGATTCCCCTCTTGCCCGCACCAGAACCAGAAAAACACACAAAAGGGCTTCAAAGCTGGAGAACTTCCCTGTGCTCCTTTTCTCACTCGACTCTTTTTCTTCCCTATTCTTTGTGGAAATATCGTCGACCCTCTCACTCTGCTGACGGCCAATAAAACGCCCTCGAAATATAGAATACATACATTGCGGAATCACCAAGAAGCTCAGTGCGTCGGAGCTGGTATCTGGCCTTTAGTTTACTCTGTCTAACCCTAGTTTGGCTTGTTCCTCTCTATTTGTTTTCTTTTCCCCTCCATTTTATTTTGTTTGGCTTCCTTCAATCTTCGCTTCTTCCTGGTCCCCTCTTTATACATACATATTCTCGTCATTTTTCTCTCTTTCGCTCTTTTAACTTCTTCAACCTCGACGGCTTCCAGTCCAAGTCCAGTTGACTGCCTGCTCAGGCTGATTCTGTGCCACCATATCTACACTAAAAAGCAGACGGCCGACTTGACGGTCCATTCAACCCACCGGCCGATCGATCGACCGGCCAACCCACCATACAAAGAAATCAAAAGAAAAAAAAAGGCTAAATTACCATGCCGTCCTCTCTGTCGCCTGAAGAGGCCTTGATCGAATGGGTGAGCAAAGTTCCTGATGCTGCCGTGACTGCCATTGCACTTTACTGCATCTTTTGTATAGCTCAAGTCTAGTCTCTGCTGGATTCTTTTGTGCTAGTGCATCGATGATATCTTGTCCCCCGGCCCGGCTTGAGACGTTCTCTTTAATACACCCCCTCCTCCCCCCCCCACTATATAATATATACATCTACCAATATATATATCCTGTTACTAACCACTACCTTGCTCTCTAGGTCAACAAAGGCTTCCCCGTCTCCAACCAAATCACTACTTTGGCCGATTTGGCAGATGGTATCGCCCTTGCTGAAATTATCACTGACCTCGATCCCACCTATGACGCCAGCGACATTGACACAGACCCTGCAGCCTGCACCCGCTGGCTGACCAAGAAACGCAACCTGCAAGCCGTGCACAGAGCTCTGTTCCGGTTTATTCACCGTGAAAGCCCAGATCTGGAGGTTCTGTCCCGCCTGGTTGATATCCGGGAAATTAGTGACAACCCTGATGCCGAGGGACTTAGCCAGGTATATTGCTATTATGCAACCACTGCTAGCTAGCTTCAAGTTGTTCTAACATAAAGCCAGCTTGTTTATATCATAATCGCTGCCGCCTTCCTTGGCCCCGACCCAGAGAAATATGTCTTTCGTCTCCGCGAACCCTCCCGCTTCGATCATGACATCATGTTCCAGATTCAACAAATTATCATGACCCAACAAGAAATTGTCAAGAGAGAAACCAGAGCCTCCAAGGACAATGAATCATTAGATACCGGGGCCCACGACTCTAGAGACTCGGCCCTGGCCTATGAGGAGGAGCGAGCAAGCTTGCTTGGTCAGCTTGACATTGCCCACAAGTCCCATGCCGACACCATGACTAGACTAGAGCATCTGCAAGATAGTTATGAGGCTCTGAAGCTGGAAGAGTCTCGGTTGCAGAGGGAACTGGACGTACTACGCAAGATTACCCAAGATGGTGCCTCCGATTCTCAAATCATCAAGGCTCTGGAGGACAAGATTAAGGAGCAGGATGAGCTGATTGCCAACCAAGAGTCACAGGTCGAGGAGGACCGGGTAGCCAAGATCAAACTCAGCAACGAGCTCAATACTTTGCGGCAAAAGAGTGAACGCGCTGAGCAGCTCGACGAAGAGCTCAAGGAGATGAAGTACCGCATGGAGGAGCTAAGCCGCAAGGCTAATGCAGCCGAGCGCTACAAGCAAAAACTGGAGGGTCAACAGCACCTTCAGCGTGAAGTGCAAAACCTGCAGTTTGAAAAGGACCAGCTCCAAGAGTCTCTGCGGGAGCACGAACGGCTTGCCACGCGCAACCAAGCGCTGGAGAAGACGCTGGCCGAAGTCCGCCGTTTGCACTCTGCGGCCGAGGGAGAAGTGTATGAACTTACCACACAAAAGCAGGTGCTGGAAGAGGACATTCGTACTCTGCAGCACCAGCTGGCCATTATGGAGGAACGCAAGAACCACGATGAGCGTTTCATTAGCGAGCTGCAGGAGCAGGTCAACAGTGGCGACACGCGGCCCATTGTTGTTGAGACCCCGCTGGTCGCCAGTGGTTTCAGTCTAGAGGACGAGCTGGAAGGGGCTTCGGAGCCCAACCTGGAACTGGAGGTATCACGCCTCAAGGCTGAGAACAACCTTTTGCTCAAGGGTCTAGGAGGTTCTTCAGAAACTTCGCGTCTTAAGGACGAGCTGGAGGAGGAGAAGCGCAAGCACCAGCGTCTCAAGGAGCAGTACGATGAGATTCTGACCAAGAATGCGTTGGCCGAGGAGCAGCTCAACACCTTGGTCCAGAACGCCATTGATGGAGGGTATGTTGTCTTTTTTTTTTCCTGAATTCCAGTGCGTGATGCATGTATATCTGATGCTAACACTTGGTGTTTTAGTGACGGTGCTCTCAAGTTCCTGTCAGACCGTCTCAAGAAGGTGACGACAGACTTTGAGGCAGAGAAGATCAAGAACGAGGAGCTGGAGAGACAAGTGTTGGACAAGGACCGTGAGATCATGAGCATGCGGTCGGATCTTTCGCTGGTTGGCAAGGATGCGCTCGAGGGTCTCGAGGAGCTCAAGGCCACTGACGGGTTGATTTCGGCATCGCTGCGGACCGAGGTCGAGGCCATGCGCATCCGGCTTACCAACAGCCAGGACGACCTGGAGCACCACCGCCGGCAGCTCATTGAGGCACTGCTGGCCAAGGACCGGCACCGCAGAGAGGCCGAGGAGCTGCGGGCCACTGTGGCAGCCGGCAGTGACAAGACAGGAGCCAGCGCCGAGGCGGCTAAGAAGGCGGCCGAGAAGATTGAGAAGCTGCGCGAACGTCTCAAGCAGCGCCAGTCGGTGAGTACAAGTAGAGGCTGTGGCGGGACGGCAGCAAAAGAGGGATGTGAGGAGAAGGAAGAAGATTGGCTAACAGGTTATAGCAACTGGAGAAGTCAGAGATCGAAAAGCACGATTTGCAGCGCAAACTCAAGGCGGCACTGGATGGCGAGGCGTTTGTGGAGCAAAAGGTGAGGTTTCTGAGAAGGAGCATGCCACGAAAGCAGCTAACAGTAAAAGGCCTCGTTCGACGCGATTGTCAAGAACCTCAAGCGCGAAAACGATCTTATCACGACGGCGTGGTACGACATCAACAGCCGCATCCAGAGCAGCCACGTGGTGGTACAGAGACGACAAGATGTTCCGCGCAGCTGGATCAACAAGCAGCGCCAGATGGTGAACAATGGTATTTTGGATCTTTCTCATAATGTCATGACTGCGTGTATGTTGGTACGTACATACTAACTAACTGGTGAACAGCTACTCCGAGACGGCAGCATGCCTGAGTGTTTATTTCCTTTTCTGTTTCTTTCCCTTTGTTTTGTCGAGGCATTCTGGAGTTTTGTCGTTGTTCTTTTGCGAGGCTCTTTTCGTTTTCTTGTTACCCCTTTGATGTATTGTCGTTTACGGGCTGATGTGCCGCCTTTTCTGTTTTTACATGCTGGTTTTTATTTTCTTTTATATTTGGCCTTGGATGGAATAGATGGATAACTGGTCGTTTTTGGGTTGTTGTTGTTGTTGTTGTTGTTGTTGTTGTTGTTGTTGTTGTTGTTGTTGTTGTTGCTTTGTGGGCCGTGTATTGCTGTGGGATATACATACACGTCTGGTGTTCTTGTTGGTGTATTGTATTGTATGTAGTACGTTTATGTATGTATGTAGCACGGAGTCGGGCCAAAGGTTTCTTTTCTTAAAGAGATGATATACTGGTTATCTGCATTATGGTGTATAGATGAATGTCTGTCTGGTGCAAAGTGGTGTATGTATGTATGCAGTATATACAAGTACGAGGTTTTGTGGTTTTGCTTTGCTGCCGTGGAAAGACCAAAGCAAAGCAATCACATGTCAAGACTTGCACCACCAACAACTACTTGATTATGTCATCATCATCTTTCCTGTGTGTATGTACTTGTATGTATGTATACAGAGGAAAAAGAATAGAAAATGCCATCCCCCTCCCCCTACAAAGAAGATCAAGGGAAACTGACAACTGGGAATATTATTTGACAATTAAAGCAACGAAAACATAGAGAGAGAGAAAAAAAAATCTAATTCTTGAAAACCTTGAGCACATCAGCCCAAACCTGGCTCGGCGATTGACTGGCATCAATGCCAGACCAGATGCCAGTGTTCTGGTAGTAGCCAACAACGGGCGCCGTCTGCTTGTGGTACGTGGCCAGGCGCTTCTTGAGGGCCTCGGCATTGTCGTCGCTGCGCTGGACGAGCGGCTCGCCGGTAATGTCGTCCTTCATGTGCTCTTTGGGGGGGTTGAAGGTGGTGTGGTAGGAGCGGCCCGAGGCAGGGTGGACGAGACGGCCGGTGATGCGGGCAACGAGGAGCGAGTCGTCAATTTTGAGTTCGATGGCGTGCTGCAGCTTTTGCTTGCGCTCGGCCAGCATGGCGTCGAGGCCCTCGGCCTGGGGCACGGTGCGGGGGAAGCCGTCGAGGATGAAGCTGCAAGGGTTAGTTTTGAGCGGACATTGTGATAACGGTAAAGTGAGGATAGAAGAAAAGAAAGCGAGCGAAGCGAGGATAGAACGAAAAAAAAAAAAAGACTTACCCTCCCTTGCACTCCTTGTTGTTCTCCAGTTCGGCCTTGATCATGCCAATCATAATGTCGTCACTGACCAGGCCGCCAGCGTCCATGATCTTCTTGGCCTCAATGCCCAGAGGGGTCTTCTTCTGCACCTGGGAGCGCAGCATGTCACCGGTAGCCTAGACGAGGGAAAAAAAAAAAAAAGAGGTGTTAGTTAGCCTAGAGGTCCGGACAGATATGGGGCGGAACCAATTGGTCGCGTCACGGCACGCGCATTCCCGGGTATTGCAGCCAAAAGGACATCAAGATCACCGGGTCGCACACGAAGCACCGAGAAAAAAAAAAACATACCAGGTGGCAGCAGCTAAACTTCTCCTTGATCTTGGGAGCCTGAGTACCCTTGCCTATTACCCCAGAAAAAAAAAGGATTAGTCATGGACGGTGAGGGTTTGCAATGTATGTATTGTGTGCATGCGGAACGAGCCGAACCGAGCCAAACAGACGCGTCTTTTTTTTTTTCCCTCCGGTCCGGGTCCGGATATCGGCAGCAGACTCTCGGAGCCGCACACACACGCACACACACACACACACACACACAAAGAGAGAGAGAGAGAGAGAGATTGCACAAAGCATCAAGACGGGCAGACGGGGTGGAACTTGCCGGCACCGGGGGGACCAATCAGAATCATGCGGATAGTATCGGAGCTGGCCTTGCCGGCAAGGCGGTCCTCGAGGGCTTTGAGACGGCCGTCGAAGGAGTCGACGACGGAGCGCAGGCGCTGGATCTCGGCATCGGCCATGGTGACTGGTTTTGTGTTGGGGGGAGGAGGAGGAGGGGAGAGGGACGGTTTAGAAAAAGGTGAGGCTGCGGTTTGTCGTGGACGGGAAGCGAGAGGAAAGGAAGAAGAAAAGTTGTTGAGAAAGGGACAGACCCAAAAAAAGCGACGGAATTAAAAGTGGATTTTTTGCCCTGCACGAAATAGTGAGTTGAGTTTTTTTTAGGGATAAGGGTATATATACATATAGTACTTGTATATAAGTATCATACAGCTGCATACTACATGTACATATGTATATATAAAAGTCAATGATGAACAAGAGCTAGCCACCGCGTGTCGTACTTGTAGGGTAGGAGAGATACCATTCTTTTGGTGGCACCGATAGTTACAGCTACATACATACTATATACTTGTACTACTACTACTACTACTACTACTACCATAACAGTCGCACACTTGGAGAAGTCGGCCTTTTTCAGTTCAATGTTCCGTTGTTCCGTCAGGGACTTCCATTGCAGCGGCTAAAGTTGTAGCAGCAGCAGAAGTTTTCTGGGGGTATTCTTTAAGTGTGCATACTCCGTAGTATGTACCTATACTTGTACATCTGGTCTGGTCTACATATGTATATGCAGTATGTTGTCTGATGTCGTCAGCCAACACCTTGGTCTCTATAAAATCCCGGCTCGCGTGTCCGGCACCTTTTGGTACGACACCAGGCTTCCATTTCGCCCAGGAGGGATTTAGGGTTTGCTGGCTACGTTTTTCCATTTCTTTTCTTTTTTTCTTTTTTTTTTCTTTTTTTGTTTAATTTACAAGTATATCAGTATGTACATGCTGACAAAATCAGACCAACCACAAACCCTAACCCTCGACAACCCTAGACCCAAGCTGCAAACCAAGCTGCAGTAGAGCTCCCTGGAGCTCATTGCCCCACTTTGATGCCAGTGGCCTGCTGATTGGCTAACCCGCCAAAGGCAGCCTTGGGCATACGCATGACATTTGGCCTGGCTACACAAACATGTATCTTTCTAGACGCTAGTATGGAGAATTGGCTGTGTTTGGGGCGGGAGGTACATGCTTTTTTTTTTCTATTTTGTTTTAGTCAACAACCCATTCACAAGCAACTGCCATCACCGCCATCACCGCCATCGCCGCCATCACCACCACCACCACTAGATACTGTGCTCTCTATTTGCTCGCTCAGCCTTGTCCTTCTTTTCCTTTCTGCCCTTTGATCAATTGGCTCCTGTTTCAACTTCGATTGACCTCTGCATCTAGCCATCTACAGCCTCTTCTTCGGCATCCCAATCCCAATCCCACCTCTGCTTTCCTCCCTCTCAAAAGACCAATCTCAAAAGAAATGCCCACGACCTCAACCGAATCTCTCGACCTGGCTAGCACCAACGTCTCGGTGGCGCCCATGGTGCTGCTGAGCGTGGTCGACCACTACAACCGTGCTGTCCCTCTCGGCACTCGGAAGCGCGCCGTGGGAGCGCTGCTGGGTCAGAATGACGGGACCACGGTGCGCGTATCCAACAGTTTTGCCGGTGAGCTTTTTGCATCTCCTTTCATGGCCTTGGTGCTTCCCGTATGGCCTCTTGCCAGCATACAACTCTAGATACTAACTCTCTGCAGTCCCCTTTGAAGAAGACGAACGCAACCCTGCCGTTTGGTTCCTCGACCACAACTACATCGAGTCCATGAACGAAATGTTCAAAAAGGTCAACGCGCGCGAAAAGCTAATAGGCTGGTACCACTCGGGCCCCAAGCTTCGCGCATCGGACCTGCAAATCAACGACCTGTTTAAGCGCTACACGACGAACCCGCTGCTGGTGATTGTGGATGTGCAACCCACAGCGTCTGGCGTGCCAACCGATGCGTACTTTGCCATTGACGAGATTAAAGATGTAGGTTCTTTTTGTTTTGTTTTTTTCAACTCTTCTCCTGCAAATCTAGACCCCCTCCAACTCCCAGCTAACAAGATATCATCTAGGACGGCACTACTACCTCCAAGACCTTTGTCCATACCCCGTCCACCATTGAGGCCGAAGAAGCAGAGGAAATCGGTGTCGAGCACCTCTTGCGCGATATCCGCGACGTTGCCGTCGGCACTCTTTCCACCCGCCTTACAAACCAGCTGCAGTCGCTCCAGGGCCTGCACCACCGTCTGCGCGATATTGCCGCCTATCTACAAAAGGTGGTCAACGGCGACCTGCCTGTCAACCATGCCATTCTCGGCAGTCTGCAGGATGTTTTCAACCTGCTGCCCAACCTCTCAGCACCCAAGGGCAGCAAGGACCTCGACTCGTCCTCGGACGCCTCGGCCGACATCAGCGAGCTACAGCACGCCATGAGCGTCAAGTCCAACGACCAGCTGATGGCAATCTACCTGAGCAGTCTGATTCGCGCCATCACGGCCTTCCACGACCTGATTGACAACAAGATTCAGAACCGCCAGCAGCAAGAGGAAAAGGAGGCCAGCAAGGAAGAGGCAGAGCGTGAAAAGGCCGAGGCTGCTGCGGCGGCGGCGGCCAAGGACGGCGAGAAGAAGGACGGACCTAATTTGTCGCTGGACGGAAAGGATGCGCCGCCAGACACGGGCAAGGAGGGGGACAAGAAGAAGAGATAGGGAGCAATCAATAGCAGTAGTTTACGGAAGAGTACAGTGATGAGCCAAGCCTTCATGTTGCAACAAGAGCCAATACCAGCAACTTTATTACATCTTTTCCGGGGGAGTGAGTTTTGTCTCTTTTGCCCGGGGGAAGCCAACTAGGAATACTCTAGGCTAAACCTGGAGAACCAAGCCTGCCAACTGCTCGCGCGTTACCTCCTTGTGCACCAGGTCTTTTCCCATGCCGCACTTTTCGGCCAGTAGACAAGCCAGGATGTGTTTGCAGCAGGGCGGAGAGCGGTCTGTCGCGCAGCCTCCAAAGGATGTGATGTTGTTTTGTTCTTGTGTGTCCTCTTCTGGAGCGCCCTCATGTCCCGTCTCTGGTTCGGCTGTATTGCCCGTCTCTAAGTCACCATCTTTGCCCGCTTCTAATCCACCTGCCTTGCCCTCCCCCACAGCAAAGTCATATGCAAATGCCGCACAACTACAACTCCAGGCCTCCAGGCTAACCAGATTCATCGGCACACGAGTCTCTGCGCCAGCCGACGGCCGCTTCCGACGGCCGTGGACGAGCACCGGCGCGGCGGATGAGAGCACGAGAAACGTCGGCGCGCGTGCGGCCGGAGTGGTGAGGCGCGTGACGAGGTGGCGGTCGATGAGGTCCAGGGCGGGCAGGAGGTGGGTTGGGAAAAGGACGTGTAGGGTAGAGAGGAGGTCTGTAGTAGAGGATGGAGAAGAGGAGGAGGAGGAGAGAAAAGAGGATATAAGAGAGGAGAGAAGGTGGCGAGAAGATGGGAGTGACATTTTGGTATGCATATATATGCTAGTAGAGGGAGGGGAAAACACGTATAAACAGAACGAGGAAGGAGGTGAAGTGAAGTGAAGTGGAAGAGACAAGGCTGTGGGCAAGGCTGACAAGAATTACATATTATATTACACACTGAAACACCAAATACTAAAAATACAAGCCCTCACCCAACAACTTTAGTAGAGCAATAAACACGTGACCAACCAAGGCCAAAAATACAGCTACAGCCACTCCCGAGGATTCTTCAGGACATGCACCAGCTCTGCCTCAGGACTTCCCTCCGCCGGCTCGTGCATATACAGCCAACTCGCCGTCAGCGGCAGACTCATCAGGATACTCTCAACGCGCGGCCCCGGCGTGTTCAGACCAAACGACGTGCCGCGGTCATGCACCAGGTTGAACTCGACGTAGCGGCCGCGGCGAATCTGCTGCCACTCCTTTTGCTCGGGCGTAAAGGGCATGTCCTTGCGGCGGTTGATGATGGGCAGATACTGCGGCAGAAAGGCGCGTAGGCAGTCCTGCACAAAGACAAACAGCTGCTCGGGGTCACCCTCGCCAGCGTCCAGGTCGTCAAAGAAGATGCCGCCAATGCCGCGCGCCTCGAGGCGGTGCTTGTTGTAAAAGTACTCGTCGCACCACTTCTTGAAGCGCGGGTAGTACGCGGCGTCGGACTTGTCGCAGGCTGCCTTGATTTCGCGGTGAAAGTGCTCGGCATCTTCGGCAAACAGATAGGCCGGCGTCAGGTCGCAGCCGCCGCCAAACCACCACGCGCTGCCGGAGCCGTCGGCGTTGGCAGTCTCAAAGTAGCGGTAGTTGAGGTGCACGGTGGGCGCCATGGGGTTGCGCGGGTGCACGACGAGACTGAGACCGGCGGCAAAGAAGGCGAGTTCAGAGTCGCCAGTGGCCAGGCTCTTGTGGTTGACGCGCATGCGCTGGACGGCGGCGGGCGGCAGGCGGCCGTAGACGACGCTGACACCGAGCCCAGCCTTTTCAAAGACGCAGCCGTCCTGCAGCACGCAGGTGGTGCCGCCACCGCCCTCGGGGCGCTGCCAGTCGTCGCGGCGGAAAGTCTTGGGGGCGGCGGACGGCGGGGTAGAGGAGGCTTCGACGGCCTCGAGGGCGGCGACAATGGCGGCTTGTTGGGCGCGCACGAAGCGCTCCATGCGCAGACGGAGCGGGGAGGCGTCGGAGATGCCGTCGGCGCGGAGGCGGTTGTCGGAGTCGGCGAGGGATTCTTGGTTCTGGGGGGGTTGTTAGGGGTTGTTGGAGGGGAGGGGGAGGGGGAGAAGAGGACGGACCATTTTTGGTTGATGCTGGATTTTCAAAAAAGAAGAAGAAAAAAAAAAAAAGGCAGAGAAATATGAGCAGAACAGCGGTTTATATATCACCAGAAATGCATATAAAACCGGCTTACTTTCAAGGGCTTCCTATGTAGTATGTTGACTCTCTAGTCAGGCCATATCGAACGACTTGCTTCTGATTTCTCCGACTTGCGATTTATGCCTCCGCCGAGAGGGAAGGAACAATGGGTCCTTGAAAAGAATCATATGTATGTTACAATGTAGTATGTATTTGTGCCAGCAGCTGTTAACACTTGTCAACAGCTGTCTCCGTCAAGCCCCCCCCCGGTGAGAAGATCAACAGAATCATATGAACTGAACAAATGACTATGGCAAATGAGCAACAATGAGTGATGCAGACTGATAACAGTAAGTTCAAATGTACCGGATACCTCTCCTTCTGCAGCATGTCCTACTAAAACTCGCGTACCTTGACTTCCCCTATGCTTATCGCTCCTTGATTTGATCAGCCACTAATCCAGTCCCGCCCCCCTGTAAATTCCCTGGAAACAGAAGCTCCTAGCCCAGAACTCCCCTTATCAGCTTGTTCTAGCGATGGGCAGATGACTTTCTGGGGTTTGGTTCCCCTCTTTTCATTGTCCTTGTATGTACATAGTACTTGTATTTACATGTGTGTATGCCTGTACTTGTATACTGTGCATATGTATGGACTCTGTCAGCACAAGTACTATGTACATAGTACGTACAGTACAGGTCTGTACCCCAAAGTCGCGCCCTGAACAGAACCTTGCCCATCGTTTTAGCCGCTTGCAGCTTTCACCTACTGCGTACTGCTAGAACTAGGACTATTGTATGGTATGCATGTACATACGCACTGTTAAGTAGAAGCTTATCATTGAGTATTAAGTATGTACATAGCAGAAGCTTATCCAAGTACATATGTACCATAGTAACTGATTGTTAAACAACGTCTGCCTAACAAAGTACAAGTACCAGCAAACAAGACCCCAAGTGTATTTCCGCCTTCTTTTTTCCCTTCCTTTCTTTTCTCTCTCTCTCTCTCTCTCTCTCTTTCTTTCTTCTCCCTTTCTCACTTCTCGCCGCCTTTGCTTCACCGCAACTCTCTCCAGCCTCAACCTCCATCTCTGCCTCTCTCTCTCTCGTCTCGTCTCTCGACTCTTCGTCAGCCATCAACAACCACCAAATAACTCAGCAAACATGCGCTCCAAGTTCAAGGACGAGCACACCTTCGATAAGCGCAAGGCTGAGGCCGAGCGCATTCGTCAGAAGTACTCTGATCGCATCCCCGTAAGTCGCCTTTTACATATCCATCTATATACATACGTTGCGTGCCTCGTCTTGGGCCTGTCGCGATCCTTGGAATCACTCTCGCGCCTTTTTTCCTGCCTTCATCCTCCTCTTTTTTTTTTCCGCCGCTCTCCCGTGACCGCCGCTTCGCTCCACCGACAGAAAGAAGCCACGGGCAGAAAGAAGGCGACGTCATAGACCGGCCCATCCAACATCTCGCGACAATCCTGCCTTCCCCTCAACCTCAAGCATCCGCCCCACCTCACAGCGCACACTAACCAGTCCTCCTTCGTCTTCATCACACAGGTCATTTGCGAAAAAGTGGAAAAGTCCGACATTGCCACTATTGACAAGAAGAAATACCTGGTCCCTGCCGACCTGACCGTGGGCCAGTTTGTCTACGTCATCCGCAAGCGCATCAAGCTGTCGCCTGAAAAGGCCATTTTCATTTTCGTCGATGAGACGCTGCCGCCGACTGCTGCTCTGATGTCCAGCATCTACGAGGAGCACAAGGACGAGGATGGGTATTTTCCAGGCTTCCTTTCGCTGACGTCATTGTGGCTGTGTTTTGCTAATATGTCATGTACGCTGATAGATTCCTCTACATTACCTACTCGGGTGAAAACACCTTTGGACATTTGGAGACGGCCTGAGCTGGTGCTTGGCTTGGACATGAGCCAAGTGCGCGTCTGGGGGGGGGGGGGGGGGGGGGGGGTTCTTGGTCGGCTGGTCTTTGTCTACTGCCAAGTTTCTTTGCTGTTGAGTCCAAAGCCTGTCCAAAGCCTAGCCGGCGACGTGCAAAGCGGGGAACATCGGCCGGATGTCCGGCTCTCCCCTCTTAGTCAGCCACTCCCCCGGCTCCTCCGACTGACGTCCTGTCTTGCTTGGCTCGGCCCGCTCCATGATTCTCTCTGTTTTTTCTCGCCCTTTTTTCATGCACTTGTCTTTTTTTTCGATTTCGTTGATATGTTTACGGCACACAGGTTGGGGGCTCATCATTCCACTTACTACTTCTACGTACCACACATTTTCTTTTCCTACTTGTGATGGCATAAGGGTTGAGAAACCTTGTATGCCATCAATCTCACAGTCATGTACCTCTTTTTTTTATCTCTCTTAAGGCGTTACCGTGGTTTTTTATTATACATTTCTTATTGCAATCTCACGTGAATGACCCTTTTGAATTTGTCTCATTGTGTTTCTTTTTCAGTTGACTCTTTTTTGTCTGGAGAGTCATGTGACGTGGCGTGTGGCATGTTGTCCAATTGGGTATAGGTACATATGTATGTATGTACATGCCTGTATATGCATACAATTTAGGTGACCCCGTTTGTAGAATATGAAAGGCAGGACGGGTGTAACGATGACGTTCTTGGAAGGTACGAATACATGCATATATATGTACATACTGCGTATACATATAAATGACTGACTACATCCATACAGCATAAAGAGACAAACACGTGTATTTATTTATAGGTGGTGCTTGACAAAGCACTTGTTGACTAAAATCAAACAGACAGAAAAGAGGAGGAAGTCTGGCTCAGGATGCATCTAAGACGCATACAGACGGGTGAGAAGCCCAAGAGAACGGGGGCTCAGAGGGGAGCATAGTGCTTAAACGCAGTACGGGCTCTGGTTCTCCGTGTTGAAGAAGCAGTTTGTCTTGGGCGGGCAGTCGCCGCTGAACTGAGAGCAGTTAGCCCAGCCGTCCTTTTATTTTTTTTCTTCATGTCCCTCCTCACGAGACTCGGCAGGGGAGAGGGAAGAAAGGAGAAACTTACGACCCAGGTCTTGCCGACATCGCACGTCGCCCAGCCGGGGCACCCGGTGTCCGGGTTCGTGGTGCACTCGTACGTGCCGGGGACGCAGGCGGCGACGGGGGGAGAGTGGGGGTTGGGCGCGGCGGAGGCGGAGGCGGCGGCGACGAGGACGGCGAGGAACTTCATGGTTGTTGTGGAGAGGGGTTTTATCGAAAGGGTGGATGGTGGACGGGCTGTGAGGAGGCGGTGGTATGAAAGATGAGAGAGGAAGGAGGAGTAGGAGATCGAGAGGGTTTATATAGCCGTGGAGAGTACTAAGAAGCCATGGAGACCCCCAAGAACCCATGGAGAGCCCCAAGAACCCATGGAGAGACCCAAGAAGTGTAGAGCAACTCCATCCCAAGAGAGAGAGAGGAAGGGAGAGAGAGAAAGTCTGACGGCTACATTCTCTTGCCTTCGCAACGCCCATACGAGCTTTCTACTGCCCTCCTTTCCAAACTTTTCATCTCTATGCTACATGTCATGATCGTATTTCCTTCTTCTCGGAGAGAAAAAGCAAGTTGCCCATTACATCTCCACGGCTGAACCTTCCCATGATGATTTTTGTTTTGGTGGTGTATTTTTTTTTTCTACAGCAGGTCTGACATGCATGAGCTCCGTACTTTTTTTTTTTTGAGTACTGGTATGCTGCGTACATATTCTTCATAAACAACATTGCTATTTTATTTTTCTAATTTTAGCCGGGACCGGTTTATCTTGCTCGTATGCGACGGAATCACAAGTTGTCATGATGTTTTCTTTTTTTTTAAATATATATATATATATATATATATATATATATATATAAACCTTCTTCGCCCGAGCTCTCGCATCGAACCATGGAGCAGAGAATTCCAAGGCGGAAATACGGTCTGACAAACTTGTCTCTCTGAGGTGTTGTTTAGCTGTTGATACTACCTACGTCTTCTCTCTACATACATGTAGTATGCCTTCGTCTTCTCTCTATACATGCATACCCTCGTACTCCAATAAATACAAAAGTACATTGTCTTGTTACATGTATGTATGTACTTCCAAAACCGCTACTCTCCTGACCATTCTGTCTTGCTTCACGTGACCATCCCACCTCTTTGGACGTTTGTTGGGCATCTTTGCAGCCAAAGATAAAAGGCATCAAATAATTTACTATGTACTGGTATGGTATGTACATAGTAGTACATACTCCGCAAAATCACATAGTGAAGCCAAAGGGTAATAATAATGGATTTGAAGAGAGTTAGCTTACTAAGGCCACGATTGTCGTGGATGACATAATGTACGTAGTTCCGAGGTATGACATACATACATACACCCCTTATCAGCTAAAAGAACGACCCCGTGTGCCCAACGTCTACCGCTGCAGTATCTCTTTCTGCTCAACCACCATCTGTCACTGCGCTTTCATTCGGCCCCAAACCTCTACATCTCCGCGCCTCTCTCGCTCCGCCACCCTCATTCATGAGCCAGCACGCCCATCGACCGTCCTCGCAGCGGATGTTGCACGCGCGCTGCACCGCAGTTGACACTCATGATTTTTCAGATAGGCGCACAACAATCAATCGTACGTCAATAAAATATTATACATTCAGCCTCTATCTTTGTGTTCCCCTCTCGCTCACGTGCCCTTTTTCTCTCCTTTGTCACTCTGTCCTGTTGTCTTTCTCTGTCTTCTTAACCTTCTCACTTTCCTCTTCCAGAATAGCTCTAATCTTGTCGTATATCCCAAGGTCATTCTTTCCTGCATCCCATACCCGACCTCCTGGAAAAATCACACGCCAAAAACGTAATAGGCATGGAATCAAGGGCTTGTACTTGGGAGCACAGCATTCTCTCAACCCACTCTCAAAATCAGAATCAATGATGC